>OZ017740.1:175877557-175990057 GCA_963969285.1 Odontomyia ornata
ATATATATATATATATATATATATATATATATATATATGTATAGACATATGTATTTATATATGTAAACATAAAGTTCACTGCGCAATCAATCTCATGAAATTTACTTAACATTATCCTTCTTAACCGCATTATTCGTTCACGTTTATTCGATGACCATCGCCCCCGTTTTCAGTTAACTATGGCACCTAAGTTTCACGAAAGTTCCAAGAAAATCATACCATATAGTTCAATGAAATCTTGGCTAAGCATTTTCATCTTCATCTGCACAGTTATGAAGGAAACGTATCTCTTTTTAGGTTGTGATTCCCGCCAGTTTTTAGTATGGAAACTACTAATTTTAGATTTCTGAGCATATGTTGTAATATACATACTCGTATAATATTAACTGGAAAGTTACGAGTCAAATCTATAATTGGCAATCCCTCAATCCTTATTATTTCATCGGGGAGTTTTTTAATCCTTTATGTAACGTTTACGTCTAAGGATGTAAGAAGGATCTTATACCAAGCTCATTGGTAAGCAAAGAATGAATGCGGAAGAGAAAAGCATCCTGAAATGTTCCCTTTAACTATTGTTGAATTGTATTTCTGCCACATTTAGAATTAGTTTATTGGTTATTTCCAGTAGAAACGATGAACTAAAATGTACCTTTTATGCAGAAAATTAAGGAGACTGATCATTTTTATCATCCGTCACCAAAGGACTAGGTATCTCTAACAAATCCTTGGAGAGTGCGAACTAATTGGCACTTTTCGTACGAAATATCATTTAAATTCAATTTCTCGACATCAATGTACCATATTTAACTGTCAATTTCTCGACATCAATGTACCATATTGAACTGTTAATATCTACAGAGTGTTCCGATACATTTTAGATCAATATGTAGTCCATGATTTGAAATCTCTACAATCAAAATCCTTACACGCGTCGATCAGTTATGCTGAAAAATCGGGATGAATGTCGGAATTTTTTAACGGTAAAAGTCCTTTACCATTACATGAATTTTTTATCTTTTAACCGGGACCTTACTGGAAGAAAGACGTATCATTTGCCAAAAACAGGATTCTTCTATCTATCTCCGTTTAAAAGTTACGCGTGAACATACAAAAAAAGAAAAAAAAGCAAAAAACATATACGTGATGAATTGATAACCTTCTTTCTTTTGGAAGTCGGTTAAAAATGATCAGGCGTAGAAAAGAAAATGTAGGTAGCAAAATGAGGACGAAGAGAGAACACTATGAAAATCTCAGAAGAGTAGCGAATAAAATAATCAGGGTTAAGAAAAGAAAATATTATGATGACCAATTGAGAAGTATAGATGTGAGTCTAGCGAGCAACAACACAAGAAAAGTATACAAAGTAGTGAAAAGCCTGAAACATGGTTATCAGCTAAAAACCATGCACTGTCGTGATGATGTCGGCAATATCATCGCTGATGAAACCAAGATTAAGGAAAGATGGGCATCATATTTCAAGAACCTCCTTAATCCTTCACACCGTTCCAGAACATTGGAGCCTATAGATGTCTGTGGAGAGCTTCCATTGGCCCTACCAATTCTGGATGAAGTTTGTTCCATCATCAAAGCCCAGAAGAATAATAAAGCGCCGGGCATCTATGAAATTCCAGTGGAGCTCATCAAATATGGTGGCAGTAGTATTCAAAAAGCTATTCACAAAGTCATCCAGCACATTTGGCAACAAGAACATATACCGAAAGAGTGGAGCCAATCAATTATATTCCCTATTCCCAAAAAAGTAACAAGCTATAGTGCGAAAATTCTAGGGGCATATCACTACTTTGTACGGCCTACAAAATGTTTTCAATAATTTTAGAAAATAAAATAGGATCATACGCCAACAGTATTATTGGGGAGTATCAAGGTGGTTTAAGAGTAGCTAGATCGACAATAGACCAATTTTTCACAGTCAAGCAGGTACTGGGAAAATGCTTAGAACTCAGCATAGACGCATACGTTGACATTAAGCAAGCATACGACATTGCTGATCGTAACGCACTGTACCAAATAATGCTTTGCTTTGGCATCCCAGCCAAATTAGTCCGTCTTACCAAAATGGCAATGACGTCCATGACCTCCCAAGTCCGCATCAATAACCAACTTATCGACGCCTTTGACACAAATATCGGACTAAAACAGCCCCGTTGCTATTCAATTTGGCTCTGGAGTACGTCATACGGAAGCTACCTGTCGATACACAAGGTGCATTACTATACAAGTCGAGCCAAGCAGTAGCCTATGCGTATGACATCAATATTTTGTCATGGTCATTAACAACTGCCAAAGAACTCTTCCTGAAACTCTACAGCGAAGCAAAACTAGTAGGGCTACAAATCAATGAAAATAGAACAAAGCTCATGACGCAGTCGAGGAAAAATACCTCAAATAACAAAATATCACACTTGGCGAATACAGTATCGAGAATGTTGGCGAATTTGTGTATTTAGGCGCCAAAATAACGAAAACGGGTAATGAAAGAGACGAAATACGCCGAAGAATACAGCTCCCAAATAAAATATTTTATTCTGTTCTGACGATCTTGAAAATTAGCTGCATACACAGGAAAACAAAGCTCCAAGTATACAAATCTGTGATAAGGCCTGTGGTATGCTATGGGTGTGAAATATGGACCCTACCCCAAGCATCCGCAAATATATTGAACACCTTTGAGTGACGGGTCCCGAGGCGAATAATCGGATCGAAGCAAGACAGGGACCAATGGAGAATTCGATATGAAATTGTTGACGAACCGGAAGTCTCAAGGATTGTAAGACTGCGGAAGCTGCGATGGGCTGGCCGCATGAATCGTATGGACAAACAACGGATACCCAAAAAGCTATTCGCTGGGAGTGCTGAAGGCCGGGGACCAGTGGGGAAACCGAGGAAACGCTGGTCTCACTCGGTCAACGAAGACAGTTCATCGCTAATCGGATTTCGATATGGAGGACGCGGTCAGCGGACCCAGACAGTTAGAGGCACTATTTGCAGGAAGCGAAAGCTCGAGAGGGACTGTGGTGCTAAGAAGAGAAAAAGAATAATTTGTCCAAAGTCCCTGCGGAAAGTACAATAAACTACACTTTGCCCAAGATTTTATGTACTTCACAATGAATCACACACTTCAGTCACGTTTAGTTCACAAGATAATCACTGGATTCCGTTTGCGAGCTTACAAATTCGTAAAGAAATTACGTCCAACTAGGCTATTAACTTTGGCGTAACGGCTCGAGAGAGAATACAAAAGAGGTGACTAGTACCAGTTTGGCAGCCCGACACGGAAAGTGGCTCTCGAATCTCCCCATATACTTATTTATTTATTTATTTACACTATTTTACATATCCGTGAACCCAATTACAAAAACGGTAATGAAATACAAAATAATACATGCGAATAAACAAAGCTATATTAAGAAAAAAAGAACAAGAATATAAAATACTAATAAACTATTGGAAGCTAAGCAGAATATTATGCAATATGCTTTTAAAAGCGTTTAAGGAATGTGGCAGAGGACCCAGCTGGAACTCATTGTAACGACGTGATACGCGTACTAAAAATGAATGAAAATAAATATCGGTACGCGCAAAGGGCACAAAAAATATGTCAGTTGAACGCGTTCTTGAGGTGGGACGTATATAAAGCCTTTCACGAAAGTTGGATGAAAGAATACCGTGATATAATTTAAATAAGCAGCACAGGTCTAAGAATTCTCTCCTATTTTTGAGTGATGGAATGTTTAGGATCTGTAAGCGCCCAACGTAGGAGCTGTAAGTGAGTTTCTATTTGTAGAATAGAGATCGTGTGAATTTCCGCTGTACAGTTTCAACAGCATCCGATAGATTGGTATAGTGAGGAGACCATACTTGGGAGGCATACTCAAGGATTGACCGGGCTAGAAGTACGAATAGATGGACGCTGGTTGAAATGCTAAAAGACTTGCAAGAGGATCGTAAACTAAAACCAGCGACACTTGAAGTTCTAGTGATTATGCATGAAACATGGATGTTAAATTCCAAACCTGGGTCAAATACTACTCCCAAATCTTTAAATTTGTCCACAAGTGCGAGCACTGATCCATCAATCTGGTATTCATATAAAACTGGATGAATTTTGTTGGTATATCTCATGTGACAACATTTAGAAATGTTAAGAGGAAGTAAAGTACCTTGACACCAATTTTGGAGATTGTCAAGATCATTTTGGAGGTATAAGCAGTCTTTGCTGGAGTTAATGGGGCGATAAAATTTTAAATCATCAGCGTAAAGAAGACAATTAGAGGACAGGCATTGGGGAAGATCATTGATGAAAATTTTGAATAGCAAAGGGCCTAAAATTGATCCTTGAGGAACACCAGATTTTGGGCTAAATGAGTCCGACGAAAAAAAATTATTCCATGTAACGGTGCAGGAGCGATGGGATAAGAAGGATAAGATCCAAGAGAGGATAGAGTCGGAAATGCGGAACGACCGGAGTTTGTAAGCCAAATGGCCATGATCAACACTGTCGAAGGCTTTAGCAAAATCGGTGTATATGACATCGACTTGTTGACTCTTGTCGAAAGCAAGAGAGATGATATTCGTAAGTTGTAACAAATTAGTTACTGTCGAACGACCTTTAATGAAGCCATGTTGTTCATTTGCAAACAGGATACTGATATCATCGTACATTCTGTCATGCACAATTCTCTCAAGGAGCTTGCCAAAACAAGACAGCTGAGAAATCGGACGATAGTTAGAGATTTCACTTCGATCTCCGGACTTATGGATCGGAAAGATGTTAGCATGCTTCCAGAAAACAACAGGAAGGAGGAAGAAAAGCTAATATTGAAAATGATTGATAGTGGGGTAGATAATGAAGAAGATAATGACTTAACGAACAGATTTGGTATTCCATCAGGACCCGGACCACCATTAATGTCAAAGGTAAGCAGTACATTTTCAATTCCCGATGGAGAGGTCACGATAGAATTCAAGATAGGGGAAGGAGAAGGACACGATGAGTACATAGTGGGGTTCGAAATCTTAAATGTGGAGGAAAAAATTGAGCGAAAAGGTAACAGATAGTTTGCCCATCAGAAGCATGGTAATTACGCCATGAGAAGATATTAGGAATATGGGATGTTGTTTTCAGAGAATTTATGTATGTCCAAAAGGGGCTTTGGACTATTAGATTGCAGTGATATTTCAATCATATAATAATAAGATCGCATTGCGTTCTTAACCGCTTTTTTGGCTTCTTTACGAAGCAGTCGGTAGTTGGTGAGGTCAGTGCTAGAGTTGGAATAATGAAGTTTTTTGCGCGCCTGGTTCTTCAAATAGAGAGCGTCTGAGACTTCAGCGGAAAACCAGCTGGGGCTCTTTTTCCGAGAGGATCGGCAGATAGGTACATGGTTTGCAATTATGCTACTGAGATTCTCATAGAAAGTTGATAGCGTTGAATTGACATCTAGCTTCTGTAGCATTGAATTCCAGACAATATTATCCAGCCCAAGCTGAATGGCTGCATAGTTGGCTTTGCGGAAATTAAATCTCGGGGAGAAAGGAGTGAGTTTGGACTGAGGTGCAAGAAAAGATAAACGAATCTCAAGCGGAAGATGATGGGGCTCAGGTTTTACAAATTCAGAGGGGGATTTTGTGGTCGAGGGGATAGAGGCAGGATTGGTAGTAAGGATGAAATCGAGAATTTGATTGTTTGCGTTTGGGATCATATTTAATTGCGATCGGGAGCAAAGCGATAAAAAAGAAGAAAATAGAATAGAGAGATCATTGAAGGATGAGAGGGTATGAGAGCTTGAGTCCCACCTTAGGCAAGGCATGTTAAAGTCACCACAGATTAAAATATTGTATAAGGGTTGATGCAACAGAACTACGAATATAATTCAGAGAAAAAACGGTTGCAAAAGCGGAAAGGAGCATTGTAAGGGTTATATTATACACACAAAGTAATACTAAACTTACCGCTTGAGAGATATTGATTAAGACAGTGATGCATCCTACTGGAAGAGACGATGAAAAGTCAGAGCAGAGTTTGCTGTCCAAGGCTTTATGAGTAGCGATAAGTACACCACCACCGTCAGATTTACCTGAAATCAAACGATCTCTATCAGATTGGTAGACATCATATAGTGGAAAATTTTCACTGCTGGCGATATCAGGAGTTAGTCAGGTTTCTGTAAAATAAATGAAATCATCGCCGAAATGGAAGGGGCAATTTTAATAGCTTCCAGCTTGGTTCGCATGCCACGTACATTTTGATAATAAAGATTAAAGCTACGAGAAGTGTTTTGAATATCAAAATTTAAATTAATATTTGAAGAAGTTGTAGGGTGACCAGTTGTTAAAGTTTCGGAAGAGAGCTTACCACGCGATGAAAATTTCTTCTTTTGGTTGCCTCAAACGGTTTAATTAGTGTTCCAGGTGGCCAGTATTCTGGTTGAAGAACTATGCTGCAGTTTGACGGCACAGAAAGCTTAAAGGAAGCTATAACTCTTCCCTCAATGTTGTCTTTTGTCAGTTTGTGGCAGCTGATGATCTTTACTGAAGGTCCAAATTTCGTTGAGACATAATCACAAATGTCATTCATCGATGTCTCATAAGCCAGACGAGATATAAATATTTGCTTCGGCGACGCCATGACATGAAGAGATGGAACTTTCTGTGGTGCTGGCAGATTAAGAGCGGAATTACAAACATCAGCTACTGGCGTTGGTTGAATATCCGTTACAAGAGTGTTGGGTGAAGTGGGCCGATTTTTCGATGTAGCACCTCGACGAGAAGATGAGGGCCCAGATGATAATTGAAATACAACCTCTACTTTGTATGGGACCAAAGTTCACGTAAGTTAGAAAGTCATATGGCAGCAGCGCTTGGTACCTCACACATGATCACTAGTAGGCCGACATTGCTCGCTAACTTACATGGCGTTATATGAAGAATTGTGGAGGTGCCTACGAAAATTCGAGGCTTTGTACGATTTCAAGATGGATTTCTACAGTGACATCCAGATGATCCGCGAAGAATACAATAGCGGCCCTAGTGAAGCAAAAACTATTTCAGTTCTTATACCAGTTTAATTTTTATTGCCTTCCAAAATGAATGAGTAGGAGTTTGTTTATTTCTCAAAGCTTAGCTATCAGAGAAAGGTTCAGGCTATCCGCTTCATATGCTCGTCTTGAAAAGTGCAGGAGTACAGTGAACAGTGCAAGGTGAATTTTAAGCATGCATGGAATGCGTTTTTTTTTATTTTTTTATTCCGAAAATAGTATACATTACGCGATATAAGCATTTGCTTATACCGCGGTTGGCTGCCAGGTCACGGAAGCGTGTCCAATAGTAGGCCGAATAACCCATATGCAATTTGCTCCATATGGCTTCGTAATTTACGTGAGCTTTGTATGGGACTGTCCGCTCCATTTCTTATTGCTTTGATGTGAGAACATTCAATTAGCGTCTATAAAGAACTTGCTAGACTTGCCTTAAATAATAAGATAGCTTCAAACTTTGTCATTATTCATTATATTTAGAAACCCGTATTCGTGCATCTGAACCATTAGTAGGAAATAAACTCCGAAATAACATGGGATGCGACGGAGGAACCATTCCAAGGCGTGATGAACTCGTGCGCCTTAGGAAAAAGCCGGAGCAGGTATGGCTTTTCAATATTTCGTGCTAAACTTAATCGTAAATATTTTAGAAAGACAAAGATTCAGAACGAATGTTTCGTTGGCTCCATTGCGCGTTGACACAGCAACGTCTTCAGCAGCCGATTGTCATGTGCGGTCTGGGTCGTCTCTATTCCAAACAAAATGTTATTGAACATTTACTTGACAAAGGTAAAATGCCTGAATCGTGTAGTCATATCAAAAGTTTAAAAGACGTCAAAGACTTGAATCTCACTTCGAATCCTACATATAAAGATGAAGACAAGGGCGACGGACGCCTAGACACAAGGAGTGCTCCTTTCATATGTAAGTTAATTGGGCTTGAAATGTCAGGAAATTTCCGTTTCGTAGGATTATGGACGTGTGGTTGCGTTTTCTCCGAACGGGCCCTAAAGGAGATCAAGGATAAAGTTTGTGCTTTGTGTCAGCTGCCATATAGCGAGCAAGATATTGTAATTCTTAATGGAACCGAAGAAGAAACTAACTTAATGGTAGTAAAAATGGAAGCTCGGCTTGCACGGCGTAAGGCGTCTAAAAAGACCAAAGCTTCTTCAAGCAAAGTGACAGAGCCCGTGAAAGAACAATGCGTCGATTATAAAGCCAGTGAATCAGTCTCCATTTCTAAAATTCCAAAGACAAAAATAATTATGCCTGCAAAACGTGGAGAGACAATGGATGACCCAGTAATTAAGAAATTGAAAACAGACTATAGCGTTGCTAAGGATCCTAAAGCGTCCGATGTATACAAATCAATATTTACAACCCACAAAAGCGAACAAGAACAATCAAGGGCACATTGGGTAACCTATAATCCCTTTTATAACTAACCTAAAATTGTGTATTCGAAATGTTACAATAATTTAGAGTAAAAACGAACGTTCCGGACCCATTATTTCACTTCTCCTGGTGTGATTCTTACACCTGTGGCATGGGTATAAGCATGGCCCTCATGTAAAGGACTACAAAATAAGGCGAACCTTCAATTTCAAATGCACTTTGTTAATTTCATTGTTATACATTTTCTAAACATAAAGCAGGTTTTAAAATAATTAAAAAATGTTAATGGCCCACATAGCACTCTAACTTCGAAAAATATAAAAAGCAACTCACAGAAAGAAATCGTTTTTAGTATTAACGAATATTATAATTTATTACAAGTTTGTCGGAATAAAGGAGAAAAAAAAAACCAACTCTTTGAAAAGTTACATAAGGCTGAACCCACAACTATTGTTGAACTTTGATCATACGTTTTAATTAGCTAATAACAAAACTTTTTCTTATTCTATCAACATCGTTGACTTTAAGGTTAAACTTATCTCTAATTGGTTGAAATCATTATCTATGACGGGATAGCCCAAGCCGGCCATTGGCGTCCAGAATTAATCTCCTCCAATCATCACGGTTCCGCGGCCTTATCCGCCAGTTGTTCACTCTCAACAGGAATCTGCTGTCCGCTTCTATAGTGTCTTCCCATCGAGTCCTCAGTCTTCCCGCTGAACGTCTACCTTGTGCTCTACCCCTCTATTTTCGTTTGGGTAGCCGGTTTTCTTCAATTTTTTCTACATGGCCCGCCCATTGGAATTTACGTAACCTTACGCAAGAGAACAGGTGGATCGTTAAATAGTTCATGCTACTCATCGTTGTAACGTAGTCTTCACTCTGTTCCTTGTTTCACTGGACCGTTGATTTTTCGGAGCACTTTGCGTTCAAATACGTCCACTGACATTTCGGATTGGCTCATCAGGGTCCATGTTTCACTTCCATATAACAGCACAGGTTTGACTGGTGTTTTGTAAATTTGCCTGTGCAAAACCCTGGGCCTTAGAATGGAAAGTACGGAGTAATACGCTTTATTTGCGGCGTTTACGCAGCGTTCAATCTCGTCCTTTTCGGCGTTTTTTTATATTCAGGTTGGCTCCAAGGTAGATAGAAATTATTAACACTTTCAAGTTTATTGTATGTTCACGTTTTAGCGAACTGGAGTTTTCGTCCTCGTTTGAGCCATGAATTTAGTTTTAGTTTCATTAACTCGTAGGCCAATTCGGTTTGCTTTAGATTCTAGGTTCAGAAATACCTTTTTGGAATCTAAATTGATCGTGCCATAATATTGACGTCATCAGCATATGTCACCAATTGTGTGCAACATTAGTGTACCCGAGGTTTTAGCAGATGGCTTCCTGATTACGTGTTTCAGCGCAATATTAAAGAACATTGGGGCAAGTCCATCCCCTTGTTATAAGCCTGATTCCGTTATAAACCTCTCCGTTAGTTCACCGTTTACCTTGATCTGGGAACCTGTGTTTAGCATCGTGACCTTGACCATGCGGATTAGTTTTGTTGGGACGGCAAAGACAAGCATTATTTTCTACAGCGCATTTCTTCGACACAACGTATGCTTGCTTGAAGTCTACAAAGAGTTGGTGCACATCGATGTTATATTCCCAGCACTTTTTGAGTACCTGCTTTGCTGAGAACATTTGGTCTATTGTAGACCGTCCACTTCGAAAGCCTTTCTGGTACTCTCCTATAATACTCTCATAGTACGGCCTTAATTTTCTTTCTATGATTTTGGAGAGCCCTTAATAAGACGTACACAGTAGAATGATGCTATAATTTTCAAACCTTAATTTGTCCCCGTTTTTGTATACAGGACATATACTTTTTCGCCAGTCCTCTGGTTATTATTCCTCCGACCATATTCTGCATATGTGCCAATGCAGAAGGTTATTTAGATGGGGACCCACGCTCTGGAGCAGTTCTGCTGATATTCCATCTATCCCAGGAGCCCTATTCTTTTCTGAGGTCCCGTACTGCTGCCTGTACTTCGTCTTTGGTTGGACACCTTCCTTCTTCTAGAATGTTCACAGCTTCAGTCGTTGTTGGGGACGCTTTGAATATCTTCTGGAAATATTGCAACCGTTTTTTTTAATTTCGACTGGGTTGCCTATGATTGCTCCTTGTACACTTTTGCAAAAACTTGTTTGTGGATTGATCCCGTCTCTTAGTAGCTTAATAGAAGTATGCGCCGCTGTGACTTTATGTATGTTTATGTTTTCTTTTATATGTTTATATGTCGTTTCTATATTCGGCATATTCTTTTGGCTTGACGTCGAAGGGTTTTATATTGTTCTTCTTTGGCCCGAGTTGTTCGCTAGATGAATTCTTTGTCCGCCTGTTCCGTTTGTAATCGCTTCCTTGCATTCTTCGTTGTACCATTCGTTCCTAATTTTCTTTGGCTGGTACCCCAAGACCTCTTCGGCTGCTTCTGTTATCGCATCTCAATGTCTTCCACATGGTTTTAATGTCATCATTACTTGCTCCCGCCTGTGAGGATATGTTGATGTGATTTTCCAGTGCTGACATGTATGTGGAAGTTACTGAAGTATCACTTAGCTTGTGTATATGGTACTTCGGAGTAACTGATGCTTGTTTACAGCTTTTGGAGATGCAGCATCGGAACTTGACCATTATAAGGTAATGCTCTGACTCACAGACAGTGCCATGGCACGAGTACGTATCGAGTATGCTAGTGGCGGCTCGTTTTTGTATGAGAACATGGTCGATCTGGTTGAATTTGCGACCGTCTGGGGATGCCCACGTTCTCTTATGGATGTCCCGATGTGGAAATCGTTTGGAGCTTACTGTGAAGCATCTGCTAGTAGCGAAGTCTATCAGGTGTTGTCCGTTGTCGCTGGTCTCTGCATGTAGGCTGTATCCTCCGGTTGTTCCTCTGTGTGCTGCTTCTCAGCCGATTTTTTCATTCACCCAGAGCAATTCTAATGTCGTTTGACGGCAATGCATCGACAGTGTGTTCCGGAGTGCTGTAAAATTCGTCCTTGATTGCCTCTTCCTTGTCAGGTTACCAGCTAGACAATTAAAGAATTTCGTCTTGATGTGAATCGCACAGAGTCTTTCGTAATGGGCTTGAAGTCGGTGATAATTTGCTGTAATATGCTTTCAACAATGAAAGCCACTCCAAATACATGGCTTACTTGCATTTTTCCGCTTTTAAATACGTTGTGCGTTCGTATGTCAAAAATGCCTTCACGGTACCATCTGGTTTCTTGCACTGCGAGGATTTTGATTCCATATTTCTATATTTTCATCTCATATTTCATATTTTCATCTAACATTCCAATTTCCCAAAGAATAGTTCTTTATACATTGCGATTACCGTTTCCATCTATCCATTCCGATCCGAGGCTGTTGTGCTGGTTCCATGACAAGTAAATACTAAATGGGGCGTTGTCAGCGCTTCAACCAAGTCGGTTTTAGCTCCACGAGTGGTATTTTATTTTCCACATACCTACCAGCTAGCCGGTTAGGGCATCCTCTATCCGCCACCTGAGGACGCGTCTGATGGGAGGCTGAAAGCGTCACATAGAATTGATTGAAATAAGGAGCTCAAACATATTACAATAACATGGCATGTAACAATGAGCTGCAAAAAAAACGAAAATCACGAGCAACCACGATTAATTTAGCTATTGCCATTCACCCACCAAAACCTAGACCACTCCATATCTGCTCGACCAGCCTCAACAAACCTAGTAAATGAGTATCTCCACTAAAACAGTTGATCCCGTGGGCTCAAATCAGAGGTTATTCTATTTTCTTATTGCTATTTAGCCTATATATAATGTATAATTGGGATACCATCAGAATCAAAAATATACCGATTAACGTCCATATGCGCGGACGCTTCTGCAGGTGTGAAACCAGTAGTGAGAAGGTAGGGTGGAATGGCTATGAAATCTCATCTGCTCACAATTACACAATTGCTATGAACTATCATCTGCTCAGAATTACAGACATCACGCTATGATTTCGAACAAGCTTTAAAATCAATGTATCGACTCTCATCATTGGCAGTTTGATAAATTTTTCTATTCGATGTAATAATTTTCCAATCCGTCTCAGACTTTCTGTATAGACCAAAACATGTGCGAAGACATTTCCTTTCGAAAACTTTTAGCGTGATTGTTACCAAATCCGACGTCCATATGTCTTACCAGAGCATTGTAACAGATAATTTTGAGTTTTTGATAAATGCATCTTGAATAAAGAGTCGTCGAAAGCACATGAACACTTTAAACGCTCTACTTTGAATGATTTTGACATGCTCATTATAGTACAGACACTCGTCTCAGACTTTTTGTATAGACCAATACATGTGCGAAGACATTTCCTTTCGAAAACTTGTAACTTGATTATTACCAGATCTGACGTCCATATGTCTTACCAGAGCATTGTAACAGATAATTTTGAGTTTTTGATAAATGCATCTTGAGTGAAGAGTCGTCGAAGGCACATGTACACTTTACACGCTCTACTAAGCATGATTTTGACATGCTCATTATAGTACAGATACTCATCGAAATAAACACCGGGGTATCGAACAGAGGATTTATACGGAACCCGTTCTGAGCTATCCTCATCATCTTTTCAATTAGATTTCAGGTCTTAACTGGCCAACAGTCTGCCGTATAAATGATCGGGTCATCAGCAAATGCCACTAATAATCGCGTTGGTGATACGATAAAATCTAAGTCTTTCAATATATTGCAAATGAATATGTTGGAGTAACTGCTACTTGCTGTAGAAAATTCAAGACTTTGAAATCGCGTGTCGACGTCATCTACCTATCAGTTACGAGAAATGGCTTTCCAAGCTACTTAATATACAGTATGGCAACAGGGTGTCTAGGAAAAACTAGTCCGTCTAACCAAGCCGTATTGATGGCTTGTTCTGTATCAATGAGACACGCTCCAACACATTCTCTATTGCTAAGTTTCCAACAGATATCTGGGGTTACTTTCGTTATTGCATGTTTATTAGAATGCCTGGCACGGAAACCAAACTGGCAATTCGGTATGGCTCATTTATTATCACTACAAACACCTTGCTGATGTTAGGCAGCAAGCTGATTAAGCGATGGGTCAACAATTATTCTCCTTTTTTCAAAATCGGAAACACCCCTTTCCACTAATTTGGGAAAAATAAATTGTACCTGTTGCGAATTACAGTCGTTGCCGGCATTCACTTGTTCATTAGAACTGACTTCGTAAAATGTTTAATTTAAAATGTTTAATTTAAAATGTTTCCTTATTTTCCCTTCCTTAATCCCTCATTATCACTACTTGTATTTTCATTCAATAAGTTTCTATTTTTTTCCTATTGTATATTATCTCTCTAACAAACAAAACTTAATTTTCCTCCCGTCAATAGTAAATTCAATTTTTCCTATAGTACTTGTTGCTCCTATTCATTATTGCAATGAACAGCAATGATCGATTAATTATATTTCCTAATCCTTTCATGATGCTTGCACCAGATCAAGCATATAACGCATTGCCCTTTACAATGCTATCGATGCAAGCATTTTATCGTGTGGTATCGATTGGGACTTGATCGTTCAATCTCTGGTGGATAAAGAGCAAGCCAGCAAATAGTGCGAATGTTCATCTTCTAAAAATTAACGGTTGCATAGTGTGGTTAGTAGCACGCTGAACTCTCAACCTGGGGTTCTGCTGGGACCGTGAGTACAAATTTTCTCAGGGAAACAAATCTTTTTAAGTTTCGATATATGGAAATATTTCTGAGTGGGGGCATGATTTGCATATAGCTATGCCACTGCTTGGTGCTTATTCTTCTTCTTTGTAGCCTTCGCTTTCTACAACAAAACCTCCAATTGTCTAGGTCCATTGACTGCGTCCTCAAATTTTGAAATTCGAGCAGCAATGAACCGTCGTCGTCAACCGAGTCAGAGCAGTGTTTCCTCGTTTTCCCCACTGGTTTCCGGCCTTCAGTTCTCCCAACAAATACCTTTTGGATAATCGTTGTTCGTCAATACAATTTGCGTGGCCAGCCCATTGCAGCGTCTGCAGTCTTACAATCGCTCAGACCTCCGACTCGTCAGAAATTTCATATAGCCCATGGTTGTATCAAATTTGACATTGGTCCCCGTCTAGCTTCACTCCAATTATTCGCCTCAGTGCAAGTATTACTGAGTGGATGATGATTTGCATATGGTTATGCCGCTGCTTGATGCAATCATGGTTATATGCGGATCACCATATATGCAATTGCAAATATTGCATTTAGCGAATGTGTGAAAGGTTAATAGCGGAACCAGGATTGAAGTATAATTGGCGGCTGGCTTTAGAAAAATATTAATTTGGTGTTCAGAGAGTGTTAAATTCGTTAAAAAGAAAGGAAAAACAAACCAAACGTTACAGTGTATGTGTTCCAATATTGAAAGAACCCAAATATGAAAGATGGTTCAAATACACCTGTTAAAATATAACACCCACACCATGGTAAAAGTATTACCAATAATGTAAAAAGTGTATGCAAGTTAAAATCGATGCAAAATAAATTCAAAGTGAATAATTAATAGGAAAAGACGAATACGTTGAATGTTGTGCCCAAAGACACAACAATATTTAATCAATCGAGTGTCGGCATTCCTAAACTATTAAAACGTGAAAAACAGAAAGTGAAGTAATATTAGTTTTTCTATCAACTATTAGTTTTTTTATAATTGAAATTGAAAAAATCATGCTACTTTTGGATTCGAGTGATTTCTGGGCGCTGCTAAAGGGATTAGTGGCCGTTTTTATTAAACCCTTTCGATTCTTAAGTGTAAAAATAAGAACAAAAATAATTTTTCCATCCCCCTCCAGTTGCACAGCACTCAGCAGCCTAAAGTCATTTTTAGTTGTTTTTATAGATTTAAAAAAAAAAATTCTCAAGGAAGCACGGTCTGCGAATAACTAAACAATATAACATGCTGAAATAATTTAGATTTAGTTTTGTTAACGAATTCGCATTTATTTTATAAATATCTGCAGCTGCGGTGACTTCCGTGGTTATAATAGAATAGCGCCCGAAACTCGTTTTCCGTTTTTATTTTTCGTTGATTTTGGAATAAGTTTGAAGTTAATTTTTTGATGGGGTAAGTACTTTGAGTGGCTGACCTTAGTAGTGGTTTAGGTATTCCAGGGTAATCATTATGTTGTCTTTTTGTTTAGCATTATGGATACGAAGAAATTTTAAGTTTGAATTGGTTGGCTAGTTTATGATTTGATATTGGTTTAAGTTTTTCATCACCAAGTTCGCCACAATTGTAGTGGTGCCCACCATGCTGGATGTGTGATTGATAGTCTTTTTCTGGCTTTGATAGTATGCAGGCTATCGAGGTGTGGATAACTTTGAGAAAACACCGAGGTTCGTGTTTTTGGCTATACCTCCCTACAAGAGATAGGTTGCCTTGAGCAATTTCTTGGAATCAGCTAACGCACTAGGTTTCATCTTCATCTTGCTCGTGTGGCATTGTGTTTGAGTGGCTCTTGTCCGAGCTATTATGGAGAATATTAAGTTTCATAATAGTCTCATTGTCTGCTCTTAGAGGTGACATTTTGAGCGGTGTTCGCCTTAAAGATGCATAGTCATACGGGACACCAAGATGCTTGTCTCTGCTGCGTGTTTTATCCTAACTTTGACCCCCTTCTCTTGGGATTGACTTCTTTTCTCTGCTCAATTCCCACACGAGGAGGATGATTCTGAGAAACGAAATTATTTATGAATTTGATTTACACATTAGTTGAAGGAAGAACTCTGGTATTGTTACTCACTGCGGTTTTTATTAAATAAAAGAACAAAATTAATTTTTAAGTATTTCTTTAGAGTCTGTTGCTCAGTCCAAGGATTAATTGAAATGTGTTAAGCTTAGCCTGAATGAAGTTGAAGTGAATATTCGAGGAGCGAGGTTGATTTCGCTTTTTATTTAACTTAGTATTTCGGTTAGCATGCGCCGTCGAACTGCAAGTTGGAGCCCAACGTATACTCACTTGAGCCGTAAATTAGAAAGGCTTAGTTTATCTTCCTCTTTGTGGATAGCACATAAGATTTGCCCTGAAAGGGGGCCCTCGAGAGCTGCTCAAATATAGGCACCTACTAATGAATTGGCTTTCTCCAACCGACCAATTGTTCATGATACTTCACGACATGTCACCTTCCGTGAGTTGCCCTGGTGAACACTCACCGTCCGTTTGGTTAACCATCACCAAGTGGGGTGTTTGTTTTGATATCAGAACTAACGGGGTAACCACTCAGCAATTTGTCTTCCGCTTAGCTGCTCTAGCGACCGATTACGAGTTGCCAGATCGCACGTTGATGCGCGACGTGCACTGTTATTGAAAGGGGCCCGCCCAACAGTGGTACTGGTAGGTTTGGGAGATTTATCGGGATTACTTGACATAGATCAAGTTGAAGGGTGAATCGGTTGAACGCTTTTCTTCTCAATACATGGACGATGACATTTGCGGTAAAATGAGCTCACGAATTCATTCATCGATTCTTACAAAGCGCTTGAAGCCTTGTCTCTGCAATTACCAATGCCACTCCTGGACTTTGACTTTCAATGCAATCTGGCCAAAAATATGAGCCCTCGTCTGCAAGATCATTTGGCGGGTCTGAAGTTTCCCTCCGTATGGTAGACATCTGGAGAGTTGTTGAATATCGTCGTAGGTTCTTTGATAAGTGCACAGCAGGTGTAATACATTTCATCCTGCTTAATGATGATTGCGTGGAATGGAGCGTTTGCGATAGACCCTATCCTCTTCGTTTAGACCCTTGGTGTTCTGTCAATGAATCAGGCGATTGAAGGCGCATTTGTGATTCCACATTGATTGATATTCCTGCACAGTCTGGTTATTATACATAACTTGTGCTCTCTATCTGAGGTTCCCCAGGTGCAAGGGGTAAAGACAATAGAGAAATCGAGTTTCTCTCCCTACCTACCCTACTTACCAGTAATGAACTCAATTCAGGATATGCTGGAATTGCAAAGACCCAGGGCATCGTCTTTTTGATTGTACAAGTCTCATTAAATATGTGTGTTTGCTTTGTTGTGATCAAGAACGGGTCACGAAAACCAATTGCACCAACCGCTGCAGTAGAGTCGGTTCTTCACGCCATTTCGGTCACCCTGTTAAATTAAATACAAACAAGCCTTTCGGTCAGGTACATGTGGCCAGAAATGTGGATTCAGAATTGCGACGCCTACAATAACTGCTTCCTAGAACCTACAATATCAGAAACATCACAACTCTATTTATTTCATCCGACCATTCACACTTTCAACAAAATCTTGTTAGACGAAGTATTTTTTTTGTAGCGTTAGGCATGCCTGCGCTGAGCCAATTGTTGCAACTCCTGGCGACAGTGTGTCAGCATTATGCTATCTCGCCTGTTACACAGAAACTGTTTCATGACAAACTCGATGGCATGCTACCTTTGGGGATAATAGAGGTCTCTGATCCAGTTAATACACCCGTACTTCACTCCATTGACATTTTTTCACTTTTCACTGACCATATCGAAGTTGAATCCCTCATTAATTCACTTAATCCTAATATATCACCTGGTCCTGACGGCTTGCCGAATATTTTTGTGAAGTCATTAGCGTCTTCACTTTGTATCCCTGTGGCATTTCTCTTCAAACTCAGTCTAAAGACTGGTATTTTCCCTACTTCTTGGAAAAGAGCAAACGTTGTTCCTATTTTTAAAAGTGGTGATCCTTCTTCTGTGTCCAATTATCATCCTACTTCCTTAATTTCCTGTTTCCCAAAATTACTCGAGCGTCTGGTACATAACCGAGTTACAGTTTCTTTGGCTCCTATCTTGTCGAAAGAACAACATGGGTTTCTCAAAGTTCGCTCTTCGACCTCAAATTTAATTGAATTCACCGATTACATTGCGAAGGCCCTAGACAATCGATTGCAGGTTGATGTCATCTTCACTGACTTCTCCAAGGCGTTTGACACGGTCAACCATCAACTACTCTGTCGCAAACTGAAAGCTTTTGGGGTTGCTGGTCCTCTTTTATCATGGATGGATTTCTACCTGTCTTCTCGTATATGTTGTGTTAGTTACTGTGGAGCTACCTCTATTCCATTCTATCCGTCCTCTGGTGTTCCTCAAGGTTCCGTTTTAGGTCCCCTCCTATTCCTATTGTTTATAAATGATCTTCCTTCGGTTATCGCTTCCGATTGCCTACTGTATGCCGATGATTTTAAAGTCTTTCGAGCTATCAGGTCTGTACAAGATTGTCAATATCTTCAGATGGACCTGATTGCACTAAGTAACTGGTGTTCGTCTAATTACCTCTGTCTTAATGTTGCCAAATGCTATAAAATGACTTTTAATCCAAATCGTTCTCCGCTGACTTTCACCTATATGTTGAATGAAGTCCCAATCGCTGCTGTGAGCTCTGCTAAGGACCTTGGCGTTACTTTTGATCCTAAGCACAATTTTGATACACACGTTCTAATCGTGAATACTAGGGCCTCGAAAATATTGGGACTTATTTTCAGGCATGCTCATAAATTTAACAATATGTCTACCCCGGTCCGCTTGTTTATCTGTCTTGCCCGTCCTATCCTCGAATATTGCTCTGTAGTTTGGTCTCCCCAACACGCCTACCTCATTGACTCGTTAGAGAATGTCCAGCGTAAATTTACTCGTGTCTTGTTTTACAAATTCAAAATCCCATATCAACACTACGACTGCCGTTTATCCTTCCTCCGTTTGCCTACTCTGTCATCCCGTCGCATGTATCTAGATCATTGTTTTCTGTATCAACTCTGCCACAATTAAATTTCATTAACATTGTTTGCAGACTTACGTCTTCGTCAATCATCGCGTTCTTCTCGGGCAAACAATTTTTTTTGTGCCACCGTATGCCCGTAAAATTTATATTTTCATTCTCCCATTACACGAATGGTTAGGAATCATGATAAGCTTGAGCTTGGTCCTTTTTCCGACTCATACCTAGTTTTTAAATTGAGGTTAAGAAGCCTGATTCTTAAAACTCGACTGGAGTAAATATTAGACTTTATTTTCTTTTTTTGTGTGCTTTAATTTAATTTTACACGCATATTTATTTTTGTTAGTACCATTGAATTTCTTTTTTATATTAACTTTAACACTTAATTCTAATTCATTAATTTTCTTTTCTGTTTGTTTTGTTCCATTTTGTAATTGGATTATGTTTTATCTGTTAAATGGAATTTAAATAAATAAATAAAGTCAGAGTTCGTAGAGCTCTCTTGTGAACCATGTGAGAAAATCCGGTAAGGCATGATTATTTTTTGACGCTAGATGCCTCAAAAAAGTGACCGTTAAAGATGCTTACCCATTGCTCCCAATTGAAGGTCTTGTAATGATTTTCCACCTTTTAGGTTCCTACGCGGAACCGACCTCTCATCGGTTCTAGACGTTAAGTCTGAGTAGTGCCAACGGATGGTACCAACAGGTCAACCAATCCGTGCACCGTATCCCATTCACGCGGTGGCTGCTTGTCGGCCAGCTAGTTCGGAGAGGATTTCGGTCGCAGGTCTCCGAATGGGTTACGCTCAATTACAATATTTCAGCCACCTGAACATGCCCGTTTTCCAAAACGCGTTATCAAAACAAAACCATACGGAGAAGAGCCTACTTTACGTTACTCCGTATTTCTTCATTCAGCCAGTTAAAGTACAAAAATCTAATTTCCGTTTCGCGTTCCCGACTTGTACCGACGCGGTACCGAAAAGCATGCTACTCTAAATTAAACCGACGAAAACTACTCTAATGAAATGACGAAACAACAAAGGTACCGCGTACCGCGCGCGACACGAAACCGACTTCAGCGGATTTGGCGAAACCCTACCCTCGCGACGGCATACCTACCCTGCACTCACTTTCCCACTGAAAAAGAAGAACCGCTGATAAGGAAAGTCTTTAGTTCCTTAGTAATTCATAGTCATTTTGTTTTCATTATATTATTTTAATTGAGAAATATCTGAATTCATTAAAGTACATTGCCCTAGTTGGCTACAATTTTATAAATACGTGCTTTAATTACTTTTTTTTTGGATTCTTATTCATTTACAATTTGTTCTCTCCGACAGTTAGCAAATGAAGGGTATGTAACTTCAAAGATATGAAAATTAAATTTTTGTTTTTTTTTTTTGTTTCTATTTTGACTTATCGAAATTATTTATTTTGTAATCCAAAATCTAGAGTCTTATGCGTTTTAATTGTTTCTTAAAATGTTTTATGTTTTGCTTTTAAGTACAGTGGTAGGTTCTATAGTTCAGGTATTTATAACGGTGGTTAACAATATATATGTATTTAGTTGTAAGTCTATATGTACCTGATTATTTTTTTTTTCTAAAAATTAGGCTCGTTTTAATTATAGACTTTAAATGATGTGTTTTTTTTTTTGATCTAACAGACAAAAATTCCTTTGATTGTCCAGGAGCTTAAGGGTTTATGCATATTTATTTGTTAATCATATTTTCATTTTTACTAGTAGAGCACGAGGTTTTAAAGAAAATTTAGCCAAATTTAAAAGCTCATTTTATAAAAATATTCATATATCATTGCTAGTTAAATTATCATGTAGAACTTAACTTTTTACAATGTATTTATATTTTTTTATTATCGATTTAATTTGCAGTGCCTGATATATTGAATTATAACTTTTCCCGTATTCAGTTGATTTGCAGAGCTCAAAATATGTACATTATAATTCATACTGAATTGACTTAGAGCCACATTTTTCTTTTACAAATTTTTATCCTTGTTATCGAGACGAATTTCATTGTATTCAAAAATATCTGCGTATATAGTATTTTCGGGTGAGTAGCATAGCTCGATGATACTTATTTTTACTATGTTACTACTCTACCTTGCTCTAATTGTGTCTATAAATACTTCTGGCAATTCAGTTTCTATTTCTTTAGATTAAAAGCATCCTGTTTTAACATAAATTATCTTTGAAACTACAAAAAAACAAGACTGGATCAATAACTATACATTATCGATGGAATATTACTCCCTTGTTTTTACTATAGTTTTGACACTAGTCGTTATATACACTACAATTATCAATTTTACATATAAATGGACTAATATTCCAGTGATTGCACACACAAGAAATACATAAAAAAAAAATGCCAACAAATAAGACAAACCAACAATGAAACCACAACTTCCACTAATCCAAACAATGTAAAATTGAATCAAATGGTACATTAGTCATTAGTTGAAACTGATCTTCACTCCCGTGACATTTAAGGTTTAGCTTTAGTTGATTGGTCTAATTATTAGCATGATCATCTTTAATACCTCAATCCTCATCCTCAACACCTTTACTACTACGAAAATACTAAAATTCATTAACCCTGAACCTTCGGACTCTCTTTGACTTTGACACTCCAGTATCTATTTCAATTAGTCCGATTACCATCTGAATTTTAATCTTAAAATTTTATATTCCAAACAATCTGTGATGGGAGCTTCTCCTACATTAATTGTTCACATTTTATATTAGACATTTAGGAGAAAACGCTTTCCGCTATAAATGTTATTTCCTTGTAACAATGACCAAAAGCCGTCCTTCTGTTTCCGAGTTATCTACTCGATTGATATATAAATCTTTCCAATCGGATGAATAACAATGATCAGCCGCACTGAAATACTCGTTCAAGAGCACCGCTTCTAATAACCTAAACATACCTGACAGCTGTTTGTAGTTTGCAATTGCCTCCATGTTTCCCGATTTCCCAACAATTTTCGGTATTCGATCGACATCGTTCGAATGATTGTTTTCAATGGTTGCGGTGGTAGGGGAGGAACTACTACTCTTTGTGGATGAAAGTGGTGTCACTGGGCCGGACGCTGAGTTAACAGTCCCATTAAGCTTCAACTTAATCGGGTCAGGTGGTGTTATCGTGTTGTTCTTGCGCTGGCAATGATTCTCCCTCTTCACTACTACCACTGTGTCTTCTGCATCCTCACGACCATTTACTTTTCCGGTATTATTATTGCTGCTGATTTTGTTGAACTGGCGAATTCGATTCGTTCCTATGCACTGCATTCCAATTTATGGGGCGATTAACTCTTAATTAGATTTAGTCCAATTAGTATCGCGCCAACTTTCCGGGATTTGCAATTTTCTCCCACCAGATCTCACTATTCACAAGAACCTTTTTCCTTCCACCAAAAATCTCCGTTATTTCTCGCCGTTCCTTTTTCTCGTGGCGCCGGACTGTCAAATCCGACAACCACCGACAAAACAGATGTGTGTGGAATGGCACGCCACATGGCGGCAATGTGCATCTCCATTTGTCGCCAGTGGCATAGTTTTTCGATGGCCACGGTGGAGGGGCATTGCCAAATGGATATGTCTCGAAATGCGTCGGGGCTTTGATTAATATTCTGTTTCAAATATTTGAATCCACAGATCTAAATATTTGGAGAAAAAAAAATATTTTCTGCGCAACGATATCCGCACGAAAGATGAAGTCCGCTTGCATTTCGAGGTCATACCCATCTGGCCGAGTGCAAGGGTTCGGGATCGGAATCACTTCGATTCCCGGGCGTAGGCGTCACATTACACATTCCCCCCCCCCCCCAAAATCGAAGTAATTACGATCCCGCCTCCTATGTAAAAGGTCTTGGTTAGGGCCGTGGCGGGTCGAAGGTCGATTTCGAGGAATAGGCTACAACCATGTTCGTGAAGACTCGATAGTGGCTATACAGTAGGGAGTCAGGTGTTATTCGGAGGTCTTCGTCTAGGCAGAGATTTAGGTAAGCCAAGGTTTTTCGTGTGAAATAGTTGTACTTCATCGTCTAAGGTCTTTTGCGTGGTAAATTCCCAGGGTTTTACCAGCCATGTCCGCGATGAGGTATCGAGTGGGGCTTATTACTTGTAGGACTCGACACTTCACGAATTTCTTGTCTAGTTTGGCATTGTAATGTCGGGTGGCATCGCTCTGTCGGAAGTTTCGACGATATATCTCGTCGCCTACCTTAAAGCCAGAAGGATGAGATCGCAAGTTGTACCGCTCCTCTCCCATCCGTCGACTTTCTTCAATCTTCTCCCGCAGTTGCTCTCGCAGAAGTTGGAGCTATTCGTGCGGTTCCAGAACCACGATTGGGTCCTCTAGCGATTTCAGTTGCCGCAATAGCCGGTAAGCGCTCCCATGACAGATCATGTACTGGCCGAACAATGCGAAATACGGCGAAATGCCGGTAGTGGCGTGGTACGACGAGCGCAGCGCACTAGTGATGGCGGACAATTTGCGATCCCAGTCCTTCTGAGTCGGGTGGACATATGCGCGAATGGCCGCTATGAGCGTACGGCTCAGTCGTTCGGATGCGTTGGCTTGTGGTGAATAGACGGCGGTTCGTTGGTGGATGATGCCGTATTTGGACATTAGGTCTCGGAACTTGCTGGAGGTGAACTGGACCCCATTGTCGGAGACAAGTTTCTCCGGAACTCCAAACATGTGAAAGACTCGGTTCTCCAAGAAGCTGATTATAGGTCCAGTGTGCATGTTACGTAGTGGTTCTATGATAGGGAATTTAGAGAGCTTGTCCAGGACCACGACAGCTCCCGTGTGACCAGAAGCAGATCGAGGGTAAGGACCGATAAGATCAATGTACAAGTGCTGGAACACGCGTTCGGGGACCTCAACCTTACCCATGGGAGGCCGAAGAATGGTGTTGGGCGCTTTTGTGCACTTGCATAGCTCACAGGAGGCTACGTACGCTTTTATCTGTTGTGGCATCTTAGGCCAAAAGAAGCAGGTTTTCAACCGCCTAAGGGTACGACCGTAACCGCCGTGCGCACTTGATGGGTGGTCATGAGCCCGTCTGATAAGATCAGTGGTTAATTCTTCGGGCACCCACAACTTCCACTGTTCTTCTTCTTGTATGGGGTCTCCGGATGCGTGTCCCATCCGCTTATAAATAAATCCATCCGTCAACCGCAGTTCAGGAAGCTGGGGCAGTTGATTCTGGATAGTGTGAATCAGTTGGGTGTAGCTGGCTGACTTGAAGGCAGGATGGTCCAGATTGATCAATTGGGGGCTGTCGTCCTCCTGGACCAACTCGGCTCCTTCAGGGGCGAACATTCTGGATAGGGTGTCGGGGACTACATGCTGGCTTCCTTTTCGGTGGCGAATTGTGAAGTCAAATGCCTGTAGTTTCAGTGCCCACCTGGCCAATCTGCCGTTGAGATCAGTCTGGCTCATTAGCCATTTCAGAGACGCGTGGTCCGTAACGATTTCAAAGGTGTGTCCCTCCACATAGGCTCGGAAGCGTTTCACTGCCAACACCGCAGCTAGACATTCCTGCTCGGAAACCGTGTAATTTCGCTGGGCTGGGTTCAACTTGTGAGACATGAAGGCTATAGGTCTCTCCTCGCCGTCTTGTGCAACCTGGACTAAGACTGCTCCCACCCCATGTTGACTCGCGTCACAATGGATTGAGAACGGTTTGTCAAAGTCCGGGCTGTGCAGTGCGGGGGCTGTAGTCAGACTCTTCTTTAGCTCTTCAAAGGCTCGCAAGCTGGGCTCTTCCCAGACGAATTTACGTCCCTTACGCAGCATGTCGGTCAAAGGAGTGGTTATGGTGGCATAGTCACGTACAAAACGCTGGTACCATCCGCATAAGCCTAAGAATCGTCGTAATTGTTTGGTGGTCTTAGGTAATGGAAAAACGTCAATCGCTTGAGTCTTTTCCGGATCGGTCTTGATATGGCCCAATGATGTGACCTAAATACTTCACCTCCGTCATCACGAACTGACTCTTCCGTATGTTGATGGTTAATCTTGCCCTCCGGATGTGTAGAGCCACCTCCTGAAGCAGGTCGATGTGTTCGTCAAAGGTCTCGGTTATAAGCAGCAGATCGTCCAAGTAAACGAAAACTTGGTGCCGCAAATGAGGTGGTATCACCATATCCATAAGGCGCGCCATTGTTTGGGGGGCATTACACAATCCGAATGGCATGGTCACGAATTGATATAAGGGCCGACCTGGGACTGTGAAGGCTGTTTTCTCCTTTGAACCGGGGTCTAAAGGAATTTGCCAGAAGGCGTCCTTGAGATCTAAGCTCGTGATGAAGTGGGCTTTAGGCAACCGACTCAAAATGCCTTCAATCAACGGTAGAGGGTATGCGTCCTTGACTGTGACGGCGTTCAAGCGTCTGGCATCTAAGCATAACCGGACCTTGTTCGGCTTGACAACTAAGGTGACTGGGGAAGCCCACGCGCTCTGTGATTCTTCGATTACGCCTAATGCTAGCATTCGATCCACTTCGGCATATAACGATTTTTCCTTCGCCGGAGATATGGCAAAATGTCTCTGTTTTATGGTTTTAGCATCCCCCACGTCTATAGTGTGGAACACCAGGGCAGTCCTCCCGAGACCTTCCTTCTCATGCGAGGGAAAAGCCGATATAGCCGAGTCAAGTCGCAGTTGCTGATTTACATCCAGTGTATGTCGTAATAAGTGAGTGGGTTGAGATTGGTCGGGAATGGTGGTGACGGACTCCAGGGTCGTACCGGAAAATAGTGCCGGGGCCAAGTTAAATTTTCGAACGAAATCCACTCCTGGATAAAGATTCTGGGTTAATTGAGGTATGATGAAAAATTCCAGAGGTTTAGTTACTCCTTTAAAGGTGACATCCGTCATAATTTTTCCCATTACAGAGTGACGAGTCCCGTCCGCCGTGCTTAACCAGGAGGTGAAATGACGGATTTGGTCCGCATGCATTGCCAGTACCTCCCCTGCAAAATCGGCAGATATGCAATTCACGCTGGCTCCCGTATCGACTAAGCCTGACACTCGTTTTTGCAGGAGATGTACTGACGCATATGGTCGAACATCATCCCTCAATAATTCGTCAAATTGTATGTCCTTCAGCACCTTCCTCGATTGCCTGACTTTTCTCCAGAAGCTCCGCATCCGACGCGTGGCTCGCTTTCTTCGCGGTGGGACAGTTGTAGCCAACTCCTCATGGAAGATGCGCTGTCGAGTAGCCAAATAATTCCGCAGCCTGACGTGAAAAGGTTTTACATGCCAAGGAACTTTCGCCTCGCTATCATTTCCCTGCGCGTTGGCCTCGGCGAAGGATGGCGTCGGTTGTGGAACTTCGGGAGAACTGTGTTTGGCGGTGCGAGTCAGCAGAATGGGAGTCATGCCGGGAGCTGGGTCATAGCTAGTGATGGGGTCTGGATTGGTTCGTCCGGGGTTTAGGAGTGCCGACGGGTGGTCGCGGCACTCGGTGGCAAGTTTTTTCGCCCTTTGCAATTTGCGCAGTCAGGTGCGTAGGTGTCGGCCTTCCCGCAGCGGTAGCAGAAAAGCGTCGGCTCCGCTGGACATGCATAGAACCGATGTCCCGGTTGTCGGCAGTTCCAACAGACCGTCGGGCTTGTAATTGCTTCAAGGGAAGGTCGATCAATCAAGGCTGGGTCCTCAAGCTCCGGTGGTGCTCCGCTCCTCGGTACTGGTACTGGATCAGTAAGCAGGTGGTCCGCTGCCATCAACTCCGCGGTGTGATGATTTCGGGGATTTGGTCCCATTATGCGAGGTTGTGGACGGAAGGTACCTCGCCGCTCATCCAAGTGTTCTTGTCTACGGGCATGGAGGCGCAATCCCTGTATGGTGTTGATGGGAAAATGTAGAAGGCTGTTCTGGAGATCCCAGCGCATGTTCTCTCTGATAATTTCTACCAGTTCGTCCTCGGGCATGGTAGTTCGCAAGCGAGTGCTCAATCTCACTATACTTGTGTAGTACTGGTCGAACGGTTCGTGAGCGCCTTGTTTCCGTTTCTTTATTTGCTCCTTTAGCTCTCTCTCAGTGAAGCCATCCTCAAATCGATTGCGGAAGGCTGCACTGAAAGAGTGCCAAGTGGGACGTGGCGTTGATTCTTTAAATCTCCAGCACCAGTCGGCAGCGTCGCCGCTGAACAAAAGATGTGCATGCCAGAGGAAGGCCGAGGAATCACCTCCCAGGGTGCTGGATACCAACGCCTGAATCCGGAAAAGGAACTGGTCCGCCGATATCATATCGTTGAACCCTGTAAAGTTCAGGCGCCAACTCTCCATGATACGAGGCGTCGGGTCTCGAAAAGGTGTCAATGCGTTCCCGGGGGGAATCACATCCTCGATTGACCTGTTGTACTGAACGGCTCGGGGGCTAGAGGTACCAACGGAGGTCCGGTGCTGTGTCGTGGTCTATATTCGGGAGCTCTGGGATCCATTCCCGAGTTCCTTGGAGGTGGGACCCATTGCTCGGATTGTCGGGAGGGGGGCATCGCCACACTGGGATTGGGCTCCCAGCCAAGCGGAGTTCTCACGCGACTGGGTGGTTGGCTCATAGGGAGATTCTGGAGCTTTCCCTCCAGGTTGCCAATCCTCTCCGACATATCCCTCATCAACGCCACGAGGGTGTCAATGGAGTGGGCGGAAGGCATGGGTGTCACCTCGGACACGACACTTGCGGCCGGAACTTCACCGCCTACGGCTCCTTGCAGGTCTAAAAGTGGTTGTGACGGTTCGGCTTCTGGAACTCCTTTCGCCACTGCTCCACGCGTTGGTAGGGGCGTTCCGAGGGGGACGTCTAGGGCGGTCCGCTCGATGGGTCGCCGGCATAAGGGACACAGCTCGGACGTGAATAGGAGCTGCTGTACACAGGCACGATGGAATAGATGTCCACAATCCAATCGCACGCTGTGTACGCCCTCCACTACGTCTTCGAAGCAGATCCCGCAGTTAGCTGGTTGGACCGTTTTAGATCGGGTCCAACGCTTATCTGGGGTCCGCTTCGTTGCCATGTTTGTTCTTGCTGGTTTTGGGTGGTTGCTAGTATGAAAAGAAAAAAATATAAATATAAAATATCCTTATTGCTAAGCTAGTATGAAAAGAAAAAATATAAAATATAAAATATACTTATTGCTAAGCTAGTATGAAAAGAAAAAATATAAAATATAAAATATACTTATTCCTACTAAAAAAATGTATGAAATATACTTATTCCTACTATATAAGTGAAAAAAAGAATTCAATACTAATTGAGTGGCCGATAGTGGCGAGCTATTAATAGTATGATAGGGAAAAAAAATTTATTTGATACACTTTCCTTTTCAGTGGTCGACTCCCTCAACGGGAAAGGAGAGTGCGTGGTAATCTGCCGAAGAAAGGGTGCTTTTGGTCGATTTACGAAATTTACCCCATAACCCACATACATTACAAACCGTTTCTAATCTACGTTAAAGGACTCGACGAGACAAGTGGTAGAGCTACCGTAACGATTTTGTACGCGGTCAAAATTTCCCGACGCGTGGAAGCATTCCGGGCTTCGCAACTCCAGCGTACGCCACCGAACGTTGAACCGATACCACTCGTCTATCACGCATACGAAATAATTAGAATCCTTCCGCGACATAAAGGCAAGGTAGCCTTCTATTTTCTTGAGAGTCCATGCTGATAGGTAAACCCATCAGGCTGGCAGTTCCATCAAGAAAATAGAAGGTCCTTACAGGGGTTAACCTGGGACAACACATCGGAAGGATTCTGTCGCGAAAAAAAAAAAATCAAACAAAGGAGAGCGGAAGCTACAACTCACGTGAAGCGACTGCTAGAGTGTATCACACAACTCCACTGCTCCTGATAGTGGGACTCGAGTACCAAAGTACCTTACATCCTCCGTAAAGGACCAACTCGTCAGAAGACGCGAAGTTCTCTCCTCCTTAGGATGTTTTAGGCCCCACGTTGGGCGCCATTTGTAATGATTTTCTACCTTTTAGGTTCGTACGCGAAACCGACCTCTCATCGGTTCTAGACGTTAAGTCTGAGTAGTGCCAACGGATGGTACCAACAGGTCAACCAATCCGTGCACCGTAACCCATTCACGCGGTGGCTGCTTGTCGGCCAGCTAGTTCGGAGAGGATTTCGGTCGCGGGTCTCCGAATGGGTTACGCTCAATTACAATATTTCAGCCACCTGAACATGCCCGTTTTCCAAAACGCGTTATCAAAACAAAACCATACGGAGAAGAGCCTACTTTACGTTACTCCGTATTTCTTCATTCAGCCAGTTAAAGTACAAAAATCTAATTTCCGTTTCGCGTTCCCGACTTGTACCGACGCGGTACCGAAAAGCATGCTACTCTAAATTAAACCGACGAAAACTACTCTAATGAAATGACGAAACAACAAAGGTACCGCGTACCGCGCGCGACACGAAACCGACTTCAGCGGATTTGGCGAAACCCTACCCTCGCGACGGCATACCTACCCTGCACTCACTTTCCCACTGAAAAAGAAGAACCGCTGATAAGGAAAGTCTTTAGTTCCTTAGTAATTCATAGTCATTTTGTTTTCATTATATTATTTTAATTGAGAAATATCTGAATTCATTAAAGTACATTGCCCTAGTTGGCTACAATTTTATAAATACGTGCTTTAATTACTTTTTTTTTGGATTCTTATTCATTTACAATTTGTTCTCTCCGACAGTTAGCAAATGAAGGGTATGTAACTTCAAAGATATGAAAATTAAATTTTTGTTTTTTTTTTGTTTCTATTTTGACTTATCGAAATTATTTATTTTGTAATCTTAAATTTAGAGTCTTATGCGTTTTAATTGTTTCTTAAAATGTTTTATGTTTTGCTTTTAAGTACAGTGGTAGGTTCTATAGTTCAGGTATTTATAACGGTGGTTAACAATATATATGTATTTAGTTGTAAGTCTATATGTACCTGATTATTTTTTTTTCTAAAAATTAGGCTCGTTTTAATTATAGACTTTAAATGATGTGTTTTTTTTTTATCTAACAGACAAAAATTCCTTTGATTGTCCAGGAGCTTAAGGGTTTATGCATATTTATTTGTTAATCATATTTTCATTTTTACTAGTAGAGCACGAGGTTTTAAAGAAAATTTAGCCAAATTTAAAAGCTCATTTTATAAAAATATTCATATATCATTGCTAGTTAAATTATCATGTAGAACTTAACTTTTTACAATGTATTTATATTTTTTTATTATCGATTTAATTTGCAGTGCCTGATATATTGAATTATAACTTTTCCCGTATTCAGTTGATTTGCAGAGCTCAAAATATGTACTTTATAATTCATACTGAATTGACTTAGAGCCACATTTTTCTTTTACAAATTTTTATCCTTGTTATCGAGACGAATTTCATTGTATTCAAAAATATCTGCGTATATAGTATTTTCGGGTGAGTAGCATAGCTCGATGATACTTATTTTTACTATGTTACTACTCTACCTTGCTCTAATTGTGTCTATAAATACTTCTGGCAATTCAGTTTCTATTTCTTTAGATTAAAAGCATCCTGTTTTAACATAAATTATCTTTGAAACTACAAAAAAACAAGACTGGATCAATAACTATACATTATCGATGGTATATTACTCCCTTGTTTTTACTATAGTTTTGACACTAGTCGTTATATACACTACAATTATCAATTTTACATATAAATGGACTAATATTCCAGTGATTGCACACACAAGAAATACATAAAAAAAAATGCCAACAAATAAGACAAACCAACAATGAAACCACAACTTCCACTAATCCAAACAATGTAAAATTGAATCAAATGGTACATTAGTCATTAGTTGAAACTGATCTTCACTCCCGTGACATTTAAGGTTTAGCTTTAGTTGATTGGTCTAATTATTAGCATGATCATCTTTAATACCTCAATCCTCATCCTCAACACCTTTACTACTACGAAAATACTAAAATTCATTAACCCTGAACCTTCGGACTCTCTTTGACTTTGACACTCCAGTATCTATTTCAATTAGTCCAATTACCATCTGAATTTTAATCTTAAAATTTTATATTCCAAACAATCTGTGATGGGAGCTTCTCCTACATTAATTGTTCACATTTTATATTAGACATTTAGGAGAAAACGCTTTCCGCTATAAATGTTATTTCCTTGTAACAATGACCAAAAGCCGTCCTTCTGTTTCCGAGTTATCTACTCGATTGATATATAAATCTTTCCAATCGGATGAATAACAATGATCAGCCGCACTGAAATACTCGTTCAAGAGCACCGCTTCTAATAACCTAAACATACCTGACAGCTGTTTGTAGTTTGCAATTGCCTCCATGTTTCCCAATTTCCCAACAATTTTCGGTATTCGATCGACATCGTTCGAATGATTGTTTTCAATGGTTGCGGTGGTAGGGGAGGAACTACTACTCTTTGTGGATGAAAGTGGTGTCACTGGGCCGGACGCTGAGTTAACAGTCCCATTAAGCTTCAACTTAATCGGGTCAGGTGGTGTTATCGTGTTTTTCTTGCGCTGGCAATGATTCTCCCTCTTCACTACTACCACTGTGTCTTCTGCATCCTCACGACCATTTACTTTTCCGGTATTATTATTGCTGCTGATTTTGTTGAACTGGCGAATTCGATTCGTTCCTATGCACTGCATTCCAATTTATGGGGCGATTAACTCTTAATTAGATTTAGTCCAATTAGTACCGCGCCAACTTTCCGGGATTTGCAATTTTCTCCCACCCGATCTCACTATTCACAAGAACCTTTTTCCTTCCACCAAAAATCTCCGTTATTTCTCGCCGTTCCTTTTTCTCGTGGCGCCGGACTGTCAAATCCGACAACCACCGACAAAACAGATGTGTGTGGAATGGCACGCCACATGGCGGCAATGTGCATCTCCATTTGTCGCCAGTGGCATAGTTTTTCGATGGCCACGGTGGAGGGGCATTGCCAAATGGATATGTCTCGAAATGCGTCGGGGTTTTGATTAATATTCTGTTTCAAATATTTGAATCCACAGATCTAAATATTTGGAGAAAAAAAAATATTTTCTGCGCAACGATATCCGCACGAAAGATGAAGTCCGCTTGCATTTCGAGGTCATACCCATCTAGCCGAGTGCAAGGGTTCGGGATCGGAATCACTTCGATTCCCGGGCGTAGGCGTCACATTACACATCCCCCCCCCCCCAAAATCGAAGTAATTACGCTCCCGCCTCCTATGTAAAAGGTCTTGGTTAGGGCCGTGGCGGGTCGAAGGTCGATTTCGAGGAATAGGCTACAACCATGTTCGTGAAGACTCGATAGTGGCTATACAGTAGGGAGTCAGGTGTTATTCGGAGGTCTTCGTCTAGGCAGAGATTTAGGTAAGCCAAGGTTTTTCGTGTGAAATAGTTGTACTTCATCGTCTAAGGTCTTTTGCGTGGTAAATTCCCAGGGTTTTACCAGCCATGTCCGCGATGAGGTATCGGGTGGGGCTTATTACTTGTAGGACTCGACACTTCACGAATTTCTTGTCTAGTTTGGCATTGTAATGACGGGTGGCATCGCTCTGTCGGAAGTTTCGACGATATATCTCGTCGCCTACCTTAAAGCCAGAAGGATGAGATCGCAAGTTGCACCGCTCCTCTCCCATCCGTCGACTTTCTTCAATCTTCTCCCGCAGTTGCTCTCGCAGAAGTTGGAGCTTTTCGTGCGGTTCCAGAACCACGATTGGGTCCTCTAGCGATTTCAGTTGCCGCAATAGCCGGTAAGCGCTCCCATGACAGATCATGTACTGGCCGAACAATGCGAAATACGGCGAAATGCCGGTAGTGGCGTGGTACGACGAGCGCAGCGCACTAGTGATGGCGGACAATTTGCGATCCCAGTCCTTCTGAGTCGGGTGGACATATGCGCGAATGGCCGCTATGAGCGTACGGTTCAGTCGTTCGGATGCGTTGGCTTGTGGTGAATAGACGGCGGTTCGTTGGTGGATGATGCCGTATTTGGACATTAGGTCTCGGAACTTGCTGGAGGTGAACTGGACCCCATTGTCGGAGACAAGTTTCTCCGGAACTCCAAACATGTGAAAGACTCGGTTCTCCAAGAAGCTGATTATAGGTCCAGTGTGCATGTTACGTAGTGGTTCTATGATAGGGAATTTAGAGAGCTGGTCCAGGACCACGACAGCTCCCGTGTGACCAGAAGCAGATCGAGGGTAAGGACCGATAAGATCAATGTACAAGCGCTGGAACACGCGTTCGGGGACCTCAACCTTACCCATGGGAGGCCGAAGAATGGTGTTGGGCGCTTTAGTGCACTTGCATAGCTCACAGGAGGCTACGTACGCTTTTATCTGTTGTGCCATCTTAGGCCAAAAGAAGCAGGTTTTCAACCGCCTAAGGGTACGACCGTAACCGCCGTGCGCACTTGATGGGTGGTCATGAGCCCGTCTGATAAGATCAGTGGTTAATTCTTCGGGCACCCACAACTTCCACTGTTCTTCTTCTTGTATGGGGTCTCCGGATGCGTGTCCCATCCGCTTATAAATAAATCCATCCGTCAACCGCAGTTCAGGAAGCTGGGGCAGTTGATTCTGGATAGTGTGAATCAGTTGGGTGTAGCTGGCTGACTTGAAGGCAGGATGGTCCAGATCGATCAATTGGGGGCTGTCGTCCTCCTGGACCAACTCGGCTCCTTCAGGGGCGAACATTCTGGATAGGGTGTCGGGGACTACATGCTGGCTTCCTTTTCGGTGGCGAATTGTGAAGTCAAATGCCTGTAGTTTCAGTGCCCACCTGGCCAATCTGCCGTTGAGATAAGTCTGGCTCATTAGCCATTTCAGAGACGCGTGGTCCGTAACGATTTCAAAGGTGTGTCCCTCCACATAGGCTCGGAAGCGTTTCACTGCCAACACCGCAGCTAGACATTCCTGCTCGGAAACCGTGTAATTTCGCTGGGCTGGGTTCAACTTGTGAGACATGAAGGCTATAGGTCTCTCCTCGCCGTCTTGTGCAACCTGGACTAAGACTGCTCCCACCCCATGTTGACTCGCGTCACAATGGATTGAGAACGGTTTGTCAAAGTCCGGGCTGTGCAGTACGGGGGCTGTAGTCAGACTCTTCTTTAGCTCTTCAAAGGCTCGCAAGCTGGGCTCTTCCCAGACGAATTTACGTCCCTTACGCAGCATGTCGGTCAAAGGAGTGGTTATGGTGGCATAGTCACGTACAAAACGCTGGTACCATCCGCATAAGCCTAAGAATCGTCGTAATTGTTTGGTGGTCTTAGGTAATGGAAAAACGTCAATCGCTTGAGTCTTTTCCGGATCGGTCTTGATATGGCCATGCCCAATGATGTGACCTAAATACTTCACCTCCGTCATCACGAACTGACTCTTCCGTATGTTGATGGTTAATCTTGCCCTCCGGATGTGTAGAGCCACCTCCTGAAGCAGGTCGATGTGTTCGTCAAAGGTCTCGGTTATAAGCAGCAGATCGTCCAAGTAAACGAAAACTTGGTGCCGCAAATGAGGTGGTATCACCTTATCCATAAGGCGCGTCATTGTTTGGGGGGCATTACACAATCCGAATGGCATGGTCACGAATTGATATAAGGGCCGACCTGGGACTGTGAAGGCTGTTTTCTCCTTTGAACCGGGGTCTAAAGGAATTTGCCAGAAGGCGTCCTTGAGATCTAAGCTCGTGATGAAGTGGGCTTTAGGCAACCGACTCAAAATGCCTTCAATCAACGGTAGAGGGTATGCGTCCTTGACTGTGACGGCGTTCAAGCGTCTGGCATCCAAGCATAACCGGACCTTGTTCGGCTTGACAACTAAGGTGACTGGGGAAGCCCACGCGCTCTGTGATTCTTCGATTACGCCTAATGCTAGCATTCGATCCACTTCGGCATATAACGATTTTTCCTTCGCCGGAGATATGGCAAAATGTCTCTGTTTTATGGGCTTAGCATCCCCCACGTCTATAGTGTGGAACACCAGGGCAGTCCTCCCGAGACCTTCCTTCTCATGCGAGGGAAAAGCCGATATAGCCGAGTCAAGTCGCAGTTGCTGATTTACATCCAGTGTATGTCGTAATAAGTGAGTGGGTTGAGATTGGTCGGGAAGGGTGGTGACGGACTCCAGGGTCGTACCGGAAAATAGTGCCGGGGCCAAGTTAAATTTTCGAACGAAATCCACTCCTAGATAAAGATTCTGGGTTAATTGAGGTATGATGAAAAATTCCAGAGGTTTAGTTACTCCTTTAAAGGTGACATCCGTCATAATTTTTCCCATTACAGAGTGACGAGTCCCGTCCGCCGTGCTTAACCAGGAGGTGAAATGACGGATTTGGTCCGCGTGCATTGCCAGTACCTCCCCTGCAAAATCGGCAGATATGCAATTCACGCTGGCTCCCGTATCGACTAAGCCTGACACTCGTTTTTGCAGGAGGTGTACTGACGCATATGGTCGAACATCATCCCTCAATAATTCGTCAAATTGTATGTCCTTCAGCACCTTCCTCGATTGCCTGACTTTTCTCCAGAAGCTCCGCATCCGACGCGTGGCTCGCTTTCTTCGCGGTGGGACAGTTGTAGCCAACTCCTCATGGAAGATGCGCTGTCGAGTAGCCAAATAATTCCGCAGCCTGACGTGAAAAGGTTTTACATGCCAAGGAACTTTCGCCTCGCTATCATTTCCCTGCGCGTTGGCCTCGGTGAAGGATGGCGTCGGTTGTGGAACTTCGGGAGAACTGTGTTTGGCGGTGCGAGTCAGCAGAATGGGAGTCATGTCGGGAGCTGGGTCATAGCTAGTGATGGGGTCTGGATTGGTTCGTCCGGGGTTTAGGAGTGCCGACGGGTGGTCGCGGCACTCGGTGGCAAGTTTTTTCGCCCTTTGCAATTTGCGCAGTCAGGTGCGTAGGTGTCGGCCTTCCCGCAGCGGTAGCAGAAAAGCGTCGGCTCCGCTGGACATGCATAGAACCGATGTCCCGGTTGTCGGCAGTTCCAACAGACCGTCGGGCTTGTAATTGCTTCAAGGGAAGGTCGATCAATCAAGGCTGGGTCCTCAAGCTCCGGTGGTGCTCCGCTCCTCGGTACTGGTACTGGATCAGCAAGCAGGTGGTCCGCTGCCATCAACTCCGCGGTGTGATGATTTCGGGGATTTGGTCCCGTTATGCGAGGTTGTGGACGGAAGGTACCTCGCCGCTCATCCAAGTGTTCTTGTCTACGGGCATGGAGGCGCAATCCCTGTATGGTGTTGATGGGAAAATGTAGAAGGCTGTTCTGAAGATCCCAGCGCATGTTCTCTCTGATAATTTCTACCAGTTCGTCCTCGGGCATGGTAGTTCGCAAGCGAGTGCTCAATCTCACTATACTTGTGTAGTACTGGTCGAACGGTTCGTGAGCGCCTTGTTTCCGTTTCTTTATTTGCTCCTTTAGCTCTCTCTCAGTGAAGCCATCCTCAAATCGATTGCGGAAGGCTGCACTGAAAGAGTGCCAAGTGGGACGTGGCGTTGATTCTTTAAATCTCCAGCACCAGTCGGCAGCGTCGCCGCTGAACAAAAGATGTGCATGCCAGAGGAAGGCCGAGGAATCACCTCCCAGGGTGCTGGATACCAACGCCTGAATCCGGAAAAGGAACTGGTCCGCCGATATCATATCGTTGAACCCTGTAAAGTTCAGGCGCCAACTCTCCATGATACGAGGCGTCGGGTCTCGAAAAGGTGTCAATGCGTTCCCGGGGGGAATCACATCCTCGATTGACCTGTTGTACTGAACGGCTCGGGGGCTAGAGGTACCAACGGAGGTCCGGTGCTGTGTCGTGGTCTATATTCGGGAGCTCTGGGATCCATTCCCGAGTTCCTTGGAGGTGGGACCCATTGCTCGGATTGTCGGGAGGGGGGCATCGCCACACTGGGATTGGGCTCCCAGCCAAGCGGAGTTCTCACGCGACTGGGTGGTTGGCTCATAGGGAGATTCTGGAGCTTTCCCTCCAGGTTGCCAATCCTCTCCGACATATTCCTCATCAACGCCACGAGGGTGTCAATGGAGTGGGCGGAAGGCATGGGTGTCACCTCGGACACGACACTTGCGGCCGGAACTTCACCGCCTACGGCTCCTTGCAGGCCTAAAAGTGGTTGTGACGGTTCGGCTTCTGGAACTCCTTTCGCCACTGCTCCACGCGTTGGTAGGGGCGTTCCGAGGGGGACGTCTAGGGCGGTCCGCTCGATGGGTCGCCGGCATAAGGGACACAGCTCGGACGTGAATAGGAGCTGCTGTACACAGGCACGATGGAATAGATGTCCACAATCCAATCGCACGCTGTGTACGCCCTCCACTACGTCTTCGAAGCAGATCCCGCAGTTAGCTGGTTGGACCGTTTTAGATCGGGTCCAACGCTTATCTGGGGTCCGCTTCGTTGCCATGTTTGTTCTTGCTGGTTTTGGGTGGTTGCTAGTATGAAAAGAAAAAAATATAAATATAAAATATCCTTATTGCTAAGCTAGTATGAAAAGAAAAAATATAAAATATACTTATTGCTAAGCTAGTATGAAAAGAAAAAATATAAAATATACTTATTCCTACTAAAAAAATGTATGAAATATACTTATTCCTACTATATAAGTGAAAAAAAGAATTCAATACTAATTGAGTGGCCGATAGTGGCGAGCTATTAATAGTATGATAGGGAAAAAAAATTTATTTGATACACTTTCCTTTTCAGTGGTCGACTCCCTCAACGGGAAAGGAGAGTGCGTGGTAATCTGCCGAAGAAAGGGTGCTTTTGGTCGATTTACGAAATTTACCCCATAACCCACATACATTACAAACCGTTTCTAATCTACGTTAAAGGACTCGACGAGACAAGTGGTAGAGCTACAGTAACGATTTTGTACGCGGTCAAAATTTCCCGACGCGTGGAAGCATTCCGGGCTTCGCAACTCCAGCGTACGCCACCGAACGTTGAACCGATACCACTCGTCTATCACGCATACGAAATAATTAGAATCCTTCCGCGACATAAAGGCAAGGTAGCCTTCTATTTTCTTGAGAGTCCATGCTGATAGGTAAACCCATCAGGCTGGCAGTTCCATCAAGAAAATAGAAGGTCCTTACAGGGGTTAACCTGGGACAACACATCGGAAGGATTCTGTCGCGAAAAAAAAAAATCAAACAAAGGAGAGCGGAAGCTACAACTCACGTGAAGCGACTGCTAGAGTGTATCACACAACTCCACTGCTCCTGATAGTGGGACTCGAGTACCAAAGTACCTTACATCCTCCGTAAAGGACCAACTCGTCAGAAGACGCGAAGTTCTCTCCTCCTTAGGATGTTTTAGGCCCCACGTTGGGCGCCATTTGTAATGATTTTCTACCTTTTAGGTTCGTACGCGAAACCGACCTCTCATCGGTTCTAGACGTTAAGTCTGAGTAGTGCCAACGGATGGTACCAACAGGTCAACCAATCCGTGCACCGTAACCCATTCACGCGGTGGCTGCTTGTCGGCCAGCTAGTTCGGAGAGGATTTCGGTCGCGGGTCTCCGAATGGGTTACGCTCAATTACAATATTTCAGCCACCTGAACATGCCCGTTTTCCAAAACGCGTTATCAAAACAAAACCATACGGAGAAGAGCCTACTTTACGTTACTCCGTATTTCTTCATTCAGCCAGTTAAAGTACAAAAATCTAATTTCCGTTTCGCGTTCCCGACTTGTACCGACGCGGTACCGAAAAGCATGCTACTCCAAATTAAACCGACGAAAACTACTCTAATGAAATGACGAAACAACAAAGGTACCGCGTACCGCGCGCGACACGAAACCGACTTCAGCGGATTTGGCGAAACCCTACCCTCGCGACGGCATACCTACCCTGCACTCACTTTCCCACTGAAAAAGAAGAACCGCTGATAAGGAAAGTCTTTAGTTCCTTAGTAATTCATAGTCATTTTGTTTTCATTATATTATTTTAATTGAGAAATATCTGAATTCATTAAAGTACATTGCCCTAGTTGGCTACAATTTTATAAATACGTGCTTTAATTACTTTTTTTTTTGGATTCTTATTCATTTACAATTTGTTCTCTCCGACAGTTAGCAAATGAAGGGTATGTAACTTCAAAGATATGAAAATTAAATTTTTGTTTTTTTTTTTTGTTTCTATTTTGACTTATCGAAATTATTTATTTTGTAATCTAAAATTTAGAATCTTATGCGTTTTAATTGTTTCTTAAAATGTTTTATGTTTTGCTTTTAAGTACAGTGGTAGGTTCTATAGTTCAGGTATTTATAACGGTGGTTAACAATATATATGTATTTAGTTGTAAGTCTATATGTACCTGATTATTTTTTTTTCTAAAAATTAGGCTCGTTTTAATTATAGACTTTAAATGATGTGTTTTTTTTTTGATCTAACAGACAAAAATTCCTTTGATTGTCCAGGAGCTTAAGGGTTTATGCATATTTATTTGTTAATCATATTTTCATTTTTACTAGTAGAGCACGAGGTTTTAAAGAAAATTTAGCCAAATTTAAAAGCTCATTTTATAAAAATATTCATATATCATTGCTAGTTAAATTATCATGTAGAACTTAACTTTTTACAATGTATTTATATTTTTTTATTATCGATTTAATTTGCAGTGCCTGATATATTGAATTATAACTTTTCCCGTATTCAGTTGATTTGCAGAGCTCAAAATATGTACTTTATAATTCATACTGAATTGACTTAGAGCCACATTTTTCTTTTACAAATTTTTATCCTTGTTATCGAGACGAATTTCATTGTATTCAAAAATATCTGCGTATATAGTATTTTCGGGTGAGTAGCATAGCTCGATGATACTTATTTTTACTATGTTACTACTCTACCTTGCTCTAATTGTGTCTATAAATACTTCTGGCAATTCAGTTTCTATTTCTTTAGATTAAAAGCATCCTGTTTTAACATAAATTATCTTTGAAACTACAAAAAAACAAGACTGGATCAATAACTATACATTATCGATGGTATATTACTCCCTTGTTTTTACTATAGTTTTGACACTAGTCGTTATATACACTACAATTATCAATTTTACATATAAATGGACTAATATTCCAGTGATTGCACACACAAGAAATACATAAAAAAAAATGCCAACAAATAAGACAAACCAACAATGAAACCACAACTTCCACTAATCCAAACAATGTAAAATTGAATCAAATGGTACATTAGTCATTAGTTGAAACTGATCTTCACTCCCGTGACATTTAAGGTTTAGCTTCAGTTGATTGGTCTAATTATTAGCATGATCATCTTTAATACCTCAATCCTCATCCTCAACACCTTTACTACTACGAAAATACTAAAATTCATTAACCCTGAACCTTCGGACTCTCTTTGACTTTGACACTCCACTATCTATTTCAATTAGTCCAATTACCATCTGAATTTTAATCTTAAAATTTTATATTCCAAACAATCTGTGATGGGAGCTTCTCCTACATTAATTGTTCACATTTTATATTAGACATTTAGGAGAAAACGCTTTCCGCTATAAATGTTATTTCCTTGTAACAATGACCAAAAGCCGTCCTTCTGTTTCCGAGTTATCTACTCGATTGATATATAAATCTTTCCAATCGGATGAATAACAATGATCAGCCGCACTGAAATACTCGTTCAAGAGCACCGCTTCTAATAACCTAAACATACCTGACAGCTGTTTGTAGTTTACAATTGCCTCCATGTTTCCCAATTTCCCAACAATTTTCGGTATTCGATCGACATCGTTCGAATGATTGTTTTCAATGGTTGCGGTGGTAGGGGAGGAACTACTACTCTTTATGGATGAAAGTGGTGTCACTGGGCCGGACGCTGAGTTAACAGTCCCATTAAGCTTCAACTTAATCGGGTCAGGTGGTGTTATCGTGTTGTTCTTGCGCTGGCAATGATTCTCCCTCTTCACTACTACCACTGTGTCTTCTGCATCCTCACGACCATTTACTTTTCCGGTATTATTATTGCTGCTGATTTTGTTGAACTGGCGAATTCGATTCGTTCCTATGCACTGCATTCCAATTTATGGGGCGATTAACTCTTAATTAGATTTAGTCCAATTAGTACCGCGCCAACTTTCCGGGATTTGCAATTTTCTCCCACCCGATCTCACTATTCACAAGAACCTTTTTCCTTCCACCAAAAATCTCCGTTATTTCTCGCCGTTCCTTTTTCTCGTGGCGCCGGACTGTCAAATCCGACAACCACCGACAAAACAGATGTGTGTGGAATGGCATGCCACATGGCGGCAATGTGCATCTCCATTTGTCGCCAGTGGCATAGTTTTTCGATGGCCACGGTGGAGGGGCATTGCCAAATGGATATGTCTCGAAATGCGTCGGGGTTTTGATTAATATTCTGTTTCAAATATTTGAATCCACAGATCTAAATATTTGGAGAAAAAAAAAAATATTTTCTGCGCAACGATATCCGCACGAAAGATGAAGTCCGCTTGCATTTCGAGGTCATACCCATCTGGCCGAGTGCAAGGTTTCGGGATCGGAATCACTTCGATTCCCGGGCGTAGGCGTCACATTACACATTCCCCCCCCCCAAAATCGAAGTAATTACGATCCCGCCTCCTATGTAAAAGGTCTTGGTTAGGGCCGTGGCGGGTCGAAGGTTGATTTCGAGGAATAGGCTACAACCATGTTCGTGAAGACTCGATAGTGGCTATACAGTAGGGAGTCAGGTGTTATTCGGAGGTCTTCGTCTAGGCAGAGATTTAGGTAAGCCAAGGTTTTTCGTGTGAAATAGTTGTACTTCATCGTCTAAGGTCTTTTGCGTGGTGAATTCCCAGGGTTTTACCAGCCATGTCCGCGATGAGGTATCGGGTGGGGCTTATTACTTGTAGGACTCGACACTTCACGAATTTCTTGTCTAGTTTGGCATTGTAATGTCGGGTGGCATCGGTCTGTCGAAGTTTCGACGATATATCTCGTCGCCTACCTTAAAGCCAGAAGGCTGAGATCGCAAGTTGTACCGCTCCTCTCCCATCCGTCGACTTTCTTCAATCTTCTCCCGCAGTTGCTCTCGCAGAAGTTGGAGCTTTTCGTGCGGTTCCAGAACCACGATTGGGTCCTCTAGCGATTTCAGTTGCCGCAATAGCCGGTAAGCGCTCCCATGACAGATCATGTACTGCCCGAACAATGCGAAATACGGCGAAATGCCGGTAGTGGCGTGGTATGACGAGCGCAGCGCACTAGTGATGGCGGACAATTTGCGATCCCAGTCCTTCTGAGTCGGGTGGACATATGCGCGAATGGCCGCTATGAGCGTACGGTTCAGTCGTTCGGATGCGTTGGCTTGTGGTGAATAGACGGCGGTTCGTTGGTGGATGATGCCGTATTTGGACATTAGGTCTCGGAACTTGCTGGAGGTGAACTGGACCCCATTGTCGGAGACAAGTTTCTTCGGAACTCCAAACATGTGAAAGACTCGGTTCTCCAAGAAGCTGATTATAGGTCCAGTGTGCATGTTACGTAGTGGTTCTATGATAGGGAATTTAGAGAGCTGGTCCAGGACCACGACAGCTCCCGTGTGACCAGAAGCAGATCGAGGGTAAGGACCGATAAGATCAATGTACAAGCGCTGGAACACGCGTTCGGGGACCTCAACCTTACCCATGGGAGGCCGAAGAATGGTGTTGGGCGCTTTAGTGCACTTGCATAGCTCACAGGAGGCTACGAACGCTTTTATCTGTTGTGCCATCTTAGGCCAAAAGAAGCAGGTTTTCAACCGCCTAAGGGTACGACCGTAACCGCCGTGCGCACTTGATGGGTGGTCATGAGCCCGTCTGATAAGATCAGTGGTTAATTCTTCGGGCACCCACAACTTCCACTGTTCTTCTTCTTGTATGGGGTCTCCGGATGCGTGTCCCATCCGCTTATAAATAAATCCATCCGTCAACCGCAGTTCAGGAAGCTGGGGCAGTTGATTCTGGATAGTGTGAATCAGTTGGGTGTAGCTGGCTGACTTGAAGGCAGGATGGTCCAGATCGATCAATTGGGGGCTGTCGTCCTCCTGGACCAACTCGGCTCCTTCAGGGGCGAACATTCTGGATAGGGTGTCGGGGACTACATGCTGGCTTCCTTTTCGGTGGCGAATTGTGAAGTCAAATGCCTGTAGTTTCAGTGCCCACCTGGCCAATCTGCCGTTGAGATCAGTCTGGCTCATTAGCCATTTCAGAGAAGCGTGGTCCGTAACGATTTCAAAGGTGTGTCCCTCCACATAGGCTCGCAAGCGTTTCACTGCCAACACCGCAGCTAGACATTCCTGCTCGGAAACCGTGTAATTTCGCTGGGCTGGGTTCAACTTGTGAGACATGAAGGCTATAGGTCTCTCCTCGCCGTCTTGTGCAACCTGGACTAAGACTGCTCCCACCCCATGTTGACTCGCGTCACAATGGATTGAGAACGGTTTGTCAAAGTCCGGGCTGTGCAGTACGGGGGCTGTAGTCAGACTCTTCTTTAGCTCTTCAAAGGCTCGCAAGCTGGGCTCTTCCCAGACGAATTTACGTCCCTTACGCAGCATGTCGGTCAAAGGAGTGGTTATGGTGGCATAGTCACGTACAAAACGCTGGTACCATCCGCATAAGCCTAAGAATCGTCGTAATTGTTTGGTGGTCTTAGGTAATGGAAAAACGTCAATCGCTTGAGTCTTTTCCGGATCGGTCTTGAAATGGCCATGCCCAATGATGTGACCTAAATACTTCACCTCCGTCATCACGAACTGACTCTTCCGTATGTTGATGGTTAATCTTGCCCTCCGGATGTGTAGAGCCACCTCCTGAAGCAGGTCGATGTGTTCGTCAAAGGTCTCGGTTATAAGCAGCAGATCGTCCAAGTAAACGAAAACTTGGTGCCGCAAATGAGGTGGTATCACCTTATCCATAAGGTGCGTCATTGTTTGGGGGGCATTACACAATCCGAATGGCATGGTCACGAATTGATATAAGGGCCGACCTGGGACTGTGAAGGCTGTTTTCTCCTTTGAACCGGGGTCTAAAGGAATTTGCCAGAAGGCGTCCTTGAGATCTAAGCTCGTGATGAAGTGGGCTTTAGGCAACCGACTCAAAATGCCTTCAATCAACGGTAGAGGGTATGCGTCCTTGACTGTGACGGCGTTCAAGCGTCTGGCATCTAAGCATAACCGGACCTTGTTCGGCTTGACAACTAAGGTGACTGGGGAAGCCCACGCGCTCTGTGATTCTTCGATTACGCCTAATGCTAGCATTCGATCCACTTCGGCATATAACGATTTTTCCTTCGCCGGAGATATGGCAAAATGTCTCTGTTTTATGGGTTTAGCATCCCCCACGTCTATAGTGTGGAACACCAGGGCAGTCCTCCCGAGACCTTCCTTCTCATGCGAGGGAAAAGTCGATATAGCCGAGTCAAGTCGCAGTTGCTGATTTACATCCAGTGTATGTCGTAATAAGTGAGTGGGTTGAGATTGGTCGGGAAGGGTGGTGACGGACTCCAGGGTCGTACCGGAAAATAGTGCCGGGGCCAAGTTAAATTTTCGAACGAAATCCACTCCTAGATAAAGATTCTGGGTTAATTGAGGTATGATGAAAAATTCCAGAGGTTTAGTTACTCCTTTAAAGGTGACATCCGTCATAATTTTTCCCATTACAGAGTGACGAGTCCCGTCCGCCGTGCTTAACCAGGAGGTGAAATGACGGATTTGGTCCGCGTGCATTGCCAGTACCTCCCCTGCAAAATCGGCAGATATGCAATTCACGCTGGCTCCCGTATCGACTAAGCCTGACACTCGTTTTTGCAGGAGGTGTACTGACGCATATGGTCGAACATCATCCCTCAATAATTCGTCAAATTGTATGTCCTTCAGCACCTTCCTCGATTGCCTGACTTTTCTCCAGAAGCTCCGCATCCGACGCGTGGCTCGCTTTCTTCGCGGTGGGACAGTTGTAGCCAACTCCTCATGGAAGATGCGCTGTCGAGTAGCCAAATAATTCCGCAGCCTGACGTGAAAAGGTTTTACATGCCAAGGAACTTTCGCCTCGCTATCATTTCCCTGCGCGTTGGCCTCGGCGAAGGATGGCGTCGGTTGTGGAACTTCGGGAGAACTGTGTTTGGCGGTGCGAGTCAGCAGAATGGGAGTCATGTCGGGAGCTGGGTCATAGCTAGTGATGGGGTCTGGATTGGTTCGTCCGGGGTTTAGGAGTGCCGACGGGTGGTCGCGGCACTCGTTGGCAAGTTTTTTCGCCCTTTGCAATTTGCGCAGTCAGGTGCGTAGGTGTCGGCCTTCCCGCAGCGGTAGCAGAAAAGCGTCGGCTCCGCTGGACATGTATAGAACCGATGTCCCGGTTGTCGGCAGTTCCAACAGACCGTCGGGCTTGTAATTGCTTCAAAGGAAGGTCGATCAATCAAGGCTGGGTCCTCAAGCTCCGGTGGTGCTCCGCTCCTCGGTACTGGTACTGGATCAGCAAGCAGGTGGTCCGCTGCCATCAACTCCGCGGTGTGATGATTTCGGGGATTTGGTCCCATTATGCGAGGTTGTGGACGGAAGGTACCTCGCCGCTCATCCAAGTGTTCTTGTCTACGGGCATGGAGGCGCAATCCCTGTATGGTGTTGATGGGAAAATGTAGAAGGCTGTTCTGAAGATCCCAGCGCATGTTCTCTCTGATAATTTCTACCAGTTCGTCCTCGGGCATGGTAGTTCGCAAGCGAGTGCTCAATCTCACTATACTTGTGTAGTACTGGTCGAACGGTTCGTGAGCGCCTTGTTTCCGTTTCTTTATTTGCTCCTTTAGCTCTCTCTCAGTGAAGCCATCCTCAAATCGATTGCGGAAGGCTGCACTGAAAGAGTGCCAAGTGGGACGTGGCGTTGATTCTTTAAATCTCCAGCACCAGTCGGCAGCGTCGCCGCTGAACAAAAGATGTGCATGCCAGAGGAAGGCCGAGGAATCACCTCCCAGGGTGCTGGATACCAACGCCTGAATCCGGAAAAGGAACTGGTCCGCCGATATCATATCGTTGAACCCTGTAAAGTTCAGGCGCCAACTCTCCATGATACGAGGCGTCGGGTCTCGAAAAGGTGTCAATGCGTTCCCGGGGGGAATCACATCCTCGATTGACCTGTTGTACTGAACGGCTCGGGGGCTAGAGGTACCAACGGAGGTCCGGTGCTGTGTCGTGGTCTATATTCGGGAGCTCTGGGATCCATTCCCGAGTTCCTTGGAGGTGGGACCCATTGCTCGGATTGTCGGGAGGGGGGCATCGCCACACTGGGATTGGGCTCCCAGCCAAGCGGAGTTCTCACGCGACTGGGTGGTTGGCTCATAGGGAGATTCTGGAGCTTTCCCTCCAGGTTGCCAATCCTCTCCGACATATCCCTCATCAACGCCACGAGGGTGTCAATGGAGCGGGCGGAAGGCATGGGTGTCACCTCAGACACGACACTTGCGGCCGGAACTTCACCGCCTACGGCTCCTTGCAGGTCTAAAAGTGGTCGTGACGGTTCGGCTTCTGGAACTCCTTTCGCCACTGCTCCACGCGTTGGTAGGGGCGTTCCGAGGGGGACGTCTAGGGCGGTCCGCTCGATGGGTCGCCGGCATAAGGGACACAGCTCGGACGTGAATAGGAGCTGCTGTACACAGGCACGATGGAATAGATGTCCACAATCCAATCGCACGCTGTGTACGCCCTCCACTACGTCTTCGAAGCAGATCCCGCAGTTAGCTGGTTGGACCGTTTTAGATCGGGTCCAACGCTTATCTGGGGTCCGCTTCGTTGCCATGTTTGTTCTTGCTGGTTTTGGGTGGTTGCTAGTATGAAAAGAAAAAAATATAAATATAAAATATCCTTATTGCTAAGCTAGTATGAAAAGAAAAAATATAAAATATAAAATATACTTATTGCTAAGCTAGTATGAAAAGAAAAAATATAAAATATACTTATTCCTACTAAACAAATGTATGAAATATACTTATTCCTACTATATAAGTGAAAAAAAGAATTCAATACTAATTGAGTGGCCGATAGTGGCGAGCTATTAATAGTATGATAGGGAAAAAAAATTTATTTGATACACTTTCCTTTTCAGTGGTCGACTCCCTCAACGGGAAAGGAGAGTGCGTGGTAATCTGCCGAAGAAAGGGTGCTTTTGGTCGATTTACGAAATTTACCCCATAACCCACATACATTACAAACCGTTTCTAATCTACGTTAAAGGACTCGACGAGACAAGTGGTAGAGCTACCGTAACGATTTTGTACGCGGTCAAAATTTCCCGACGCGTGGAAGCATTCCGGGCTTCGCAACTCCAGCGTACGCCACCGAACGTTGAACAGATACCACTCGTCTATCACGCATACGAAATAATTAGAATCCTTCCGCGACATAAAGGCAAGGTAGCCTTCTATTTTCTTGAGAGTTCATGCTGATAGGTAAACCCATCAGGCTGGCAGTTCCATCAAGAAAATAGAAGGTCCTTACAGGGGTTAACCTGGGACAACACATCGGAAGGATTCTGTCGCGAAAAAAAAAAATCAAACAAAGGAGAGCGGAAGCTACAACTCACGTGAAGCGACTGCTAGAGTGTATCACACAACTCCACTGCTCCTGATAGTGGGACTCGAGTACCAAAGTACCTTACATCCTCCGTAAAGGACCAACTCGTCAGAAGACGCGAAGTTCTCTCCCCCTTAGGATGTTTTAGGCCCCACGTTGGGCGCCATTTGTAATGATTTTCTACCTTTTAGGTTCGTACGCGAAACCGACCTCTCATCGGTTCTAGACGTTAAGTCTGAGTAGTGCCAACGGATGGTACCAACAGGTCAACCAATCCGTGCACCGTAACCCATTCACGCGGTGGCTGCTTGTCGGCCAGCTAGTTCGGAGAGGATTTCGGTCGCGGGTCTCCGAATGGGTTACGCTCAATTACAATATTTCAGCCACCTGAACATGCCCGTTTTCCAAAACGCGTTATCAAAACAAAACCATACGGAGAAGAGCCTACTTTACGTTACTCCGTATTTCTTCATTCAGCCAGTTAAAGTACAAAAATCTAATTTCCGTTTCGCGTTCCCGACTTGTACCGACGCGGTACCGAAAAGCATGCTACTCTAAATTAAACCGACGAAAACTACTCTAATGAAATGACGAAACAACAAAGGTACCGCGTACCGCGCGCGACACGAAACCGACTTCAGCGGATTTGGCGAAACCCTACCCTCGCGACGGCATACCTACCCTGCACTCACTTTCCCACTGAAAAAGAAGAACCGTTGATAAGGAAAGTCTTTAGTTCCTTAGTAATTCATAGTCATTTTGTTTTCATTATATTATTTTAATTGAGAAATATCTGAATTCATTAAAGTACATTGCCCTAGTTGGCTACAATTTTATAAATACGTGCTTTAATTACTTTTTTTTTGGATTCTTATTCATTTACAATTTGTTCTCTCCGACAGTTAGCAAATGAAGGGTATGTAACTTCAAAGATATGAAAATTAAATTTTTGTTTTTTTTTTTGTTTCTATTTTGACTTATCGAAATTATTTATTTTGTAATCTAAAATTTAGAGTCTTATGCGTTTTAATTGTTTCTTAAAATGTTTTATGTTTTGCTTTTAAGTACAGTGGTAGGTTCTATAGTTCAGGTATTTATAACGGTGGTTAACAATATATATGTATTTAGTTGTAAGTCTATATGTACCTGATTATTTTTTTTTCTAAAAATTAGGCTCGTTTTAATTATAGACTTTAAATGATGTGTTTTTTTTTTTGATCTAACAGACAAAAATTCCTTTGATTGTCCAGGAGCTTAAGGGTTTATGCATATTTATTTGTTAATCATATTTTCATTTTTACTAGTAGAGCACGAGGTTTTAAAGAAAATTTAGCCAAATTTAAAAGCTCATTTTATAAAAATATTCATATATCATTGCTAGTTAAATTATCATGTAGAACTTAACTTTTTACAATGTATTTATATTTTTTTATTATCGATTTAATTTGCAGTGCCTGATATATTGAATTATAACTTTTCCCGTATTCAGTTGATTTGCAGAGCTCAAAATATGTACTTTATAATTCATACTGAATTGACTTAGAGCCACATTTTTCTTTTACAAATTTTTATCCTTGTTATCGAGACGAATTTCATTGTATTCAAAAATATCTGCGTATATAGTATTTTCGGGTGAGTAGCATAGCTCGATGATACTTATTTTTACTATGTTACTACTCTACCTTGCTCTAATTGTGTCTATAAATACTTCTGGCAATTCAGTTTCTATTTCTTTAGATTAAAAGCATCCTGTTTTAACATAAATTATCTTTGAAACTACAAAAAAACAAGACTGGATCAATAACTATACATTATCGATGGTATATTACTCCCTTGTTTTTACTATAGTTTTGACACTAGTCGTTATATACACTACAATTATCAATTTTACATATAAATGGACTAATATTCCAGTGATTGCACACACAAGAAATACATAAAAAAAAATGCCAACAAATAAGACAAACCAACAATGAAACCACAACTTCCACTAATCCAAACAATGTAAAATTGAATCAAATGGTACATTAGTCATTAGTTGAAACTGATCTTCACTCCCGTGACATTTAAGGTTTAGCTTTAGTTGATTGGTCTAATTATTAGCATGATCATCTTTAATACCTCAATCCTCATACTCAACACCTTTACTACTACGAAAATACTAAAATTCATTAACCCTGAACCTTCGGACTCTCTTTGACTTTGACACTCCAGTATCTATTTCAATTAGTCCAATTACCATCTGAATTTTAATCTTAAAATTTTATATTCCAAACAATCTGTGATGGGAGCTTCTCCTACATTAATTGTTCACATTTTATATTAGACATTTAGGAGAAAACGCTTTCCGCTATAAATGTTATTTCCTTGTAACAATGACCAAAAGCCGTCCTTCTGTTTCCGAGTTATCTACTCGATTGATATATAAATCTTTCCAATCGGATGAATAACAATGATCAGCCGCACTGAAATACTCGTTCAAGAGCACCGCTTCTAATAACCTAAACATACCTGACAGCTGTTTGTAGTTTGCAATTGCCTCCATGTTTCCCAATTTCCCAACAATTTTCGGTATTCGATCGACATCGTTCGAATGATTGTTTTCAATGGTTGCGGTGGTAGGGGAGGAACTACTACTCTTTGTGGATGAAAGTGGTGTCACTGGGCCGGACGCTGAGTTAACAGTCCCATTAAGCTTCAACTTAATCGGGTCAGGTGGTGTTATCGTGTTTTTCTTGCGCTGGCAATGATTCTCCCTCTTCACTACTACCACTGTGTCTTCTGCATCCTCACGACCATTTACTTTTCCGGTATTATTATTGCTGCTGATTTTGTTGAACTGGCGAATTCGATTCGTTCCTATGCACTGCATTCCAATTTATGGGGCGATTAACTCTTAATTAGATTTAGTCCAATTAGTACCGCGCCAACTTTCCGGGATTTGCAATTTTCTCCCACCCGATCTCACTATTCACAAGAACCTTTTTCCTTCCACCAAAAATCTCCGTTATTTCTCGCCGTTCCTTTTTCTCGTGGCGCCGGACTGTCAAATCCGACAACCACCGACAAAACAGATGTGTGTGGAATGGCACGCCACATGGCGGCAATGTGCATCTCCATTTGTCGCCAGTGGCATAGTTTTTCGATGGCCACGGTGGAGGGGCATTGCCAAATGGATATGTCTCGAAATGCGTCGGGGTTTTGATTAATATTCTGTTTCAAATATTTAAATCCACAGATCTAAATATTTGGAGAAAAAAAAAATATTTTCTGCGCAACGATATCCGCACGAAAGATGAAGTCCGCTTGCATTTCGAGGTCATACCCATCTGGCCGAGTGCAAGGGTTCGGGATCGGAATCACTTCAATTCCCGGGCGTAGGCGTCACATTACAGTCTGTTGGCACGGATGCAGAGCACCAGGTTCATTATCAGCGTGGACCTGAAATATGCCTTTTGACTAAATCCATTAGATGCGAAAATCAATGAAAAATTGCCTTCACTGTTCCTAGCAGGTCCTTGTACCATTTCAAGATAATGATGTTCGTTTTATGTAATGCCCTCTAAACGATGTGTCGATTGATTCATTAAGTCATATGGCACAAGTTGCAGGACAAGATTTTTGTTCACCTGAATGACCTGTTTGCTACGAGCTCAATATTTGATGAGCACTTGGTACTCCTGAGTGCCATTACCATCCCGTTGAAAAGTGTAAGTTCATCAAGAAGGAAATCAAATATCTTGGTTTAGTGGTGAGTAATGGTATTCTGCGCACCGATTCAGAGCAGATTTCAGGTATAGTCTCCTATCCTGAGCCCCGAACGGCCAAAGACGTGAGAAGACTCTTGGGCATGGCAGGATGTTACAGACGTTTTATTTTGAACTTTGCCTAGCTACCGCACCACTAACGGATTTGTGAAAAGTAAACGCTCCTTCAAGTGGTCTATCACCACCAACGATGCCTTCAATAAAGTGAAGCAATTGCTTATTTCTGCTCCAGTATTGGCCAACTCCGAAGCATTTTTATATTCAATGTGACGCAATTATACTGGGTATTGGAAGTGTTTTGTTTCAGAAACACGGTGAGAGTCAATAGTATCCAATTGCATATAAGTTGATGAAGCTCAACGCTGTGTAACGCAACTTTAGCATTACCAAATCAGATTGCTTAGTCGCAGTGCAAAGCGCGAAGAGATTCAGGGCATGTAGCTAAGGGCTTGCTTTCACCATCATTACCGACCATGCGTTCATGCATCGATTGGACTTTTCTGGTCGATTGGCACGTTGGAGCTTGAAATTGCAAGGGTTCAAATTGAACATGAGAAAGATGGTCTTAATGATGTACCAGATACGTTTCCAAGATCTTGTTTGCAGGATGAGCGGGTAGTCTCGCTTATTACTTGTGTCCCGGAGCAAAAATTATCGATGGTTTGATTCCGGAGTCCCTTCCAGGAGCTGCATTGTGAACATCTCAAGAGGGAAATTCTGAAGCAACCTCGTAAGTATTATAAGAAAAAAAAAGACATCTGTAGTAATCGAGCAGTTACACTGTCAAACTGCTCGAAAACTTTCCTATCTGTTTCACCCTAGCAGCAAATTCAAATTCAGCAGCAACCGCAACTGATGCAGCTTTCTCAACAACACCAATAGCAAATTCACATGCAAAAATCAGGTCCACAAATTCAACAACAACAACATCATCACCAGCCAGTAACAACTAAAATTACATAAAGTGCAAAATTACAAATTTCTGATTTCTATCAAAATTTTAGTCTGACCGAAAAATTTTGATTCGCTGGCAATATAACGTTGTTGTCATTTAAACACGAAATCAATATCCTAATTGTCATTGAAATAGCATAAAAATAGAAAATTAAACTAAAATAAAACTGGTGAATTAATTAACTGGAAACCAAAAATCTACAGCAGGACATTTGAAATAGCAATAAATTCAGATAAAAAAAAAACTGGAAGCAGCAAAGGTCAAACCACAATAGACAAGCATTAGAACTAACAACAAGACTATCGAAACACACACAAAACAAGTTAAAATTAGAAATCGTGAACGTGAGGGATAATAATCTTAATAAACCACAAAAACAATAAAACTACTCTCCATTCCCACAAAATAGAAAATAAATTACAATGTCCTCATATTCCGAGGAACCCGAATATTCTACAGAAAACAAAAACAAGAAAATTTAACGCAATGGAATGAAAAGGGAACTCGTTTATACACGTTAACTGGAGATTTGTTCTCGATCCAGCTAACGGGTAGACAATTCGCCTGGCGAGGAAAAACGTTGGGAGATGAAGCACGAGAGTGGACGTGACAACATCCCCGCGTCGCGTAAATGTCTCGGATTTTCCCTGTAACTTTCGTCGAAGAAAAAGAAACTCAAATTTTGATCGTGTCCCACTCGTTGTACTGTGCACTTACCCTTTATAATTTACTTCGGAAATTATAAAATATCGGAAAACACAAAATTAAACCAAAATGTCCAAGTGAATTGAACGGCGACTCCCCTTCCCCCAAAATGAGAAGAAAGCTATCATCTGAACGCGATGCTGTGAAGTGATAGTGAAAAACAAAGTTTTTATGGGATTTCTCTTGAAAATTTGAGAAGTGCCGTACGGATGAATGAGATCGAAGAATTGTTCACTTGTGTTGTGTCCGCAGAAGTCATATTTGCATACAATAAAAATGGGTTGATTTTACACTTAATCAATTTGATATAAAATTAGAAGTGCGTGTGTCGAGATTTGAGTGTGACTGATACAGTGAGAATATCCGAGTAAAAAGGGCGATGACAATGCTACCACCATTAATAGAGCGTGACATTGAAAAATCAATTTCGTTCGCATACGCCATCGTGACGTACATAGGTGACTTGGAGTCGGGCAGTGAAACTCCTCGACCACGACGACATTTTGGCGTTCTGTAGTGTTTACCTGTAAGATTTTTTTTGGGCGACTTTCGCTCAAAACGAGATCGGTTGGTTTTTCAAGAAATGTAACAACTGAAATCTGCTGGATGTGTTAATAGCAAGCATATAAACTTCAATATTTTCGCGATAACCACTTGAAATAATAGCACTTCATAAAAAAATACGTAGTGTTTGAGCATTCTATAGAAAGCACGGATGAAATGCTTTGCTCCATCAAACGTTCTCATTTAAAATTGAAGAAATCAGAAGTCAGTAGCAGTGTTGAAATGAATATAATGGATCCTGATGATCTATTGGTTGTGCAAAAGTGAAATTGAACTGAAACTGGAGATTATCATACTCACCCAGTCACCACAAACTTCTGATTATGTGTTGATCGATCAACTGTCCAAAAAATCGTTCTTTGACGCAAACCTTTATTTGTGGATGAAAATTTTATTCATGTGATTGACGATTAGACATAAAACATGGAATCTACTGATGATAGGAATATGACTAATTTTTCCCAATAGATGCAGCTAAATGCAAATTTTATAACTCAGCCGTTAAATTTCCCGAAACTGATTAATTTAATGTCAAACGAACTTCATAAATTTTGTGGCGAAACAGATTTAGAAACGATACTTTGCACTATGCAAAATTGGATTACAAGTTTTAAAATGCGATTTAATGCAATGGTTTCAGCACGAAATCACACCACATCACCAGCGGGCGCCCGGCGTGGATGTCGGTGAGTACCGATTCTTTTATTTAATTGCTTTATTTTAGTGTTTATAAATAATAACTTTTGAAATTGTTTTTAAAAATTCATAATAAAATTAATTATTAAATATCATGAAATCATTGAATACGGCAAACTCTGCATGTTAACTGGAGTAAATTACATATTTTTCTCTTTGTTGTTGATCAAATTTCCTTTTTTTTAATTTTTTTTTTTCGATCATTGCATAGATTTTAATTTATTAGGCGGAATGAAATAGTGATTGATATTGGAAAACATATTGTTTTATTGTAATGAAAATTATGGAAATAATAATGCTGGTTAGTTAAATTTAAACTCCAGTCTTTTCATTTTGTTCCTTCTGACCGGGTACAGGACCCGGCCCGGTGTAAGGCTTTTTCAAGAAAAAATTAGCTAGCAAGCACCTCTTGCGGGTTGGGTGGCCTCCAATTTAAGTGCCCTTTTTATAGCATAGGGTTATGTGACCCGATCACATAACTCTATGACATGAACTGGTCATCGATATATTTCTCGTTTGATGGGAAGGCTCATGCAAAGTATGTTTGTATGAGTTTTCCACTCAGAAGAGAAATATATGGCCAAGTCAATATTTTGGATCATGATCTGGTTAGGCGGGTGCGAGGGGGCGCCACATCCATCCGATTGCCCCACTCTTACTTGTGGGCCATGAGAATCATCGGGTAACAACGAAGTCTCCTCCTGTTTTGTCTCGTTTCGACTTGTTCTCCGAACAAGCAATTATCCCCTTTGTTAGTTACCTACATTTTTCGACTTCGGGCGACCTGATTCTGAGACCCAAAAATTCGTGAATGCGAAATTCTTTTGTAGTGGGTCCTTGTGCTGGGGGAATGAACCCGTCCCACGACACCGCAACGCTAGCCTGCCAGCGCATTCACGCGTCCCCAGACAAGGCCAATCTCGGCTAATATGAGCATCCTCTTTTGCCGAGGCAGCAAACGGACATGCATTCCTCTCAATCACTACACATCGTCAATCAAAAAAAACCATGCATTCCCGATTATTGACTGGCGTGGCGCCTGAAACAATCTACTTAAATCCAAAACCGAATCAATCTACTCGAACTAAAAACACAAGGCCATGCTACGGGTACGCGTACTCAACTAAAACACAGAACCAATCAGTGTTGATTATTAAAACCCTACCCTCTTGGCGGCATCTTCACCACCTCCTGAAAAAGAACGACTGTCTACTAGAAAAGAAAGATTTTTTTTGTTTAGCGAGTCACAATCAATGTTATTTACAGTTCCAGGCAATTATAGCAAAAATAATGTTTTCATTTTTCATTCGTATTATTCCCTCTAAATCCTAATAACTAGTCGGTTACAAAAATTGCTGGTTTCATTCATACTCATATCGTAGTAATATCAAATTGAAATTGAAAAGATAATAAATTCTTTAAAAATCCTTTCCAATACTAGTAGTATATAGCAGGGACTCGAAAATGTGTTGTTTCATTAAATTTGTATGGTATTTAATCAAATATATTCTGTCTTTTCTTGACATTATTTTTCACTTGATTCTCTTAAAATATAATTACTGTAATGAACATCCGTTGCATCAAATGAAAATGGGGTAATCTAACTTGTAATCACAACTTTACCTTATTTTACTCTGATATCGTTATTATTGCCAAAATATTAACTCCTAAAACATTGTTCTATCGATTAGTACTGGTTTTTGATGTTATCTTGTCTCAATCCTAAATAATATTCAAACTGAATTACTTGTATTTGATAATAAAAGAAAGTTGTCAATTAAATATGTTTTTGTGTCAAGAGCTTTATGCTTTTTATACCTTGATCAAAGCTAAAATCAAGGATTATATTTGAATATTTATGCTAATTGGTTAAATAATTCAGCAGGACTTTTGATAACTTATTCGTGTAACTAAAAGATATTGGAGATTTACAAAATTTGAACTGTCTTTTGTTGTTTGAGACTCAAAAGTATTATTTTTTTTAAAGGAAACTATGTGAAATCAATAAAAAAATTAATTTCGTCTATGTTTACTATTAGATAAAATAGTAACATCATTATAAAATAATACATGTATGCCTTTGCACCGTGAATCCTAATTCTTCCTAACTTAATATTGGCTTGAATATGTCTTTTAGAGGATTTTAAATTCATTAAAAAACTTGTGTGAATAAGCAAGAAAAAGTGAAAACAGTAACGTAGTAGATATCATAGCTTTTCAAGAAATATTTGATTAAAAATCATCATAAATAATCAAAAATTCGAGAAAATATTTGAGTTAAAATTAATAAATATTTAAATCCTGTCACATCAGTCATTTAACAAGTTACGTTTATGTCCTTCGTCAACCGTATACTTTCAGTTTTGCCTTAAATGCTCAAATCATCATATGTAACCATAATAACTACGATCTATCTCTTATTCTAAATATACACATTTCCCTTCAAACTTATCAAATATTTTTTGTTTTTAATCTTAAATTAAATTAACTTTCCCCTGAAATAATTATCAATAATATTAGCTCTAACTTGCTTCTCAAAATTAGTCTTCAATAATTTCATAAATTTCTTATTCCAACCGGATTTATCCTTAAATAATGTCTATACTTTCTTGACCTAACCTCACCTCAAAATCGTTGTTAACTTGCATCTGGAATTTTTTATTATATATGAGCAATCACATAGCATCTACAAACTATGATGAATTTGAGGTTCTTCGATTTTTTCTATGCACATCATAATGATTAGTTTCGTTTGAATTTGTGATCTTATCAATAACGGTCAACTGCCTCAGTTTTAAAACTTTCTACGGCACTATCCAAATAAATCATTGTGCCATTTTTGGTACTTTGACTAATTTTTATGTTTGATATAACAAAGCGTGGGGAGATGATGCATGCAGTTTTTCATGCAGAAAATTTAAGTTCATCAAAAAATTTAGCCCTACTTTGATCGACTGTATATGCGCTCCAGACGAATCTTGTTTGGGCATGAAGTCAACTATTTGGTTTTTAATATCTTCCTCTTTAATACTATCGGTTTTAGATTCACCTCCCGCTATACTACCACGCTTTTTTCTCTCACGACCGTGAATATAAGTGTGTCTCTTTAGATTGCCACGAACTCGGAATTTTTTACCACATAACATATTTGACACGCATAAAGTTTTTGACCTGTATGAACTTTGAGATGATTTTGTAAATGCGAACTGGCAGTAAACGATTACGGACAAAAATTCACAATTATAATTATGCTCGTTTTTATGAATTCCCCGATGAAGAACAATGGAATAGCGTCTAGCAAAAGCCTTTCCATTTTGTTCCGGTCATTAAAAACTGCCGAACAACTCTTCCTGAAACTCGACAGCGAAGCAAAACTAGTAGGGCTACAAATCAATGAAAATAAATCAAAGCTCATGACGCAGTCGAGATAAAATAGCTTAAGTACACAAAATACCACACTTGCCGAGTACAGTATCGAAAATGTGACGAGCCGGAAGTCTCAATGATTCTAAAACTGTGGAAGCTGCAATAGGCTAAACACATGAATCGTATGGACGAACAACGGATACCCAAAATGGTATTCATTGGGAGAACTGAAAGCCAGAGACCAGTGGGAAAACCGAGGAAACGTTGGTCTGACTCGATCAACGAAGATAGTTCATCACTGCTCAGATTCTGAAATTGGAGGACGTGGTCAATGGACCGAGACAGTTCAAGGCGCTATTTGCAGGAAGCGAAGACCTGAGAGGGGCTGTAGTGCTACGAAGAAAAAGAAGAAAAGCCTTTCCACAAAACACTCATTGTAAATTTCGCTGGTTCATGTGAATAGAAATTGTGTGACATTTTAAATCGTCCCATTGTCTTAATACTCGATTACAGATTTCACTTTCGTTGGGTCTATCACCCGAAATCAAGCACATTTGAACCTTAAAAGCACTTTGCGCAAAAAAAAAATTCCCGCATACCTCACATTTATGCGGCCTTTTGCCCATATGCGACAGTTCATGATATTTATATGCATTCATTACATGATTTCCACATCGAATGGCTGCAATCCATATCCAGTTTTTGCTGTGAATGATTTCGTTAAGTACAAACATATTTAAATCAAACTAAACTCATTTTTCATAATTGCTATTTCATTCCGGGCATCGACAGACAGTGTTTCATACTTCTGGCTTCCCGCTCAGCATGAACATTTCCCTGGGATTTTTGCTCTCTAAGCCAACTTGAACGAAGAAATCAAATTGAAGTCAGATACATGCAGAACTATACAGCACCATAAATCAAGTAAGCCTACATAAAAATCACCATTCTTGGTGTTGAGAAGGATGGTGAAAACATCAGTGAAAATAAGCTTACTATAAACTTTGCTCGCACTATCGAATTTGAACTAAACGATTACTAATGCTTGGGTGCCCTACGTACCCTTAAAACACTCGACGTCTCGCGGCGGTTCCCGGACAGAGATCTGTCATCTCACACTTGTCAACTTCTGCCTGGGCCTACCATAGCCACAAATACCAGATCCTTCTTCAGGACCAAGCCGCAAATTATTACATTGATAGGGATCATCAATCCACATTGATCGCACCTGTGTTGAATTTAGTTCTCTGTTATCCACAATTTCAGGAATATACCTCATGGATTATTGTTGGTGTTCAATTATAATGTATTTCGAGCATTGCACAGGCCAAGATAATGAAGAGGTTACTCCCATTTGGCAGTGAAATTTTTATGAACGGCACATCAAGAAATTAAATGTTTTAAAATTCGACTCAATCAATATGTTTTAAGTGATGCGATCTTCTAACCAATATGCCGATACCTTCTCCGCCATCACAGTATACCATTTCATTTCTCACGAAACGCAAATCTTGGAACGCCATTGATTGCCATGATTTGTGGTTTTCAGTGAGAAACATGATGTCAGGCTTTTGCTTAACAATGAATTCAAGGAGATAGTCGAGGTAGAGTTATAATGGAGTTGACGTTGATATGGATGAGATGATGCCCATCCGTGGAAATATGGCTGAATTGTTAATTATTTTGAGACATTTGAAAGGTCCGAACGCTAAAAAACCAAGCTGATTGTCGAACCATATTGGTTCATTGAAAATTGAGTTGCTGGTTAATTTGAAGTAGCGACTCATTATTCCTACTTAAATTATTTACAGTATAGTCAGCTGGTCCTCTAGTGGTGAGCGCAAATGATACCGCGCGCTTGGCGGAGCTAGAATCTATAGTAATGTGGGGTACTTGAGTTTGTCTTGGCGTTAATTTGATTCTAGTATTCTGATATCAGGGACACCCCTGACACGATGCAGGGCGACCAAATATACCACATTTTACGTAGTATAATTTTTCTTTTGGCGGTGTTTTAGCCAATTTGTACGCACTAGGGGCATGAACACAATTGCATTAAAGGCAATGGTAGTGCATGGCCTAATTGTTAACACCGGTAGCACTGGTTGAATTCTCTTTTCTGAAGGCGTTTCCACCTCGACACTCTAAAATTCAAGTACTTTAATTATTGAAGGGTATATGAACTGGTTTTATTGAAATTTGTACTTTATAGAGAGGCAAATATTTATTTTCAACGGTCAATTTTCTCGCCGCAAAGCCTTTCTTTCTTTGTTTTCGTAGCACTACGGCCCCTTTCGGGCCTTCGCTTAGAGATAGTTAGAGTATCTCATTGTGATGATCGAATGTATCGGCACTCCACAAGGTGATATGATCATTATCATGCTTTTGCCGCGTGTCCATTGACCAAGCTGCGCTACGTTTCGATTTTAAATCAGCACGAAGAATCACAAACTAAATCTCGTTGATGCCAACGAAACTCGAACCAGAGACCTTTGGCTGACGGGCTTAGTGCTCTAACCACTACACCACGCAAAGCCTTTAACTGAAACAAAATCGACCACTGTGTGGTTTCCTTAAGAATCAGAATGAAACTTACCGTCTCCTTTCCGCAGTCCAAATCTTTCAATAGAAAGGTCCAAATAATCCAGTGATCCTTTGACTAACTGGAAGTCGAGCAATATTTTCGTTTTTATTTAAAAAAAAACCCCTTAAAAGGTATTATTCGAAGCTTTAATTCCTCGTTTTACTTCTTAACAATTTCTAATTCATCATGTTTTACGATGTGAAGTTTTCGTTTTCATCATCGAAATTTTCGTGTTCAATTTCCCTTTTGAGTAATTCCTCGTTGTTGGCATTAGATGTTCCAGGTCCCACATCATCCAACGATGGGAAGTTGTTCGGCTTCTCCATGCTGCTGATTCTTAATTCCTTTTAAATTTTTGGCTTTTTTTTGAAAAGACAAGTTTTGAGTCCAGTAATAATATCGAATGATGAATCGATTGTTTGTATAATGACAAACAATAAATTGGTTCTAGAAAAAATTTTATTTTTTAATTTACGTTTAGAAGATTAATTTATTTTTTAAATTAGTGGTAGGGGATATTTCAAAACCCTATCTGTTCGCTACAAATCTTAGACGTAGAATTCAGAAAGTTAGCATCTTAATCTTAACCGAGTCGTCATCGGCTTTTAGGGAGTTTATAAACATAATGCTATCTTTAACTGTGTCGGCAATCAGCTCAAGCATTTTTATGTTGTAATGAATCATGTGACGCCGCTGGCGACCACTACCAACACACCGTACTGCTATGTGGCTTGTCATCGCATGTTGGTTGCGACGAGTTCACATCCCACGTCAATTTTGTCGAGGGATGTCAACGTGAATTAACAGCCACATGGGAATCGGTGTGGGAGTAGTGGTCGCCACCCAAGAACTACTTCTCAACGCATATAAGACACAATTGTGCATATATACATGTACACAATTAAGAAAAGATAAGGCGTGCATAATTTAAACACCTCAGGGCTGTGATCGAACAAGATTTTCGCAACTCTGTGACATATTCTGAGACTGTTCCAGTTAAAATAGGCTGTGAAACGTGCTTTGCAGATTTAGTGGAAAAGCTTGTAAGTCATTTTGAGCTGTTATGTGCGCATTAGCGAACTCTCTCAACATCAACGGGAAGTGTGTGCGCGGATACAAGGTATGATGTTCAGTTCGATCTAAGACATAATCAAATCTGAATAAATGCATCCAACAGCATCAGCAATCATCTCAATCCCAGCAACATCAACCCCTACATTCTGCCCTCGTCTTTGCACCATCAGCAGCCCCAATTTCTCCCAGTGGGGATGGCGCCTATTCACCAGCACACCACTAGCACCCAGCTTTATGGAGTAACAGTGAATTAGCAATCTTCGAGAACTCATCACTGTTAGATCCGCATAGCTTAAATCGACATGAACCTACTGTTGAGGATACTCGGAATTCACGCACATCCGAAATGGTAAGCACATTTAATGTCGATACGAAACCTAACTCGCGAGATATTGATAATCTCGACAGTGATACAGTTTGGAGTTGGAACATTTAATGACAAATAAGAAAAAAATCAGTTGGCATATTAATTTAATGAAAGGTTGAATGAGGCTGTTCAAAGAACTTAGTTGCTAAATATTACAATCCATTTAAAAATTCAAATATTTTATATTATACACATTATGCATTGATAATTATACACTATTATTGTTTATATAAGATTGTAAATAATTTTTAAGTAGATAACGGTAATGAATTTGCTCGATTAATTATAAATTGAATAAGTCACAAATGTAATTGTGAGATGAAAATAGTTATGCGCTTTATAATATAAAGTTAAACTTATTAGTTTAGCACAAAAAAAAAAATAATACAAGATTAAACAATTACAATAAATCGTAGAAAATAGCATGCTAGAACCTGTGCGTATAAATAGAAGGTGACTGATCTGATGAAATAACACAAATAATGAAAAGCATCGCAACAGAAATAAACAAAAGTATTATGAATTACTAAACTAAAAACGACTTCCCTTTCCAGTGGCCCTTTCTTTCAGCGGGAAGTAGAGTGCCTGGTAAGTATGCCGTCGCGAGGGTAGGGTTTGAGAAAATCCGCAGAAGCCGGTTTCGCGTCGCGCGCGGTACGCGATACCTTTGTTGATTTTGGTTTTTCTTTAGCGTAGTTTTTTTCGGATTCACGTTAACGTAGTATATTTTTCGGTACCACGTCGGTAAACTTCGGGAACGCGAAACGGAAATTAGATTTTTGTACTTTACTGGATTGATGAAGAAATATGGAGTAATGTAAAGAAGGTTTCTTTTCCGTATGATTGTGTTTGACGCGTTTGAAACGGGCATTTAATGGTGGCTGAAAATTGTAAATGAGCGTAATCCATTTGGAGACCCGCGACCAAAATCCTCTCCAATCTAGCTGGCCGACAAGCAGCCACCGCGAAAATGGATTGCGGTGCACAGATTGGTTGACCGGTTGTTACCAACCGTTGGCATTACTCAGACTTAACGTCTAGAACCGATGATAGGTCGGTTCTTCGTTCGGACTTAGACTTGGAAATCATTACAAAAGATTCGCGTCTTCTGGCGAGTTGGTCCTTTACGGAGGATGTAAGGTACCTTAGTACTCGAGCTTCACAAACAGGAGCAGTGGAGTTGTGTGATACACCCTTGCAGTCGCTTCATGTGAGTTGTAGCTTCCGCTCTCCTTTGTTTGATTATTTTTTCGTGACAGAATCCTTCCGATGTGTTGTCCCAGGTTAACTCCTGTAAGGACCTTCTATTTTCTTGATGGAACGGTCAGCCAGATGGGTTTCTCCTATCGGCCTGGACTTTCAAGAAAATAGAAGGCTACCTTGCCTTTATGTCACGGAAGGATTCTACTCATTTCGTATGCGTGATAGACGAGTGGTATCGGTTCAACGTTCGGTGGCGTATGCTGGAGTTGCGAAGCCCGGAATGCTTCCACGCGTCGGGAATTTCGACCGCGTTCAAAACTGTTACGGTAGCTCTACCACTTGTCTCGTCAAGTCATTTAACGTAGTTTAGAGACGGTTTTTGTAATGTATGTGGGTTTGGGGATAAAGTCTAGTAAATCAGGCGAAAGCACCCTTTTTTCGGCAGACTACCACTCACTCTCATTTCTCTTTGGAGGAGTCGACTGCTGGACAGGAAAGTGTCGCCTAAACAAGTTTTTTTTTCTCCTACTTTACCGAAATTGCTCGCCACTATCGGCCACTAATGTATTCTTAAGTTTTTTTTTCGCATATTAGAGCAAGCTACATTTTTTTTTTCAGTAAGACTTAGTGCCACCATCCAGAGTAAACATAAACATGGCGACAAAGCGGACCTCAGACAGACGTTGGACCCGATCCAAAACGATCCAACCCGCTAACTGCGGGATCTGTTTTGAGGACATAGTGGAGGGTGTAAACAGCGTGCGATTGGAGTGTGGACACCTGTTCCATCGTGCCTGCGTCCAACAGCTCCTACTGACATCCGAGCTTTGTCCGCTATGCCGACGACCCATAGAGCGGACCCCCGTAGACGCCCCCCTCGGAACGCACTTCCCGATGCGTGGAGCAGTGGCGAAAGGGCCCCAGGATTATTGAACCACTGAGAAGTTCCTGCTGCAGTTGTCATGGCCGAGGTTACATCCATGCCTTCCACCCACTCCATTGACACCCCCGTGGCCTTAATGCAAGTTATGTCCGAGAGGATCGGAAACTTGGAGGGAAGACTCCAGAACCTCCTGATTAGCTAACCCCCCAGCCGCGTGAGAACTCCGCTTGGCTGGGAGCCCAATCCGTGTGGCTATGCCCCACTGTAGACCAGCTGATCATTGGACCCTACCTCCAAAGAACTCGGGAATGGAGCCCAGATCTCCCGAGTGTCGACCACGACACAGCACAGCACCTCCGTTGGTACCCACAGTCCCCGAGTCAGTCCCTTACAGCAGGTCCATCGAGGATGCGATCCCCCCCCGCGAACGCATTGACACTTTTCCGAGACCCGTCGCCTCGTATCATGGAGAGTTGGCGCCTTAGCTTCACTAGTTTCAACACGTCGACATCGGTGGACAGGTTCCTGTTTAGGACTCAGGCGTTAGTCTCCAGCACCCTGGGAGGTGACCTTTCGGGTTTCCTCCGGCATGCACACCTTCTGTTCACCGGAGATGCTGCCGACTGGTACTGGAGTTTCAAGGAATCGACGCCACGTCCCAATTGGGATTCTTTCAGTGCAGCCTTCCGCAACCGATTTGATGATGGCTTCACTGAAAGAAAACTACGGCAACAACTAAAGAAACGGAAGCAAGGCACTCACAAACCATTCGACCAGTATTACACAAGTATAGTGCGATTGGGCACTTGATTACGAACACCCATGCCCGAGGACGAACTGGTAGAAAATATCAGGGAAAATATGCGTTGGGAGCTTCAGAACAGTCTTCTTCATGTTCCCATCAACACCATACAAGGATTACGCCTCCATGCCCGTAGGCAAGAACAGCTAGATTAGCGGCGAGATGCCTTCCGTCCACAACCTCGCATAACGGGACCAAATCCACGAAATCATCATACCGCGGAGTTAATGGCAGCGGACCACCTACTGGCTGACCCAGCACCAGTACCGAGGAGCAGAGCACCCCTGGAGCTTGAGGGCCAAGCAATGATCCATCCATCCATCCACCATCCGTAGAAGCAATTACAAGTCCGACGGTCTGTTGGAACTGCCGACAAACGGGGCATTGTTTCTATGCATGTCCAGCGGAACCGACGATCTTCTGTTACCGATGCGGGAAGGCAGACACGTACGCACCTGATTGCGCAAATTGCAAGTTACGAAAAAACGCCAGCGAGTGCCGCGACCACCCGCCGGCACTCCTAGAACCCGAACGAACCATACTGACCCCATCACTAGCTATGACCAAGCCCCAGACATGACCCTAATTCTGCTGACTCGCACCGCCAAACACAGTTCTCCCGAAGTTCCACAACCGATACCACCCTTTGTCGAGGTGGACGCGCAGGGGAATGGTAGCGAGGCGAAGGTTCCTTGGCATGTTAAGCTCTTCCACGTCAGACTGCGGAATTATTTGGCTACTCGCCAGCGCATCTTCCATGAGGAGATGGTTGGAACTGTCCCACCGCGAAGGAAGCGAGCCACGCGTCGGGTGCGGAGCTTCTGGAGAAGGGTCAGGCAGTCGAGGAAAGTGCTGAGGGAAATACACTTAGATGAATTATTGAGGGATGACGTTCAACCATATGCCTCAGTTCACCTCCTGCAAAAACGATTGTCAGGGTTAGTCGATACGGGAGCTAGTGTGAATTGCATATCAGCCGATTTTGCAGGGGAGTTACTGGCAATGCACGCGGACTAAATCCATCATTTTACCACCTGGTTAAGCACGGTGGACGGAACTCGTCACTCTGTAGTGGGAAAAATTACGACGGATGTCACCTTTAAAGGAGTAACTAAACCTCTGGAATTTTACATCATACCTCAATAAACCCAGAATCTTTATCTAGGGGTGGATTTCGTTCGAAAATTTAACTTGGCTCCGGCACTGTTTTTCGGTACGACCCTGGAGTCCGTCACCACTGTTCTTGACAAAACTCCAACCACTCACTTATTGGGACATACACTAGATGTGAATCAATAACTGGGACTTGACTCGGCTATATCGGCTTTTCCATCGCATGAGAAGGAAGGTCTCGGGCGGACGGCCCTGGTGTTACACACAATAGATGTGGGGGATGCTAAACCCATAAAACAGAGACATTTCGCCATATCTCCGGCGAAGGAAAAGTTGTTATATGCCGAAGTTGATCGAATGCTAGCATTAGGCGTGATCGAAGAATCGCAGAGCTCGTGGGCCTCCCCGGTCACCTTAGTTGTTAAGCCGAACAAGGTCCGGCTATGCTTAGATGCCAGACGCTTGAACGCCGTCACTGTCAAGGACGCATACCCTCTACCGTTGATTGAAGGCATTTTGAGTCGACCACCAAGCGGTTACGCCGATTCCTAGGCTTATGCGGATGGTACTAGCGTTTCGTGAATGACTATGCCACCATTACCACTCCTTTGACCGACGTGCTGCATAAGGGACGTAAGCTCATCTGGGAAGGACCCAGCTTGCGAGCCTTTGAAGAGCTAAAGAAGAGTCTGACAACAGCCCCCGTACTGCACAGCCCGGACTTTGACAAACCGTTCTCAATCCATTGTGACGCGAGTCAACATGGGGTGGGAGCAATCTTAGTACAGATTGCACAAAACGGCGAGGAGAGGCCTATAGCCTTTATGTCTCACAAGCTGAACCCGGCCCAGCGGAACTACATGGTCTCGGAGCAGGAATGCTTGGTGACTGTGCTGGCAGTGAAACGCTTCCGAGCATATGTGGAGGGACATCCCTTTGAAATCGTCACTGATCATGCGTCACTAAAATGGCTGATGAGCCAAACTGATCTCCACGGGCGCTTGACCAGATGGGCCTTGAAATTACAGGCGTTTGACTTCACGATAAGACACCGCAAGGGAAGTCAGCACGTGGTATCGGACACATTATCAAGGATGTTCGCCCCTGAAGGAGCCGAATTGGCTCAGGAGGACGACAGCCCCTTATGGATCGACTTGGACCATTCCGCCTTCAAGTCAGTATGTTATACCCAGCTGATGAATACGATTCGGAACCAGTTACCGCAGCTGCCAGAACTACGGGTGATGGAGGAATTTATATACAAGCGGACAAGACACGCCTCCGGAGACCCCATCCAAGAAGAGGAACAGTGGAAGTTATGGGTGCCCGAAGAGTTGACCTCTGAATTGAGTAGGCGGGCTCATGACCACCCATTGAGTGCACACGACGGTGATGGTCATACGCTTTGGTGACTGAAGACGTGCTTCTTTTGGCCTAAGATGGCGCAGCAAGTGAAAAAGTACGTAGCCACCTGTGAGCTGTGCAAATGCACTAAAGTGCCCAATTCTGTTCTTTGGCCCCCGATGGGAAAATTCGAACTACCGGAGCAGGTGCTCCAGCGCCTGTATATAGATCTCATCGGTTCGTACCCTCGCTTGACTCGGGATATATGGGAGCTGTCGTGGTCCTGGACCACTTGTCCAAATTTCCGATTGTTGAACCAATTCGTAACCTGCACATTGGCCCCATAGTCAGCTTTCTAGAAAATCGCATTTTCCATATATTTGGAGTACCGGAGAAGCTGGAAAGCTGGAACTTATGGAAAAGTACGGCATTACGCATCAGCGGACTGCCGTTCATTCCCCGCAAGCCAATGCGTCCGAGCGGTTGAACCGTACCCTCATAGCCACCATTCGGGCCTACGTCTAACCGGAACAGAAGGATTGGGACCGCAGGATTTCCGCCATCACCTGTGCCCTAGGTTCGTCATACCACTCCACCACAGGCATCTCCCCATACTTTGCCGTGTTCGGCCAGCATATGATCTTCCACGGAAACTCGTACCGGTTATTGCGGCAGTTGAAAGGTTTGGAAGACCCAATAGTGGTGCTGGAGCTGCACGAGAAACTCCAAATTTTACGAGAACAAATCCGGAAGAGGATTGAAGACAGTAGACGGGGGGGGGGGAGGAACGGGACAATCTGTGATCCCATCCTTCTGGCTTCAAGGTAGGTGACGAAATCTACCGACAAAGTGAAGCAGGTCGGCACTACACTGCCAAGCTAGACAAGAAGTTCGTGAAGTGTCGAGTCTTACAAGTTTTAAGTCCCACGCTGTACCTGATTGCGGACATCTGCAAAGGAGCTGGGAGTCTACCATGCCAAGGATCTACGATGGTGAAGAAAATAGAAAAAAAAAAACATCATAGGGCCAAGCAGCGTTTCCTTCAGTCTCCCCATGCCTGGTAGACATCGTGGACACTGCCCTGTAATGAATCATGCGACGCCACTGGCGACCACTACCAACACACCATACTACTATGTGGCTTGTCATCGCATGTTGGTTGCGACGAGTTCACATCCCACGTCAATTTTGTCGTGGGATGTCAACGTGAATCGACAGCCACATGGGAAGCGGTGTGGGAGTAGTGGTCGCCACCCAAGAACTACTTCTCAACGCATATAAGACACAATTGTGCATATATACATGTACACAATTAAGAAAAGATAAGGTGTGCATAATTTAAATGCCTCAGGGCTGTGATCGAACAAAATTTTCGCAACTCTGTGACATATTCTGAGACTGTTCCAGTTAAAATAGGCTGTGAAACGTGCTTTGCAGATTTAATGGAAAAGCGTGTAAGTCATTTTGAGCTGTTATGTGCGCATTAGCGAACTCTCTCAACATCAACGGGAAGTGTGTGCGCGTATGCAAGGTATGATGTTCAGTTCGATCTAAGACATAATCAAATCTTAATAAATGCATCCAACAGCATCAGCAATCATCTCAATCCCAGCAACATCAACCCCTACATTCTGCCCTCATCTTTGCACCATCAGCAGCCCCAATCTCTCCCAGTGGGGGTGGCGCCACCACCAGCACCCAGCTTTATGGAGTAGCAGTGAATTAGCAATCTTCGAGAACTCATCACTGTTAGATCTGCAAAGCTTCAATCGACATGAACCTACTGTTTGGGATACTCGGAATTCACGCACATCCGAAATGGTAAGCACATTTAATGTCGATACGAAACCTAAATCGCGAGATATTGATAATCAAACATTTAATGACAAATGAGGAAAAAATCAGTTGGCATATTAATTTAATGAAAGGTTAAAAAAAAGTATAGTTATTAAATCACGGTTCTGTATTTTAATCATATTTTATGGCCACAGCCTTTTGATCGTTTGCGATAAATCGTCACTTTTCAGATTCATTTCCCTACTAAACTTTATTCAAATATTTAAATTTTTCTTAGTTAAGTGCCAAGAATGATAATATTCACTATCTACCTAAAGTTACATAAAAATCATAAAAACAGTCAAAAGTATAAGCCTAACACACCAGGTGAATTGGGAGTCAATCACCTATAAGTTTGAGTGAAGTAATATGTACTCCGTATTTTATTTTTCTTCTTCTTTTCTTGATTGTTTTTTTTGAAATAATAAGCGTTATTGGGTATTTATGAGTTGTGCACACCTCATATTTTAAAAAAAATTATTGAATTTTGGAACTGAAAGAACTTTTACTTAAACTACATTGACATATCCAATCAGTCAAGCACTTAATTTGGAGTACATGATAGTTTACGGGCTCTTGCCTCTTTAGAATATCTTAAAAATTACAAAATATATATACGCAAAGCAAAATTAACAAAAATGAAAGTAATTAAATAAGAATGAAGACATGTATATGAACTCATATGAAATGATTTCCTACATTGAACGAGGCTGTTCAAAGAACTTAGTTGCTAAATATTACAATCCATTTAAAAATTCAAATATTTTATTTTATATACATTATGCATTGATAATTATACACTATTATTGTTTATATAAGATTGTAAATAATTTTTAGTAGAAACCGGTAATGAATTTGCTCGATTAATTACAAATTGAATAAGTCACAAACGTAATATTGAGATGAAAATAGTTATGCGCTTTATAATATAAAGTTAAACTTATTAGTTTAGCACAAAAAAAAAAAATAATACAAGATTAAACAATTACAATAAATCGTAGAAAATAGCATGCTAGAACCTGTGCGTATAAATAGAAGGCGACTGATCTGATGAAATAACACAAATAATGAAAAGCATCGCAACAGAAATAAACAAAAATATTATGAACTACTAAACTAAAAACGACTTTCCTTTCCAGTGGCCCTTTCTTTCAGCGGGAAGTAGAGTGCCTGGTAAGTATGCCGTCACGAGGGTAGGGTTTGAGAAAATCCGCAGAAGCCGGTTTCGCGTCGCGCGCGGTACGCGATACCTTTGTTGATTTTGGTTTTTCTTTAGCGTAGTTTTTTTTCGAATTTACGTTAACGTAGTATATTTTTCGGTACCACGTCGGTAAAATTCGGGAACGCGAAACAGAAATTAGATTTTTGTACTTTACTGGATTGATGAAGAAATACGGAGTAACGTAAAGTAGGTTTTTTCTCCGTATGATTGTGTTTGACGCGTTTGAAACGGGCATTTAATGGTGGCTGAAAAATTGTAAATGAGCGTAATCCATTTGGAGACCCGCGACCGAAATCCTCTCCAATCTAGCTTGCCGACAAGCAGCCACTGCGAAAATGGATTACGGTGCACGGATTGGTTGACCGGTTGGTACCAACCGTTGGCATTACTCAGACTTAACGTCTAGAACCGATGATAGGTCGGTTCTTCGTTCGGACTTAGACTTGAAAATCATTACAATGTTGGGATTCTTTTGCCAAACATTAGTTGTTATCAGTTATGGAACGTCAATTTGGACAATTATCAGTTTGTTTTAAGGATACTTTGTCCTTATATACTTAAAACAGACCTTACATTGTCAGGGCTGAGAAACAAGCACTAATCACAAAAACGTTAGAAAAAAAGCTACAAATCAAAACAATGTGAAAGTATAAAATACAAATCAATTTTCCCTCGTTTTAGTTAACCACTTTAACTAAAGCTTGTAAATTTCTTTGCCATCAGTTGCATGTGCCTAGCTTCGTCCTTTTTGGGAGTTTTGAAGTTAGCTTTTTTTTCTAAAAGATTTATGATCGAAGCTTTGCTTCTTAAGAGAGTGCCGACATAAGAAAATAACATAAAAATATATTCCACTATTTCCTCACAAACTATATAGCTACTACTTGTAGAAAGGCAAGAAAATATGTCCTTTTAAAATTGTCATGGTGAAAATTTTTTTGAAGGAACTTAAAGGGGGTCTCCCGATATAAAAACGTGATCCCTTATATTTTATTTCTTATTGAAAGCAGTACGGTAGGGTATCAAATGAAAAGTCCTGGTGGGATATTTTAATACCAAGTTTTAAGGCTACGGTGGTAATTTTAATTTGCCAGAAAATTGTTTCAAACAACGGTTTTTGTATAGAATTCTCCAGAACTGAGATTGACTAAATGGCCGTTCGTAATTGAGAGATCTCCTATTTTCATATTTTCTCCTAATTTTTAACCACTCTAGCTTTCTTGGACATGTAAATTTTGAATAGATTTGATAGTTTTAAGGAGTCTTTTAGGGGCTCGGCAAATATTTTAAAAATATCAGTCCTTGTCTAGAGTGCATCAGAGCTGAGATAGCCGTAATGTCCTGTGTAAAGTTGGGAGATATCCTATTTTCATTTTTTTTACTTTGAACCACTCTAGCTTCTTCAGGAATACGAATATGGAAAAACAGTGATAACTTTATATGTAAAGAAATATTTAGGGGATCGAAAAGTCGTTTAAAGGTATCATTTTTTGGCTAGAGTGCACAAAAGCCGATACAGTCGCAATTTTCTGTGTGAAATTGAAAGATTTTGTATTTCCACAGTGTGTTCCAACTTTGAACGGTTCTTAGGAATGCTAATTTGGAAAAACGGGTCAGTTTCATGAAACCTTAACAGAAGAAATGTTTTGAGGGTCTGAATATCGTTTGAAAGTGTCAATTTTTGCCTAGTGTGCACCAGAGCCAAGATAACCAAAACAGCCTGTGTGAGATTAGAATATATTCGTAAATTGAAACGCTCCTCCTTTCTTAGGAATACAATTTCAGAAAAACAATGATAATGTTAAACTCATGACAGAAGAATTTGCATGGGGTCGAGATATCGCGTAAAAGTATTAGTTTTTGTCTAAAATTTCATACGTATTTTCCCATTTTTTTCTTTGTACTGCTCTCCGTCTACACGAAATGTAAATTTGGAAATGTGGTGGTAATTTTACGAAACCTTAACCAAAGAAATCCTTTAGGGAACAAACAACCGTCTAAAATTATCAGTTTTTGTCTAGCATGCCTTATCTAATGTATTCTCATTCTTTTCTACCTGGAATTCATACTAGCCACCTTAAGGAAGCGCCAGAACTGAGACCACGGGAAAACATTTTCCCGTATTTATTCAACACGAGCAACGCAAGCTCTATGCAACCGTGTTTAAATGGCACAGTTTCAAAATGAAGCCAATGAAGGAAAACCATGGATGTTCAGCTGTCAACACGGTATATCCGTGTTCACAATACCCATTTCACGCTAAACGACACGAGAAACTAAATTAAGACGCGAAAAGGTGAAACGGAGGTGAAAGCAGCACGGGAGTTATCAAGTATTGATTCAAAGAAAGTTGTAAGTACCGGCGTATGTTTGTTACAGCTTCTGATTGCCCGTTTGTCTACTTATGAGCCCATTTATACATATTTTTGTGAAATATGACAATTGTAATTAAAAATGTGTTTCAAATGTGAAAGTGAGCAAACCAAATTCATATATCAATGTTAGCATGTGAAATTAACGGCCTTACTTTATTGTGTGAGCACCCCTTTTTGTGGTTTCACCCCTTTATGAAGCAATTTTTTTCATTTCAAGTCTATTACAATTCAGTTTCTTGAACAAATTGTACCATGTGTGAATATTAAATTGTAATTTCTTGACTGCAATGCAAAACACTACTGCTAAGCTCTGCAGTGTACACAGCAATCTAATTTCATTCTGATTTTGATTTTCTTCTTCTCTTCTTGGTAGCACTACAGCTCTTCTCGGGACTTCGCTTCCTGCAAATAGCGCCTCAAACTGTCTCAGTCTATTGACCGCATCCTCCAATTTTCAAAGCCGTGCAGTGATGACCTGTCTTCGTTGACCGAATTAGACTAGCGCTTCTTCAGTTTCCCAACTGGTCCCCGGCCTTCAGTTCCCCAACAAATACCTTTTTGGGTATCCATTGTTCATCCATACGATTCTTCTTGGCAGCACTACAGCCCCTCTCGGAACTTTGCTTTCTGCAAATAGTGCTTCCAACTGGGTCGGTCCATTGACAGTGTCCTCCGATTTTCAAATCTGAGCAGCGATGACCTGTGTTCGTCGACCGAATCAGACCAGCATTTCTTCAGTTTCCCAACTGGTCCCTGGCCTTCAGTTCTCCCAACGAATACCTTTATGGGTATCCGTTGTTCACCCATACGATTCATGTATCCAGCCCTTTTCAGCTTCCACTGCCTTACAATCGTTGGGAACTTCATCTTGTCAAAAATTTCATAAACCTCATGGTTGCATCGAATTCGCCATTGGTATAGGTCTAGCTTCGCTCCGATTATTCACCTCAGGACCCGTCGCTCAAAGGCATTCAATATATTTGCGGATGGTTGGGTTAGGGTCCATATTTCACACCCATAGCATAACACAGGTCTTATCACAGATTTGTATACTTGGAGCTTTCTTTTCCTGTGTATGCAGCTGATTTTCAAGATCGACAAAATTGAAAAAAAAATATTTTATTTGCCGGTTGTATTCTTCGCCGTATTTCGTCTCTTTCATTATTGGTTACTCATTATTTTGGCACTCAAATACACAAATTTGCTCACATTTTTCATACTGTATTCGCTAAGCATGATGTTTTGTGTACTTGAGTAATTTTTTCTTGACTGCATCATGAGTTTTGATTTTTTTTCATTGATTTATAGCCCCACTAGTTTTGCTTCACCGTCAAGTTTCAGGAGAAGTTCTTTGATAGTTTTTAATGATCATGAGAAAATCTTGATATTGTACGCATAGGCAACTACTTGTCTCGACTTGTATAGTAAAGTACCCCGCGTATCGACAAGTAGCTTCCTTATGACGTATTCCAGAGCCAAATTGAATAGCGATGGGGCCAGCTCATCTTCCTGCTTTAGTCAGATATTTGTATCAAAGGCATCTGTGAGTTGGTTATTGATGCAACATCATTGTCATTTTGGTAAGACGGACTAATTTGGCTGGGATGTCAAAGCAAAGCATTATTTGGTACAGTAGATAACGATCAATACTGTCGTATGCTTGCTTAAGGTCAGCAAAAACTTGGTGTACGTCTATGTTGAACTCCCAGCATTTTTCAAATACCCTGTTTTTTTCTTGAATTTAGCTTTCATAAAAATTTGATATAAATTAAAGCTTTGAGAAGCTTTCATAGTTCAAAGTTGTACCATTTTGATATTCTGACATGTCCATGAAGTTTTTTCTATCGTTCATTAGAGGTTTATGGTTTCGATCACATTCCCAAGTTTCATCAACATTGGTTCAAAGGTTTTTTCAAAACTACAGTGACAAAACTTTGTAAGTTTTACTACCGCTGAATGGCAGCCATTTTGTTTCAGATGGTTCGACTTTGGATTTTTCATCGTGAGCTTTATCACACACTTGAATGAAGCTGTACCAATTTTGATGCAAATAGGAGCTATACTTTGGTAAGAACAGATATCACCGATTTTCAACTAAAACAGCCGCCATTTTGTTTTCTGTTAGCCAATTTGAATGATTAGCAAACATTACACAACACACCATTTCTGAAAATTTGGCGAAAATCGAAGCAAAATTGCGTCCTCTTGGCATACATTTCATTATAACCTTTATATCTATGTATATATATATACACACGCACATACACACACACACCCGCGCTATATAAGTACATATATACAAGGAGCCTTCCAAAATAAACGAGACTTTTGTCATAAAACTTTTTTTGGCGGCGCCATCTGTGAATGAAATAGTGCGTTGGAAAGTTACATCCCTCCCTGACTTTCAGTGAAAGTTTATTGACATTCGGTTCAGTGGAAGCGAAGTTATTGCATCTAAAGTGACAGTATGTTTGTGTCATCGCTACAAAAATGAGTTTCAAACAAAGAGCTAATACCAAATTTTGTTTTAAAATCAGTAAAACGTTTACTGAAACATTTGAATTGATGAAAAAAGTTTATGGCGATGATTGTCTATTCCATGAGTGGTTTACACGTTTCAGAGGTGGTCGTGGACATAAATGACGATGAACCTATGGGTTGCCGAAAATTAGGGATCACCGAAAACTCTTTCAAAATTGTGCCTGAATTTATCAAAAATAAGCCAAAATCATCGTTAAAATTCATGGAATCGGAGTTGAGTATCTCCAAAACATCGATTTATTGCATTTTAACCGATCGTTTGGGCGTACGAAGGGTCTGTGCACGTTTTGTTTTGCACAAGTTAACTGATGACCAAAAAAAAAATTCAACATTCGAAAGACGTCATTAAAGAGGCGAGAAAAAACGAGAACTTCCTTTACAACATTGTACATGGTGATGAAACGTGGTATTTCCAATATGAAACAGAAACCAAGCGTCAAAGTACCGAATGGAAGGTCCCAGACTAGCCACCGTCCAAAAATCGCGTTTGGAAAAGTCAAAAATCGAGTCGATGCTCATTTGTTTTTACGATCCCAAGGGAATTGTCCACAAGGAGTTCGTGCCAACGGGCCAAACTGTGCCAACGGGCCAAACAGTCAGTTCTATCCCTTTGTCCTGAAGCGTTTGTTATATCCCATTCGTCAAATTCGGCCCGGATACCGCGAAGGAGGAAGCTGGCGCTTATTGCATGATAATGTACCATCTCATCGTAAATTGCATTTAGCCATGAAAGAAAACCGCTTTGCGTCCGTAGAGGGCATCCAAAAGGCTTGTAACGACATCTTGAAGGACATTCCGGTCAATGACCTGAAACACTCTTTTGAAGGAGGATATATATATATATATATATATATATATATATATATATATATGTATATATATATATATATATATATGTATATATATATATATATATATATATATATATATATATATATATATATATATATATATATATAAATACATACATATAAAAATATATATATATATATATATATATATATATATATATATATATATATATATATATACATTTATATATTCAGGAAACTATCGGTCGCTAAAAGCGGTACGCTATTTTACAAGTCGATAAAAGTTATAGCCTATGCGGACGATACCAACCGCCAAAGTATTTTCCTGAAACTCGACAGCGAACCAAAGCTGGTAAGACTACAAATCAATGAGAACCAAAATGCCCAAAATATCACACTTGGTGAATGCAATATTGAAAATATGAGTGGATTTGTATATTTAGAAAACCGATAATGAAAGACATGAATAGCTGAAGAATATAACTAGTAAATAAGATATTTTATTCAGTTTTGACGATCTTAGCCACCAGCTTATAGTGCCTGATGGATTATCCTTTGTCCGTAAAGGACTGCAACGATGACCTGCTGCGTCAGCGAGTGAAGATATTAGTGCTCGCCGGAATTGGCCTTGTCGGAGGACGCGTGAATGCGTTTGCAGGCTAGCATTGCGGTATCATGGGGCGGATTCCTTTCTCCAGCACAAGGGCCCACTAAAAAAATATTTCGAGTTCATGAATTTGAAGATAAAACGACAAGGCAGAGGTAACCTACGGAAGAGATGGATTACTAAAAAGTGACTGAACCGAGCCAGATTAACGCGCGCGGGACTCGAGAGGATTTTTTCATTACCGTTGGTATTTATGACCTCCAAAAAAGAGCAGGGCATCCAGATGAAAGCGGCGCCCCCTCGCACCCCCATCTGGATCAAGATCCATTGTAGCCGTGCTATATATTTTTTTCATTTAAATGAAAAATTCATACAAAGTTAATTCGGATGAAATTTTCCCTTAAATGAAAATGTTTCAGATTTATGTCAAAGTCTTATATGACTGAATCATATCCTTTATCATAAATAAGAAACCTGCGTGGAAGGCCACTCTACCCTGCAAGAGCACCTGTAACCACAAAGAAAAGGAGGTGAGCTCACCCGATGGCTAGCTCATGAGTGAAGGGGCAAGCCAACATAGTGGATCCCATGCATAGTCAGGGTTCCAGGGAAATGAAAAGGCTAATTTTTTCTTTTTTTATCTTTTCATTCTCTGATAATAAGCATTATTGTTATGTAAAGCTATTGCTTTACATAACAATAATTCTAACAGTATTTCTATCATGAAGGTTGGATAAAAAATTTAACAGCTTTAAAGATACCACCAGCTGTTAAGAAAATTATCAATTAAACCAATCAATCAATAAAATTAATAAAATGATTTCAAATACTTATAAATTTATTAAAAGTCATCGTAATATTATGGTAACTAGGTCTGATAAAGGTTCAGTCCCAATCATTGTTGATAGATGTAAATATAATCATGATATAGAAGAAATTATTAGTGATACTAAATACTATAAGCAGCTAGTTAAAAATCCTTCGGATGGATTGAAAAATAAAGTTAAAAATACAGTTGACAAATATTTTAATTTACAATATTTTAAAGCGAATGAAAAGTATAAATACAATGTAACGAATTTAGATTTAGCTCGTTGTTATGGGATGTAGTTTCATGTATTTTGGATTGTTATGGATTGTAGTTTCATATATTGACACCCCTACTTCTCTATTAGAAGGGTTGTGAAGGATGTTTTAACTAAAGCTCTACCGAGCCCTAAATCTATCGTTAAAGATAGTTGGAAATTTAAAGATAAAGTTGAAGAAAATGTTATTCCGGATGAATTTGTAAAGATTTCATTAAATCCTACCTCGTTATTTACGAATATAAGTACTGGGTCAGTTTTGAAAAGTCTAAGAAAATGATGGTATTTTATAAAAAAAACACACTAAATTTAAACTAATAGATTTCCTAGATTTATTGGAATTTCTTTAAAGTAATACTCACTTTAAGTTGAATAATAAATTTTATAAGCAAATACTAGGCTTACCAATGGGTTCAAAAATGTCTCTTATATTAGCAAACATAGTATAGAAGACTTGGAAATGGATGTTAAAAATAAACTAAAGGTTCGAATAAGGCACTATTATAGATCCGTTGATGATATTTTCACTATTGTTCTTAAAATACAAATTAATGATAATCAACAGATATTAAAAGCTGTGATAATAATATCCAACTTACTGTTGAGTTCAAAAACGATCGTTTGAGTTTGTTAGAGCTTCAATTAATAAGAAATAATAGTTCTATTTTAACTGACTGGTTTAGGAAAACTAGCTATACTGGTTGTTATATTAATTATTATTCACACTACCCTTTAAAACAAAAAATCGGTTGCAATGATAATATACATTTTAATTAATAACTAATTTTTGGCCGTACATTGACGAGAAATAATTTATCAAGAAAATTCCTTAAGATCCTTCCTGTAATCGCCATTCGTGTAAAATATCCTTCTATGTAAGCATTTGAAATAAAAAGAAAAACGATATAAGAAAGCTCTTTTGCTCACCTTGTTTCTTCTGCGTACAGCACCACCACCAGAAGGCAAAATAAGGAGATTGAGAATCAGAGGTTGTGTTCATAATAACTTATTTATTTCACATGATTTCCCTTTAAAGGTGATGTCCCCTTCCAATGGAATGTATTGATGCTTAAAAGTTACTGTGTTACCAGTTTGTGCAGAGGTTTTCAATGATGTTAAACACGTAAATAATTGTAGCTTATCAAAACAAAAAAAACCTAAACAATTCCAAATAAGTGCGGCTACTTCCTAAAATCATTCTTTTAATTATATCTAATAATATATCTTAGCTAAACTTTAAATGGATTATTTGACCCTTTTCACATCAATTTAATGTAAATCTATACGATACCTTTTTTTGCTCTACAAGAGCTTTCATTGCGTCGTGCCGATATCGATCTCGTTTTCGGATGGCTCTGATAGCTTTCTAAATTACTTATGAAATTCTTTGTAGCTATATGAATGAGTTACATATTTTTTTAATAATGTTTTTCTGAAAAATTATTAGAGAAGAAAAATTTTAGAAGGTGGTTTCTATGTTGTAATGATTTTCCGTCTAAATTCATACGAACGAGTCGGAACCGACCTCTCATCGGTTCTAGACGTGAAGTCTGAGTCGTGCCAACGAATGGTTTCAATCAGTCAACCAGTTTGCGCACCCGTAATCCGTTTCGGAAGGGCTGCTTGTCGGCCAGCTAGATCGGAGAGGATTTCGGTCGCAGGTCTTAAAATGGATTACTTTCAATTACGTATTTCAGCCACCATTAAATGCCGGTTTCAAGCGCGTCGAAAACACAAACATACGGAAAAGAAACGTACTTCCCTTTATTGCGTATTCATTCATCATTCCAGTCAATTACAAACATCTAAATTCAATTTCGCGTTCCCGAACTTCGCCGACGTGGTACCGGAACATACACTACGTTAACTCAATCCCGAAGAGCTCTACGCTAAGAAAAACGGCGAGACAAACTAAGGTACCGCGTACCGCGCGCGACAAGAAACAGGCCATCCGTAGATTTTTCAAAACCCTACCATCTTAGCGGCATACTTACCATGCACTCCCAGTGCCTCTGAAAAGAAGGGCCACTGGAAAGGAAAAGTCGCGGGTTGTCCAGCACTCCATAATTTTTTATTCAAAAAAAATTCTTAAAATTTGATTTACTAGCTTTAATCTTAGAAGGATAGTTATTGAAATCATGCAAATACATATATTAAAATTTTAATAAAGTTTAAATTTGATAATTTATTCATTACAACAAATTGTTAAAAGGGTTTTTTTGTTTTGAAAAATACGGATCACACAATAAAGAGAATTAATCTTCGGAAACGTTTCGATTAAGCAGTTATCAATAACTGTAGCATCGCAAATTACTTTTGTTTTTGTTCACTTCACCTTCTTTGTTTTATTTATCTGGTTTAGAATTTACAATTATATAAATCATATACATATATAGGATTGGTTTTTTAAAATATTATTTAGATTAAACGTTCAAATCAATTTCATTTTTATCTTCACGTGTGATATTTCTTAGTTTACCTGTCTTATTGTGATAAGGCGCATTTTTGTTCTTCCAATCATGTATAGATAAAGTAATAATCATTAATTTTATGAATTTGCTTAAACACAAAAAAATCGGTATACAATTCTGGTTTTCACCAGTTCATCTGGCTTAACTTTATGCCTAAGCGGTTAAAAATGTACTAATAAAATTTTGTCTATAGTAAACATGTTATAATTAGGTACAGCATATCTCTTTTCGCTCAATAAGATTTGAATTTGTAGTTATGGAATACGGAAATCAAGAAAAACAATGTCAAGTTAGTTACTTTTGCGAAGGAACATTCGACGGAGTTTTGTTGATGCTGATAAGTGTTTGGAAATATTAATACGTTAATATTTGAAGCAAAAGGGATGCGAGAAAAGAAAATTCGAATCGAAGAATCAAATATTATGGCTGTTGGTCATGCAATCTCTGCCGAAATGAATATTGGTTGGTTTTAGATCACACACAACTACGTGTCTATGTTAATTCGATTAATGGTTTTGAATGCTATCGGATCTACAGTTTGTATGGAATACCTTTTGTTAGATTTGCGCAAGTTCTTCTTCAAAGGAGAATTTGCATTGGAAACGTTTTGGGAAAGAATGAAGTAATGGCAAAAAAAAACAAACACAAAATGTTATGCTACCGAACCAACTACCTTTTTGTTTTTCTGATCGTGCAAACATCGAGAATTTTCAAAATCCAAAACGAGCGATCGATTCAATATACACATCTCGTGATTTTATCAACGCCTATTCAATAGTTTCCGTAACCAAAACCAGCAAACTCGAAAAATAGGATTAGAAATTCGAAAAATGGGATTAGATGATTTTACCCTATAAATTACTCAGACTTTGGATTGATTTTCTGACCAAATTGCGCGCGTTGCTTTCAATATTTTTAATTCGCTTCTTACTTAGGCCTAGTTTTTAGTCATTATTGCATTCTTTACAACTAGAGTTACTAGAAAATTTGATGCTCAGTGTTCGACGTTACAATTTGTTCGCGCCGGCAATCTTTTCATCACGAATTCGCTAAATTAAGTTATTTGCTTCACTCCCGACATGACGTAATTAATTCTCATTTGCTTTAATTCAGGACATTGTGGCAAAACACTTTAGAGGACACCGTGTTGTAGTTGGCTTTGAAATGCACTCCTCGATATTTTCCTCTTTAACTTGTATGCATTGGCCTTTAATTTATCATTTACACTAAATGGAAATTCATTGTAAAACTAAATTGAAATTATAAATCTATTAATATCTCACATAATTTAATCTGACTTTAATGAACTTTATTGAAAAATATTTTCATTGCATAAAATCACATGTAAATTACCGTCTTTATCGAAATTCAGTTCAGTCCATGGCTTGCACAATTCGCTCTGCGATTTTTGCAAGCTCACCTTAAACTTATTTTGAAGAAGCATGAGATTCAGAATTCGATTTTTGGAAGAACACAGTGAAACAGTACAAATTTTACTTGTGCGGTAGGACCAGGAGGAAGGTAATTTTTTTCTATTCTGCTCGCCTGGCATTTATTGCTCGTAACCTTTTGACTTTAATCACGATTGAAAAATAAAATGCAACATTTCCCTATCTCTCCTTATCTATCAGCTCCACCGACTGAGTGGTAGAACACGTACATAACTATATTACATTTAGTTAAATAAATGCACTTAAAACTCTATGTAAAAGATTCAGCTTCAGTTTAGGGGTACGTAATTATACTAAGACTGCATTTGTCTCATTTGAAAAGTTAACAAATCTATCACAAAAATTCAAAAAGAAACATTAGAAATTGGAAGTGTTCACGACACTTAATAATATTGAGTCATATTACTTTGCATCGATAAAATGCACAAGGATAAAAAAGTTTATACTGATATTGATTTCTTCATTTCGTAGATGTGATCTTGACACGTAATATTAAGCTGACGTACAACGAAAACAAATTGCGGTATTCCTATTTGATAATGCTAACACGTCAGTCTCCAGTTCTCGATCATATTGTTTGAGCTCTTACACACAACTTTCAATCCTTGACTTTCTTCACTTTAGAAATTGGCGCAGTTTGATTGACACCTTTATGAAATTTGTTCAACTAATTCATTGCTTCTGATTTTCTATTACCACGTGTGCATAATCTTTTGTAGTTTCATAATTATGCTACATTTAAAATTGATTTGCCACCGAAACGATCATTAGAAGCACCGTTAATAACTTTCTTGACATTTAAATAACTAAGAGCACCAGCACACATGATGCACGGCTTAACTGTAACGCATCTTCCATTTATCCTGTGTTGCACCCTTTTGGTCGTGGTTCACTCGCTCGCTTATTTCCTCATGCGATAGTGGTTGTGTGGAAAGGTCCGCATCTTCCCTCGAAGAAATCCTCTTTATTTTGTTACACGAGGCGAATTTCTTGCTCCAAATTCCGCTGCTCGACAATGCGCATCAACTCCAATTGGGGTTATGTCCACTTGCCGGTCGAGGGATGTCCCAATTGGTTCGCGGTTTTCGAATGCTGAAAAAGATTCGCCTGATTACTGTTCCCCCTTAGCGAATTATGTTGGTGTTGTAGAAGGATTCCTTACCTTGTTGCGAGTCGTGCACTTAACTTGCAACGACCTTGTTTTCCTTTTTCGTTGTCTTCGGCTGCCACGAGACGACACTGCCTTGGCCCGTCTGTCAGTTACCGAACATTCCTTGACTCAAACTGATGTAGGATGGAAATGTCATCCAAAGCTGACGTTCGCTCGAAAGCCATATGGCAGCGATGGGCATGGGTGCAAGCCGGCAGTAGCATAGCGTCGACTCACTACAGGGCAGTGTCCGCGATGCCAACCAGGCATGGGGAGACTGAAGGACACACTGGTTGCCATAGATGGCTTTACTTGTATGACGGCCGAAGAGGTCATGTGGCTTGCGGATGGCAAATCTTTCCACGGCACGTTCTGACCAGAAGAGGTCGCTGATATTTTGAGCCAAGGAGAAGGCTATAGTAGATAGAAAATACTGATTCTGGCTCAAATTTTCCATACGAATTGAGATTGATTTTGTGTGCCACCTAGTGGCGGAAATTGGAACTAATGGCGCTTGAAGCGGCTGGAAATGAAACCAATGGTTTGTGTCTTGGGTATGTGGGTGTGTGGGTGCTTGTATTAGGATGGTATAAGTGGGTGTCTGAGATAAGAATGTATGAGTCCGGAATAGGTGTGGGTCTCTGCGATGGTTGCGGCGAGGGTGTGCGGCGAGGGTGTGCGTCTTGGGTGTGTAGGTGCGTGTATTAAGGTGGAATAGGTAGGTGGATGGGATAAGAATATATGAGTCCAGAATAGGTGTGGATGTCATGGATGGTTGTGGCGAGTAAATGCTGAAACTAGAAAGTTGATTTCTGTCTAGGATAGTCCTAAGTATTTCAATTAATACGTGTAGATTAAAGACCTAGATTTCTCAGCGTGTTTATATACGGTTAATATATATGTTTAAAATTAATAGCCTTTAACGCTTTTAGCGGTATATGATATAGTATACCATGTTTTTTATCCATCTGGAAGGATTTCCCAGATATTCGTTGCTTCTAGTCTTTGCTTGGTTTTGTTATTCATCTTTAGTGAAAGTGTTTCTCGGGTCTGTAACGCTTCTAGCAGCAGATAATTTTATATCCATGGCTGTTTTAATGTGTAGGAGATCAATTTCTAGGGTTGATAGCTTGAAGTATTAGGATTGCGAATCCATTAGGGTAGTTCTATGGATAGGCGGCGCTCTGGGCGATAGGTTTACTGCCTATAGGGCTAGCGTATCTCACTACTGAGAGGCTTCCGGGTCAAGCGATTTACTTTATCACATTAGGCGTGCTGAACGTTTTTTATGGTGTGATTGGCTGCGTGGTGATGACGGGCGCTTGTATAGACGGATGACTGCGATATTGATGGGTGATGGACTTGTCTGTTAGCGCGTATTCTAAGCCATGGAAATTTACTTCATGGGCACTTGGATGAGGAACGCGTTGCTCAGCGATTGGTGTCTTTGGCTAAGGATAGACGGCCGCGTGTGGAAATGGTCGATTCACTTGATCATGCTAGCCGTGCCGGAAGTTTTTATGATGCGAGTAGTTGCGTGGTGATGGAGGGCGCTGCTATAGATGGGCGACTTTGCATTATGGATGGGCGACGGGCTTGCCTTTCGATGCGTGCTCTAAGGCATGAGAGTTTACTTAGTGGGTGTTTGCTTAAGGTACATTTTTGCTCCTCGTTTGATGTCTGTGGTTAGAGATGGACGCTATTGTAGATGTGATGCGCGTCGCTTGTTGGAGGAAGTAATTTGAGGTGTACGTTTCCGTCGAGGCGGATGTTATGAGCCGTAAAAATTTGACTCGTGAGCGTTTGGTTAAGTTTCCGCGTTGCTCATCAAAGGGTGCCTGTCTTTAAGTATGGACGGCCTTGTCGGCGATTCGGAATGATTTGCGTCGCTTGTCGGAGGATCGTGATTGCGGTGTAGATTTGCTCGGCAGCGAGTTCTATTAAGCATGGAAATTGACCTCGGGGATGCGTGACATGTGCAAGTGATATTGCTTGTTATGAGTAGTGTTTCATACGCATAGACTTCCCTGTCGGTGGGAGTTTTAGGGCATCGGAATCTACAGCGTGGAAGAGAAGTGGCGTGGCGTACATTGCATTGCAATATGGTTTTGCTTGATTGAGGCGGTTTTTTGTTGTGTTGGCCGTGAGCAGCGGGTAACGTGATGCGCGGCATTGAGACGTGTTTTCATAAATGTCCATTCAAAGATGCGCCTGTTCTAGTTTGCTGATTATTATTTACATTGATCGTTTTCAGTTTCTTTTTGCTTGGATACGTCGTTTCTTTCTTTTGTGACTCATTGCTATTGTATATTGTTGCTTTTATCGGCTTAATGTCAAAAGTACTTTAAGATCTAAGAAATCTATGGATGCAGTGAAAGAGATCTTAATGTTTGTTGTAATGCGTTCTTGATATTTAGTATAATATTAACTTTTAGTTTGCTTGTAGCAGCATTTTGTTTGTCTTCATCATCATCACTTATTTCTTAAAGCAGTTTCTATACTTCATTCTCTGATTTTACTATTTATAGAAGTATGGCACTATATTCATTCATTTGTTTCATTACTATAGGATGCTCATTGGTTTTGTTCAAAAATTCTAATAATTTCTTCCAAGATGAGTTACTTTTTCAAATTAACGATCTTGTAGTGCATGAGATGGTGATAATTTTGTTCGTACATCATATGAGTTGTCCCTTTTGATAAGCGCATGGTAAGGATGCATGTTTTTGGGTATCTGTTCCCAATTTCAGATTATTTATGGATGTTGTCTACGAAAGATTTTATGATTTATGGCTTCTGGGATGCTACTTTTTTATGGAGTTTATGTATGATGGATGTAAAAATCATCGTGGTGGTCCTAATGAGTGGGAATCTTTACGAATTTTCATTGATAATTTTTTATTACTTACTGAAAGAATAAATAATATAGAAAAAGTGGTAGGTGTCAGATCATTGACATTAGGGGTTTGTTGGTATTATGTTATTATTCTTTGGTTATGTCCATAATGCATGAAAAAATATGTTCAGTCGTATATGATGGCATTATATGCATGCACTAGATTGAATGAATTTTTAGGGTTTTGTACTAAAATACAAAACCCTATTGCAATCACGACCTGTGTCCGTCTGTCCGTCTGTCCGTCTGTCCGCCCGTCCGTCCGTCCATCCGCCCGTCCGTCCGTCTGTATGTCATAGCACTTTTTCTCCGAAACTATAGAGGCTACAGCCATGAAACTTTGTGGAAAGGTCAGAAGTGGTGACCTCTTGAAAGTTCAAGTGTGAAAAAATTTTTCAAAGGGGTTTAAGGGGGGTCTCCCCATATAGGGAGTTGACCCCTCAAACAAAAATTATCACCAATGGTTGTCGAGTAGGGTGTCATTGGAAAGGTCTTAATGAGATCTTTTGAAAACAGATCTTAAAATTGCCTTATGAGTACCGAGGTGGGCAGGGGAAGGGGAAATGTACGAACTTTTCGCGTACCCCCCCCCCCTCGCGATTGGACACCTTCCATCCGAAAAACCTGAAATAAATCATGAATGTAGGCCTTAATGAGTACAACAACAACAAATACATGAGAAGTCGAAATTCACTCAACTTTGTTAGTAATAGTATGATTTATCGATTTTATGTTTTCTTGAATAAAATCTAAATGGTACCCTTAAATTCAATAGATGACTATTTATAAGATTGAACTTTTCTGAAAGTTTCATAAAGATCGATCAGTATTTAACGAAGTTATAGTGATTTGAATTTTCCTGTATTACTATGGAACAATGTGCCCTGTATTACTATGGAAACATATGGCTATGGAGCTATATGCGCTTTTTACCGACTTAGACACTACAGCTTTGCTAGGATTTGCATGAAAGTTTCAGGAATGATAGATATCATGAGGATGACTACATACAATTGAAACAAGTCGAAGAGGCAGGAGAGAGCTCCTAGCAAAAGGGCTTTGTAGCCATTCTAGGATTCGAAAAAATAGGCCATGAATCGATGCTTACAGTACAGAGGAGTGGCCCCTGAAAAAAATTTCATGAAAGGTAGCCGATATGAGTATCAAATGAAAGTTCTCTATGAGAGCTTTTCAAAACAGTTCTTAAACTGAGAGTTTTTGCTTCAGTGGGGGCACAGAGGGGGGGGGGGGGAAATACATGAAAAATGTGTTTTCTCCGTCGCGAATGGACACCCGTGATCTAAAAAAATCTGAAAAAATTATCATGCGAGATATTTATGGGTATAATTTTAACAAATACCTCAGAATTAAAAAATTCTTTCAACTTAGTTAATGATAGTATGATCCTCGAACATGACGTGTTTCTTAATTTTATTCGTTGCTGGTTACGGCATTTTGTAAGTTGAGTACAAAACCTTTCTGACATGAGCATAGGTCTGTCTACCCAACTTGTTATATTTACTTTGAATTACGTGTTGTTATTGTCTGTATTATTTAGTTTCCGTAGTTTCATGAGTGTCAGTATAATATAGAGTAAAACTATTATTTTATGCTTGTCTCATATTCTTCACAGTATGTATGATTTTTTGACATTTCCGGATCTCTTTAGCCATATCTGCATTAGGAACTTAATGTTTTGAGTATGAGAATTTTGAATTTGTTATCTCCTTTGGAATGCTTGCATGCATGGATGATGCCATTTAGTTGATACTTTTCGGATGCATATCATCGCTTTTAGTGCCTATATGATTGCATGAAAATTTACAAACCTCATACTTTGTGTGCTTGTATTAAGCATAAAGTCACTTCGGCTATATTCATATACATTTTCAATATTTGAGCATTAAGTAAAATACGTATTTACTACATTTTAAATCTGCTAGATTTATCATCATAGGGATTTTCGGATATGCTCATTGACATATTCAGGTATTATTTTCACATAAGTTTTTTGTTTTTTCTTAACAGAATTTTTTTCTGCTGGATGCTTGGTTGATTTTTTGATAGGTTTGAAGAAGATCTAAGTAGTTTTCAACATATAGGGTATGTTTGGGGTTGGCACACTGCTACTATAGATCACTTAGGCTAATGTTTATGTAAGATAGTTCGGTATAGATAACGATGTGTGGTAGCATATGAGTTTATGGTAGGCTATTTTTGGATCGATCTCATCGTATCATGTATAGACAAGTAGCATATGTTATGGAGTGTTCTTGATAAGGATGGTGGCGAGTCATTTTAGGATGTTAAGAGATGATCCGGAGGTGTTTTTCTGATGGTAATTTGATGAACAGGTGTACACTTGAGTTGAATGAACTCAGTTGGTTTTTTTTTGTCCATCGCTAGATATTTTTGAATGGTAGAGTTAAGTGTTTTATATTTGGGAGTTTCGGATATGCTAGGAATGTTTAGGTCATTTTGTTTTGTTGTTTGAGGTATTTGTTTTACTTGAGCAGTGTTAGATTAGTTGTTAAAATAAAAAGACTGTGTTTCTTTCTAACAGAAATAATTTATTGATTGATGCTATTTTTTGTTATATATAAATAAATTTTATGCAAATTACAGCACATCTGATAAATGGCTTGATATATTTATGAATTTTATAGTATTTTGAACAATTTTCAAGTTGACTTAACCTAGGTTTATTCAGCTGCACTATTTCTGCATTAGGACCATACAAATGTATAATAAGTCCTCTCACATCCTCAGCATATCATTGTGGCTTATGTCTCCTTCACTCTAGTGCAAACTGTTGATGTTTCAATTCCAATATTGTTTTGGTTGTATTTTATGAGAAAAGTATGTTCCTTGATGAATAACTGGTGAGGATTTCCCGATACAAAGTGAATATCAATTATAAACTTTTTCATTCTAATAGCACTGACCACTAGCTGGTTCTGGTGTTGCTTGGACTGTATATACTACCCGGTGCTATAAATTATTACTTTGTCGTATGTACGCGAGACTGCAGGAGTATGTACTGTTTTATTAGTGTAAAAATACTTCTTGTCTCTTGATCATATGAATGACAAATGCATGTATCAGTGCCGGATATCGTATTAGAGTTGGACCATTCACATGGTTGGTAGTGTATTCCATGTTTAGTAAATACTTTCTCACCCATATTAGCATATTTAAGCATATAATTCTCGATACGTGTTCTGTGTTCAGGAAAAATATCACAGTACTCTTCCATCAAGTATGAAATGACCATTGTAATAGATCTTATCGCGTTGAAAGTGTATTGACCTCTGTCTTATTCGTTTGCTTGCCGTCGTTCACCAGAATTTTGTTTTTTTTTGAGTGGATGTACTTAGGACCACTGTTTTGCTGAATTTTAAAAACCTCAAAATATGCCGTAGAATGATATGTGGTCTATTGATAAAAAAAAAAACGACGAGCTGCGTTTAAGTTAACATACATTCATGTTCTAGTTTGTACAGTGCAGTTAAGATGAGGGTCTGTTTCACAATATTAAACTTCATTATTTTATAGACTACAGAGATTATACTTGGTTACCACGCCTTTCAGAAAAGTATGTTGTTTTTACCAAGTCTTAATATACAATTTTCTAATGAATAATTCTTTTCAGTGAAATAAAACATTGTTTATAGCGTTTGTAGTATTTCATTTCATCACATGGAAAATTAGATCATCACAAAGTACTGGTGTTTCATAAAAAAGTCTAGAGTAGTTTATGTTTACAAATGATGTTTGAGTTGGAGTGAAGAGGTCGTTGATATCCAGTTTAAGTACGCTTTTTTCTCTGCATCTTGCACAATATTGGTCATAGTATTCCTTCACACAATCGGTAAGCAAATTGTTGTATTGCATGATAATGTTGAAAAAATCCATCAAGATGAAAAGCGTGAAGAGCTCGAGATGTTTAAGTATTAGTCTCTCGCCTCCAATAGGTATGTAGAAGAGTTCAAGAAGTCCAAGCTGATTTGCAGGGAATCCATCTACTCTATCCTTGAGATCAATGAGGTATTGGCGAAGTGAAGTCCATTGACTGTTATCTAACTCCAACTGATTTCGTCCACTGCATCGAAAATGTCAGCTGTTCAAATCCAAGTATAACTTTGCTTTTGGGAAGCCTTCACGAAGATAGTATATATAGTTCAGCAAGAGATTTTACTCATAGATTCGCTGTTTCTCTCGATTCTTTTTTAGTTTCTTCTCTTTCTTGTTCACTTTTCTCGCTGAAGTAGCCTTATCAGTCTGGCTGGCCTTTTCATGCTTCTGATCAACTAAAGAAGTTACTGGATCTGCTCCGATCATTTTAGATGACTGCTTCTAGTAGTAAAACAAAAGATGTATATTTATTACACCAGCATATATATTCACTTCTCTGAATTTATGGATGGAGGGGGGTTAAGTTCAATATGTGTTGATAGTTCTACTGCATAAGTAAACATGTTTAGCCCTTGGATGCTGTAATGTTGCTTACTCTCATGATTTAAATTCAAAGATAAGAAAGTGCTATGGAGTTAAGACTTGAGCCACCAAGCTAACAGGGGTAGGCGTAGGTAACAGGAAATGACACTTTGCTCCGTATTTTCTATAGAATTCTTAAGGAGTGCTGCAGGGCTACAATCGATTGCTTCTAGGCTAATTAGCTGTCTTTTTATCTGTAAAACTACCTATTTAGCTGTCGCTTTTGCTGATGAGCTGTCTATTTTATGTATAATGCTGTCTATGCAGCTGTCTTTTTAGCTGATGCCCTGTCTATTTAGCTGATATGCTATCTCTTGAGCTGTCTATGTAGCTGTCTTTAGTTGATAGGTTGAGCAAGGAAGAAGTCTTCGGGAGATATCACAGTCCCGAAACTTTTCCCGTAAAAGATCTATGGTTTCGTTTCTTGTGTGCTGTCTTGTTGAAAGTAAACGTTGTTCAGATCAATACCATCCAATTTTGGCCATAAAAAATCATTAATCATATCTTGATAGCGCAATCCATTCACCATAACTGTTGCTCCAGCCTCATTTTCGAAAAAGTAAGGTCCAATGAATGGACAAACCTGGGTTTTCTTCAACACTTGTGGCTGCAGTGGCTATTCTCGGCTGTTCTTGAGTGATGTGCACGGGTTTTATTCTTAACATCACTAAGTTGTCCCAAGAGCTCGAATTTTTCCACCAATTTCTGTATTGCGGTCCGACAAGGTGCTTCACGATGACCCAAAAATGTTCGAGATTTACGAACCGCCTCTGCCAAATTTTCATCATTTTTATAGTGAACTTGAATAATTTCAATGCGTTGTTGAAGCGTGTATCGATCCATTTTCATTAACAGCGTAGTTTCTACTTGTCAAATGTCTAAAATGACAGCTTCAAAAGTGACATCTACCGAAATAGCGGGCTATTAAAAATAACACCTCTTATTGGAAACCCCTTTAAATGCGGAGCTTATTTTGCCTGTGCACAACTCTGGACCTTAGAATGGGAAGTATGGAGTCGCTTTATTTGCGGGGTCCAATCTAGGCCTTTTCGGCGCCTCTTCTATTCAGGTTGACTCCAAGATACATAGTTATCCACACTTTTAAGGTTGTAGTCGCCAACGGTCAGGTTTTGTTTTTCTAGACTCAGAAATGCTCCTTTGGCACCTGAGATTGAACGTGCCATAATATTGACGTCATCAGCATAGGCTACCAATTGTGGGGACTTGAACATCAGTGTACCCGAGGTTTCACCTGATGTCTTCCTGGTGACGTGTTCCAGCGCAATATTAAAGAGCATTGGGGCAAGTCCATCCCCTTGTTTTAAGCCTGATTCGGAATTCATATAGCAGATAAATCATCATGTAAGTTTTTAATGGAAAACATATCCATCTACCAAACATCTTACAACAACAATAAATATCCTTTTCAATCAACCTACCAACTCACTTCACTCAATATCCCAAAAATGCTCCCCATTTCAACATCATCACCTTGAAAGTCTTTTCCAATACAATTAAATCACGTCATATTTCTCTGCCCATCATATCCAATCATATCCTTTTTCCCTATTTTCCCAGAAACTAAGTGCCTTTCACTCAACACTGAAAATCCTTGGCAAATTAAAATTGAGGTATGAGTATATATTGTACATCACATAGAATTTTACAGTTTCCAAGTTACATTGAAGTACCATTTAACCATTTTGAGGATGAAGTATTCAGTATTGAGCGCGTATCCTGAATATTTCATAGTCATTGCGGCATGAATATCTGTTGCATATCAAGTGATCCTTCTTGTGTGTTAAAAGTAAATTGCACTTGGTTTTCTCAGATGGAGTTACATATGTACATTATATGTATTTGACCATAGGATATTATCTTTAGAGCATTTTTCTTTTTCCTTTATTACTTTGTCGGCAAATCAAAGGATTTCAAAGGACGGGTGCGAAATACTTGTAAGTGATTAAGATGCCAGATGTATTTTAAGGATTACTAGTCGAAAACAGCTGTTATACAAAATAAATAAAAGGTCTAACGTATAATGAAAAATTAGTTTTATTGTAATTTTGATAACATGAGAAAAAAACTGACTATAAACGTATATATAATATGGCCATCTAGCCCCAGTCAGTGTTCAATTAATTATTGCAATTGAAAAAGTCGATCGCAAGTATTTCTGAAGACATACGGTTTATGAAAATTTGCCTCAAAATAAATGTAATTCGAAAATCTCATAAAGTTCTTATTAAGACACATCTCGAAACAACAAATCAACAAAAAAATCTAGTGGAGAAAAACTTAGTAAAAAATAGCGTAAAGGGTCTTTATAAAAAATTGGACCATCTCACCCTGGAAGCATATAACACGCATTTAAAATTGGCTAACATAATGACTACTCAAAACGAAGATATAGTCATAGCGACCGAAAAGCTCAACATGGCATTTCTATGCGAGAAGTTCAAAAAACGTGGAATCCTAGATAATAAATTAAATAGCCTAAGTAAAAGAAAAATTGTTTCTACACCAAAAAGACCACAATTCATAAAGAATTATATAATAAATAATACAACAACGACATTCAGCCAACAAGAATTAAACGTACTGAATAAAGGATTAAATTATGCAGTAGAACCAATAAACCCCTTAGAAAATATTATTATTGATGTTGAAGCAGGAATAAAAGACCTAGATAGTGATGTAAAAGAGGATATTAGGGAAAAAATTGACCAAAATATTACTGAATGAAAAACCAAATTTAATATCAGAAAACAAAATCATAAGGCAGTTAAAAGAACAACCCGTTTTCTGGTGGTAATAATGAACAAACTTAAGCATGATAAGATCATATTAAACACCTTATCCAATGGAAATTATATAGAACTGCGAAACAATCCACTCCCAGATTCCATCAAACAAGTGGAAAAAACTCTCAAGGAATGTAGGAGAGTGGTAGCCAGTAAAAATTTGAGAATGTCGAATCCATCACCCCCTCGCATCCGTATTCAACCAAAAACCCATAAAAACGGTGAACAGGTACGTGAAATTATAGCCGACATGAACTCGCCAACATATAACGTAGCCAAATGGTTAACCAACCAAATCAACCAAATAAATATACCAATAAGCAGTCGGTCAATTAAAAACTCAGAAATGCTCATCAAAAAATTGGAAAAAATAAATGGTTTGAACAACGAAGATATTATGGTGTCTTTTGACGTAAAAGCTCTTTTTCCAAATGTCCCAGTTAAAGAATCATTGTATTTACTAGAAAAGTGGTTATTGAGCATAAAAAACTCTAGTGAATGTAAAGAGAAGACAAAATGCTACCTAAAATTGGCTCGACTATGCATGACTGAAAATTATTTCATGTTCAGGCAACGATTTTTCAAAACAACGTCCGGTACAGCTATGGGCAACCCTTTATCTCCTATCAGCGAAATTTTTATGGCCCATGTTGAAAATATCATTGAAGAAGAAGGTTTGATGCCAAAATTGTGTGTACGATATGTGGACGATATTTTTATCATCATTGCAAAGGAAGAATTGGAAAATACCTTCCACAAAATCAACAATATCCACCCGAAGATAAAGTTCAGCTTGGAGATAGAAGTAAATGGTGAAATCCCGTTCCTTGATTTGAAACTTATTAGGAACCAAGGCAGGATTGAAATCGACATCTACCGGGAGCCCTCGATTACCCAACGTACAATTACTAGCGACTCTAGCCAAAGCTACCCCCAAAAAATGGCAGCATACCATTCAATGATTCACCGATTACTGACAGTGCCATTAACAGCAGAGCGATTCAAGAAAGAAAAAGAATATATCATAAATACAGCCAGCATAAATGGATACGATGGAAAATGCATCGAAGCAATAATCAAGAAGAAGATCCGAAAACAAAATAGGGACAATTTAACAGCATTGAAACCGACAAAAGAAACTCCAAAGCGCTTATCAGTGACATATTCCAGGTATTCAAAAGACATGGAACAAGTGTTCAAACATCACGGAATTGAAATGGCGTCCTCTAGTCGCAGATGCGCAGCACGAAACATATTGGGATCGGGCAAGGATCTAAAAACAATGGAAGAGACGAGTGGCATCTACAAAGTAGCGTGTAGTATTTGTCCTATGATTTATGTCGGACAAATGAAAAAATTGATCCCGGTCAGGTTCCACGAACATATTAGGGAAGCACGAATCGCAGCCAAAAACCCAGGATCGCATATGAGGTCCGCCGTAGCTAAACACATCATCGAAGAACAACACATGACGGATATTGCCGATGTAAGTGTAATTAAGAGCAGTAATTGTCCTAGAGAATTAGACGTGATGGAAGCAATAAAGATAATCCAAGTACCTGAGCAACAAAGAATGAATATGGATGAAGGTAATTGCCATTCAGTGTTATTTAGCCTAATTACATCAAAGATATAATTGCCTTTTTTTAAAAGTTATATGTACTTAAGTAAAAATCTTCTAACCCCATAATTGTACTGAAGAAGACTGCAAATAGTAGTCGAAAACCGCTGTTATACAAAATAAATAAAAGATCTAATGTATAATGAAAAATTAGTTTTATTATAATTTCGATAACATTAGAAAAAACTGACTATATACGTATACATACTATCTTGATGAAGGCTTCCCAAAAGCAAAGTTATACTTGGATTTGAACAGCTGACATTTCCGATGCAGTGGACGAAATCAGTTGGAGTTAGATAACAGTCAATGGACTTCACTTCGCCAATACCTCATTGATCTCAAGGATAGAGTAGATGGATTCCCTGCAAATCAGCTTGGACTTCTTGAACTCTTCTACATACCTATTGGAGGTGAGAGACTAATACTTAAACATCTCGAGCTCTTCACGCTTTTCATCTTGATGGATTTTTTCAACATTATCATGCAATACAACAATTTGCTTACCGATTGTGTGAAGGAATACTATGACCAATATTGTGCAAGATGCAGAGAAAAAAGCGTACTTAAACTGGATATCAACGACTTCTTCACTCCAACTCAAACATCATTTGTAAACATAAATTACTCTAGACTTTTTTATGAAACACCAGTACTTTGTAATGATCTAATTTTCCATGTGATGAAATGAAATACTACAAACGCTATAAACAATGTTTTATTTCACTGAAAAGAATTATTCATTAGAAAATTGTTTTTTTTATCAATAGACCACATATTATTCTACGGAATATTTTGAGGTTTTTGAAATTCAGCAAAACAGTGGTCCTAAGTACATCCACTCAAAAAAGAAACAAAATTCTGGTGAACGACGTCAAGAAAACGAATAAGACAGAGGTCAATACACTTTCAACGCGATAATATCTATTACAATGGTCATTTTATACTTGATGGAAGAGTACTGTGATATTTTTCCTGAACACAGAACACGTATCGAGAATTATATGCTTAAATATGCTAATATGGGTGAGAAAGTATTTACTAAACATGGAATACAGTACCAAACATGTGAATGGTCCAACTCTAATACGATATCCGGCACTGATACATGCATTTGTCATTCATATGATCAAGAGACAAGAAGTATTTTACACTAATAAAACAGTACATACTCCTGCAGTCTCGCGTACATACGACAAAGTAATAATTTATAGCACCGGGTAGTATATACAGTCCAAGCAACACCAGAACCAACTAGTGGTCAGTGCTATTAGAATGAAAAAGTTTATAATTGAAGGGGACATAAGCTACAATGACATGCTGAGGATATTGAATTGCTATATAAATTGTACAATAAATATTAAAAAAGATGTGAGAGGACTTATTATACATTTGTATGGTCCTAATGCAGAAATAGTGCAGCTGAATAAACCTAGGTTAAGTCAACTTGAAAATTGTTCAAAATACTATAAAATTCATAAATATATCAAGCCATTTATCAGATGTGCTGTAATTTGCATAAAATTTATTTATATATAACAAAAAATAGCATCAATCAATAAATTATTTCTGTTAGAAAGAAACACAGTCTTTTTATTTTAACAACTAATCTAACACTGCTCAAGTAAAACAAATACCTCAAACAACAAAACAAAATGACCTAAACATTCCTAGCATATCCGAAACTCCCAAATATAAAACACTTAACTCTACCATTCAAAAATATCTAGCGATGGACAAAAAAAAACCAACTGAGTTCATTCAACTCAAGTGTACACCTGTTCATCAAATTACCATCAGAAAAACACCTCCGCATTATCTCTTAACATCCTAAAATGACTCGCCACCATCCTTATCAAGAACACTCCATAACATATGCTACTTGTCTATACATGATACGATGAGATCGATCCAAAAATAGCCTACCATAAACTCATATGCTACCACACATCGTTATCTATACCGAACTATCTTACATAAACATTAGCCTAAGTGATCTATAGTAGCAGTGTGCCAACCCCAAACATACCCTATATGTTGAAAACTACTTAGATCTTCTTCAAACCTATCAAAAAATCAACCAAGCATCCAGCAGACAAAAATTCTGATAAGAAAAAACAAAAAACTTATGTGAAAATAATACCTGAATATGTCAATGAGCATATCCGAAAATCCCTATGATGATAAATCTAGCAGATTTAAAATGTAGTAAATACGTATTTTACTTAATGCTCAAATATTGAAAATGTATATGAATATAGCCGAAGCGACTTTATGCTTAATACAAGCACACAAAGTATGAGGTTTGTAAATTTTCATGCAATCATATAGGCACTAAAAGCGATAATATGCATCCGAAAAGTATCAACTAAATGGCATCATCCATGCATGCAAGCATTCCAAAGGAGATAACAAATTCAAAATTCTCATACTCAAAACATTAAGTTCCTAATGCAGATATGGCTAAAGAGATCCGGAAATGTCAAAAAATCATACATACTGTGAAGAATATGAGACAAGCATAAAATAATAGTTTTACTCTATATTATACTGACACTCATGAAACTACGGAAACTAAATAATACAGACAATAACAACACGTAATTCAAAGTAAATATAAAAATTCATTCAATCTAGTGCATGCATATAATGCCATCATATACGACTAAACATATTTTTTCATGCATTATGGACATAACCAAAGAATAATAACATAATACCAACAAACCCCTAATGTCAATGATCTGTAACCTACCACTTTTCCTATATTATTTATTCTTTCAGTAAGTAATAAAAAATTATCAATGAAAATTCGTAAAGATTCCCACTCATTAGGACCACCACGATGATTTTTACATCCATCATACATAAACTCCATAAAAAAGTAGCATCCCAGAAGCCATAAATCGTAAAATCTTTCGTAGACAACATCCATAAATAATCTGAAATTGGGAACAGATACCCAAAAACATGCACCCTTACCATGCGCTTATCAAAAGGGACAACTCATATGATGTACGAACAAAATTATCACCATCTCATGCACTACAAGATCGTTAATTTGAAAAAGTAACTCGTCTTGGAAGAAATTATTAGAATTTTTGAACAAAACCAATGAGCATCCTATAGTAATGAAACAAATAAATGAATATAGTGCCATACTTCTATAAATAGTAAAATCAGAGAATGAAGTATAGAAACTGCTTTAAGAAATAAGTGATGATGATGAAGACAAACAAAATGCTGCTACAAGCAAACTAAAAGTTAATATTATACTAAATATCAAGAACGCATTACAACAAACATTAAGATCTCTTTCACTGCTTCCATAGATTTCTTAGATCTTAAAGTACTTTTGACATTAAGCCGATAAAAGCAACAATATACAATAGCAATGAGTCACAAAAGAAAGAAACGACGTATCCAAGCAAAAAGAAACTGAAAACGATCAATGTAAATAATAACCAGCAAACTAGGACAGGCGCATCTTTGAATGGACATTTATGAAAACACGTCTCAATGCCGCGCATCACGTTACCCGCTGCCCACCGCCAACAAAACAAAAAACCGCCTCAATCAAGCAAAACCATACTGCAATGCAATGTACGCCACGCCACTTCTCTTCCACGCTGTAGATTCCGATGCCCTAAAACTCCCACCGACAGGGAAGTCTATGCGTATGAAACACTACTCATAACAAGCAATATCACTTGCACATGTCACGCATCCCCGAGGTCAATTTCCATGCTTAATAGAACTCGCTGCCGAGCAAATCTACACCGCAATCACGATCCTCCGACAAGCGACGCAAATCATTCCGAATCGCCGACAAGGCCGTCCATACTTAAAGACAGGCACCCTTTGATGAGCAACGCGGAAACTTAACCAAACGCTCACGAGTCAAATTTTTACGGCTCATAACATCCGCCTCGACGGAAACGTACACCTCAAATTACTTCCTCCAACAAGCGACGCGCATCCCATCTCCAATAGCGTCCATCTCTAACCACAGACATCAAACGAGGAGCACAAACGTACCTTAAGCAAACACCTACTAAGTAAACTCTCATGCCTTAGAGCACGCATCGAAAGGCAAGCCCGTCGCCCATCCATAATGCAAAGTCACCCGTCTATAGCAGCGCCCTCCATCACCACGCAACTACTCGCATCATAAAAACTTCCGGCACGGCTAGCATGATCAAGTGAATCGACCATTTCCACACGCGGCCGTCTATCCTTAGCCAAAGACACCAATCGCTGCAACGCGTTCCTTATCCAAGCGCCCATGAAGTAAATTCCCACGGCTTAGAATACGCGCTAACAGACAAGTCCATCACCCATCAATATCGCAGTCATCCATCCATACAAGCGCCCGTCATCACCACGCAGCCAATCACACCATAAAAAACGTTTAGCCCGCCTAATGTGATAAAATAAATCGCTTGACCCGGAAGCCTCTCAGTAGTGAGATACGCTAGCCCTATAGGCAGTAAACCTATCGCCCAGAGCGCCGCCTATCCATAGAACTACCCTAATGGATTCGCAATCCTAATACTTCAAGCTATCAACCCTAGAAATTGATCTCCTACACATTAAAACAGCCATGGATATAAAATTATCTGCTGCTAGAAGCGTTACAGACCCGAGAAACACTTTCACTAAAGATGAATAACAAAACCAAGCAAAGACTAGAAGCAACGAATATATGGGAAATCCTTCCAGATGAATAAAAAACATGGTATACTATATCATATACCGCTAAAAGCGTTAAAGGCTATTAATTTTAAACATATATATTAACCGTATATAAACACGCTGAGAAATCTAGGTCTTTAATCTACACGTATTAATTGAAATACTTAGGACTATCCTAGACAGAAATCAACTTTCTAGTTTCAGCATTTACTCGACGCAACCGTCCATGTCATGCACACCTATTCTGGACTCATATATTCTTATCTCATGCACCTACCTATTCCACCCTAATACACGCACCTACACACCCGAGACACACACCCTCGCCGCAAGCACCGCAGAGACCCACACCTATTCATGACTCATACATTCTTATCTCAGACACCCACTTATACCATCCTAATACAAGCACCCACACACCCACATACCCAAGACACAAGCCATTGGTTCCATTACCAGCCACTTCAAGCGCCATTAGTTCCAATTTCCACCACTAGGTGGCGCGCAAAATCAATCTCAGTTGGTATGGAAAATTTGAGCCAGAATCGCTGTTCTCTATCTACTGGCGATCGATGCTACGCAGGAGATAACAGTGGGGACCAACAGCGCGAAGGAAGAAACTCTTTGCTGGCACTTTTCACCGTCGTAGCTCTTTGGCATGGTAGACTCCCAGCTCCTTGCCGAACATGTCCGCAATGAGATATCGCGTAGGACTTAAAACTTGTAGGACACGACACTTCACGAACTTCTTGTCTAGTTTGGCACTGTAGTGCCGGCTTGCTTCACTTTGTCTGAAATTCCGTCGGTAGATTTCGTCGCCTGCGTTGAAGCCAAAAGGATGGGATCGCAGGTTATAACGCTCCTCCCCCGCCCGTCTACTGTCTTCAATCCTCTCCCGAATTTTTTCTCGTAAAATTTGGAGTTTCGCGTGTGGCTCCAGAACCACTATTGGGTCTTCCAAACCTTTCAACTGCCGCAATAGCCGGTACGAGTTTCCGTGACAGATCATATACTGGCCGAACACGGCAAAGTACGCGGAGGTACCTGTGGTGGAGTGGTATGACGAAGGTAGGGCACAGGTGATGGTGAAAATCCTGCGGTCCCAATCCTTCTGATTCGGTTTGATATAGGCCCGAATGGTGGCTATGAGAGTGCTGTTCAGCCGCTCGGACGCATTGGCTTGCGGGGAATAAACGGCAGTCCACTGATGAGTGATGCCATACTTGTCCATTAGATCCCGAAAGCGAGCCGAGGTTAACTGAGCTCCGTTGTTGGAGACCACCTTTTCCGGTACTCCAAATATATGGAAAACGCGATTTTCTACAAAGCTGACTATCGGGCCGGTGTGCAGGTTTCGAATTGGTTCAATAATTGGGAATTTAGACAATTGGTCCAGGACCGCGGCAGCTCCCGTATAGCCCGAAGTCGAGCGAGGGTACGGACCGATGAGATCTATATACAGGTGCTGGAACACCCGCTCCGGTAGTTCCCATCGGGGGCCGAAGAACAGAATTAGGCACTTTAGTGCATTTGCATAGCTCACAGGCAGCTACTTGCTGCGCCACTGTTGGCCAAAAGAAGCACGTCTTCAGTCACCAAAGCGTACGACCATAACCGCCGTGTGCACTCAACGGGTGGTCATGAGGCCTTATAATCAAGTCGAAGGGCAGTTCTTTGAGCACCCATAACTTCCACTGTTCCTCTTCTTGAATGGGGTCTCCGGAGGCATGTCTCATCCACTTTTATATAAATCCCTCCATCAGCCGCAGTTCTGGCAGCTGTGGTAACTGATTCCGAATCGTATTCCCCAGCTGGGTGTAACTTACTGACTTGAAGGCGGGATGGTCCAAGACGATCCATAGGAGGCTGTCGTCCTCCTGGGCCAACTCGGCTCCTTCAGGGGCAAACATCCTTGATATTTTGTCTGGTACCACGTGCTGACTTCCCTTGCGGTGTCTTATCGTGAAGTCGAACGCCTATAAACTTGACCGGCATTCCCCCTGCGGGAATTTCCTCGGGTACGTGGGGGCGGAACTCCCCAAAGAATGCTAGCCTCCAAGAGTGCTCTTGTCAACCGGCATTCCCCCTGCGACTAAGCGCAATATACTGGTGTAATACTAGTCGAATGGTTCATGGACGCCTTGCTTGCGTTTCATCAGTTGTTCCCTTAGCTCTCTTTCAGTGAAGCCGTCGTCAAAGCGGTTGCGCAAGGCTGCACAGAAAGAATTCTATGAAACTCCAGTATCACTCGGCAGCATCTCCGCTGAACAGGAGGTGTGCGTGCCGGAGAAAAGCCGAGAAGTTGCCGCTCAATGTTCTAGTGACTAGAGCCTGAATTCTAAACAGGAACCATTCCACCGGTGTCGTCGAATTGAAACCGTTGAAGCTAAGGCAAATCTCTCCATGATACGAGCCGTAGGGTCTTGGACGGGTGTCAATGCGTTCGCGGGGTGAATCGCATCCTCTATGGGCCTGCTGTAAAGGACCGAATTGGGGACTGTGGGTATCGACGGCGGTGCGGTACTGTATCACGGTCGATACTCGGGAGCCATGGGATCGATTCCCGCGTTCCTTGGAGGGAGGGTCCAATTATCAGCCGGTCTAGAGTGGGGCATAGCCACGCTGGGATTGGGCTCCCAGCCAGGTGGAGTTCTCACGCAGCTGGGGGGTTGGCTAACCTGGAGTCCTCTCTCCAAGTGTCCGATCCTCTCGGACATTCCTTGCATTAGAGCCAGGATTGTGTCGACAGAGTTGGTGGAAGGCGCTGTTGGAATCTCGGCCGGGACAACTGCAACAGGAACTTCTCCGCCCAGGGCTCCTGGGATGTCCAACAGTGGCTGAGGCAGCTCAACATTTTGCTGTTCTTTCGTCACTGCTTCACGCATCGGGACATGAATTCTAAGGGGGCGTCTACGGCTGTTCGATCTATAGGGCGTCGGCATAGTGGACACAGCTGTGACCTCAGTAGGAGCTGTACAATACAGGCGCGATGAAACAAATGTCCACATTCCAACGGCACGCTGTTTACGCCCTCCACTACGTCCTCGAAGCAAATCCCGCAGTTAGCGGGTTGTATCGTCTTAGAACGGGTTCAATGTCTGTCCGGCGTTCATTTCGTTGTCATGGTTGCGCTTGGTTTAGGCTGGTAGTTGTCGATTATAAACGAGACTGCTACTAACTTCAAAAGAATATAAAACTATATGTATATAAGGGACTTATTTCTAAATTTAGTGCCCGATAGTGGTGAGCTAGTTGCTATATTTAAGAAAAAAAAAGGTAAATTTATTTCTTCAACACTTTCCTTTCCAGCAGCGCTGACTCCTCCAAAGGGAAATGAGATTGAATGGTAATCTGCCGAGAAAAGGGTGCTTTCGCCTGATATACTAGACTTTATCCCCAAACCCACATACATTACAAAACCGTCTCTAAACTACGTTAATTGACTCGACGAGACAAGTGGTAGAGCTACCTTAACAGCTTTGTACGCGGTCGAAATTTCCGACACGTGGAAGCATTCCGAGCTCCGTAACTCCAGCATATGCTACCAAACGTTGAACCGAAACCAGTCGTCTATCACGCATTAAAAGATGACTAGAATCCTTCCGCGACATAAAGTCAAGGTAACCTTCTATTTTCTTGAAAGTCCAGGCTGATAGGAGAAACCCATCTGGCTGATAGTTCCATCAAGAAAATAGAAGGTCCTTACAGGTGTCAACCTGACACAACACCGGAAGGATTCTGTCGCGAAAAAAAAATAAAACAAAGGAGACCGGAAGCTACAGCTCACGTGAAGCGACTGCAACTGTGAATAACACAACTCTACTGCTCCTGTCTGTGGGGCTTGCGTACCAAAGTACCTTACATCCTCCATACAGGACCAACTCGTCAGAAGACGTGAATCTTTTACCCCCTTAGAATGTTTGGCCCCACGTTGGGTACCATTTGTAATGATTTTCCGTCTAAATTCATACGAGCGAGTCGGAACCGACCTCTCATCGGTTCTAGACGTGAAGTCTGAGTCGTGCCAACGAATAGTACCAATCAGTCAACCAGTTCGTGCAACCGTAATCCATTTCGGGAGGGCTACTTGTCGGCTAGCTAGATCATAGAGGACTTCGGTCGCAGGTCTTAAAATGTATTACGCTCAATTACGTATTTCAGCCACCATTAAATGCCGGTTTCAAGCGCGTCGAAAACACAAACTTACGGAAAAGAAACGTACTTCACTTTATTGCGTATTCATTCATCATTCCAGTCAATTACAAACATCTAAATTCAATTTCGCGTTCCCGAACTTCGCCGACGCGGTACCGGAACATACACTACGTTAACTCAATCCCGAAGAACTCTACGCTAAGAAAAACGGCAAGACAAACTAAGTACCGCGTACCGCACGCGACGCGAAACCGGCCATCCGTGGGTTTTTCAAAACCCTACCCACATAGCGGCATACTTACCATGCACTCCCAGTGCCTCTGAAAAAGAAGGGCCATTGGAAAGGAAAAGTCGCGGGTTGTCTAGCACTCCATAATTTTTTATTCAAAAAAAATTCTTAAAATTTGATTTACTAGCTTTAATCTTAGAAGGATAGTTATTGAAATCATGCAAATACATGTATTAAAATTTTAATAAAGTTTAAATTTGATAATTTATACATTACAACAAATTGTTAAAAGGGTTTTTTTGTTTTAAAAAAATACGGATCACACAATAAAGAGAATTAATCTTCGGAAACGTTTCGATTAAGCAGTTATCAATAACTGTAGCATCGCAAATTACTTTTATTTTTGTTTACTTCACCTTCTTTGCTTTATTTATCTGGTTTAGAATTTACAATTATATAAATCATATATACAGGATTCGTTTATTTTAATATTATTTAGATTAAACGTTCAAATCAATTTCATTTTTATCTTCACGTGTGATATTTCTTAGTTCACCTGTCTTATCGTGATAATGTGCATTTTTGTTCTTCCAATCATGTATAGATACAGTAATAATCATCACAAAAAAAAATCGGTATACAATTCTGGTTTTCACCATTTCATCTGGCTTAACTTTATGCCTAAGCGGTTAAAAATGTACTAATAAAATTTTGTCTGTAGTAAACATATTTTAATGAGGTATAGCATATCTCATTTCGCTCAATAAGATTTGAATTTGTAGTTATGGAACACGGAAATCAAGAAAAACAGTGTTAAGTTAGTTACTTCTGCGAAGGAACATTCGACGGAGTTTTATTGATGCTGGTAAGTGTTTGGAAATATTAATACGTTAATATTTGAAGCAAAAGGGATGTGAGAAAAGAAAATTTGAATCGAAGAATCAAATAAGTACTTACAGGAGGAAATTTAACCTGAACATAGTTCGTAGTTATAAAAAAAAATTGAGTTCGCATAAGTAGGAAAATTAAAAATAACTCTCTCACCTCTAAGCATTGTGGTCATCATCACCAGTGTGTATCTAATAAGGGTCATGGCCCGATGAGAATTGGTACACACTCGAAACCACCTTCTTCTAACATTTTTCGTCTCTAATAATTTTTCAAAAAAATTATTAAAAAATATGCAATTAATCAATATAAATCGCAATACCTAACAATAACAATTATTAACGCAATGGCAAATATATAACGTTGTTACCTAGATCTCAAAACAAAATCAAAAGTAAGTATTTATACCTACTACCTAATTGCACATTGTAGGAGATCGCGCATATCCGTGTATCTACCATGGAAAACACGCCTATTTACACCAATCCTTTAGTGTCAAAGGAGAAAATAAGAAAGGTGCAACACTATCATCATATTCGCTACTAGAGAGCACTGTACATATATGGTAAAAGTTTTGCGTTTTTTCTGTCAAGCATAACATGAAACATTTTTAAAAACAAATATTTATAACCTTTAGAATAGTTATAATTATTTTCTGTGATCTATAACTAAATGGTTATAGTAGCGTAATAATAAGCTTATTTAGTAAAATATAATTATTATTAATAGAAAACCAAGCTTAATAATAATTTTCTGTAGGAAATAAGAACTGGTAATAGTAGATTAATAATTAACTTAGAGTTTCATAAAATATAATTATAATAAATAGAAAATTTAACTTAATAATAAGTTTTATCATTGTAGGTATATATTGCGTACAGTATTCTCCGAAGGAAATAAGAAAAAAGCTATCGTAAGAAGAAAATAACAAAATTTCAACATTCTTATTCAGTACTATAAAGATACATGCTTTTTCCAATGGTACAACCACGAATTCGCAGTTTCTCTGACAAAATGATTCTAATACACATAATCTAGCCTATCCCGCGATTTTTTATAAAAAGCTGGCACTCAAGCCTACGGACTTCTTAATACTTAAATCTACTCAATAAGACAATGTAGTCTCCCAGCTAAAAACTGATAAAAAGAAGTCGCTATTATCCTAATAAATCTAATGCTATTCAACAAAATAATGGTTGTATATGGTTTCAAACTCCTAAAACATGATTCCGAATAATCCGAACAGCATTACAGTATTCAATCTATGCTCCACTACTGAATTTTGACCGTCTTTTAAAATGGTTTATGCTTCGTTATGGCGACTACCAAGCTTCTACATATGATGTGAATCTGTTATAACATTTTATTTTGGCTAATCTATATCTAAAATACAGTTTCACCAATGGCTGTTACTTACTCCTGATTTAAAAATCTACACTTTTTAAAAGATATCAAGGGGTTCTTCAGTAGTTATTCACTAATAAATATTTTTAATGGAGTGACAAAATACAAAATGCATTGTTCATGTAATTATTAGATCTACACCTGCTTTATCAGCTGCCATGACGGTTCGCTTCAAGTATTTTCAAATATGAGCTTTCGTGAGGAGCATTTAAAATTTACAGTGCGTTCACGACTAGAGGCATAAATGAAATCAGTTCATCGTAAAGTTAAAATAACATTACCATTTCTGCATTCCAATTCGTTGTTTTTATATTTTAAAATATATTTAAAGCGCACCAATACAAAAAATTTGACAACGAATTCCCCTACATTAGCTTTACAGCAATGTTATGGTGGTATTCTTCTAAGAATATTAACTAACTTACTGCCAACACCGCGTTCAATTTTGCATTCTTCGAAGCGTGCTACGAATTCTTTCTGTAGTCTTTTTACGTAATTCACAAACTTCTTTGGCGGCTTGTGCAGTCAACTTGTGGGCTCAAACGCTCTGCAGTCAATATATACATTAAAAATTGAATCTTCTTCACAACTAGCGTTTTCTTCACTACTAGTTTCCATGTCGCAGCTGTTATCAATAGGTTTGCAGTTATGGTTTTCCCTCATTCGTTTGTACAAATACCCAGCAATATAATGAAAAGTATTTAGATTTCCTAAATCCACATCTTTCAGTGCATCGTTATCGTCGTTCAGACTATTGCTCGAAAAAGTATTGGTTTCAATTTCATTTTGAATGTTCAAACGAATTGTTGGGAACACAAAATCCGGTTGTGGTTCGCAGTTGCCACTTTTCAAAAGCTGCAAATACCAGGTTGTAAACATATTCCTGTATGCGGCGCTAAATTGCAATGGTGTTGGTTTGTTGTTACTCCCAGATTTTCTCCGGAGTAGACCAAATGTATGCTCCAAACAGTCTTGATTAACATGTCTAGTCAGGAGGTACTTAAAATCAGTCACATCTTTTAAGTCTTTAAATAACCCAACGAGGCTATTTATAGAGACAAGCCAGCCCTTAATACATTTAATTTGCCCAGTGATATTTTTACCTCCGCCATTCCGTACCTCCAGCGTTTCGAAAGTACGTTTCATTTTATTTAAATGCGCCATTTGTTCCGAATTCCCAACAAATGGCCTGCGAAGCATTTTCGCTTGCTTGACACAGCTTGAATTAAATATATCAAACAATGAATCAACATCATCAATAAAATAAGCCGTGGCTACCGCACTCGGACAAATTCTTCCAGAATGTTTAACTCTTGTCAGAATCGCCCCAGCAACGGTATGGCTGAAAACATGCGCAGCATATTTAACTTTCATTTTTTGAAAATTATTAGGAAAATTATGCTTGAAAGTATGTTTTAGAGCTAGCTTAAAGTGCAAGTTAGAGTCTACTGCAAAGAATTGCTTGATGTGGCTCCAACCAGCTTTCTTACCATCAGAAAAATGGAACGATGCCTTAAGTAAATTATTTCTTAAGGACTTTAATAAATGAGACATGTCAAAAAATTAAAAATTTCTTCCGTTGCATCATCCACTTTGAAGGAACAATGTTCCGGAGATATGGATAAAAGCTTAGGAAGCGCCATAAAATTGGACCCTTGATCTATAACGTGGGCTTTTGGTTTCATTCCAACATTTCTAGCTTTGAAATGCATTCAAAAATAATATTTTTGACCTCAATCGCAGGACACGCAGACTGCACAAAGGCGTACCCATTTAGTTGCCTATAACTATAAGCAATACCATTCACCATAACTGCAAGGACATATTTAGCGGGATGATGACTTTGTTTTACCCCATCGTCCTCAACGCCTATAATAAAATCAGGTTTTCGATCAAGTTGTAGATGCGGCCAAATAGCCATTTCATCTACGCATATGACACAACTATCAACTATCTATATCATTGTTAAGCCTATCTGCATTAGAAATAAAATTTTCTATAAAAGAAGCCATCTCTTTAGATAAATATTTATTAGCGAGGTCGACTAAATGCTCCTTACTATGGACGCCTTTTTCAAGTCGTTCCCTTGCTGCTCTCTCACTTTTTAGCTGCATTTTTAAATCGGCTATTTCTTTCCGAAAATGTACCATTTTTTCCTTCAAAAGCCATTTCTCTGTCTGTATGGCTTAGTTGTTGGTCGAATTCAGGTCCAAATAAAGTAACTCAATTAAGAAATAAATGAAAAAAGGCGTAAAAATAAAGTTGGATTTGGAAATGTGCGGGAGGTAAACCATAAATTTAAATGAATTTGTAAAATCATAAACAAATGGGCATTCGAATATGCTTAGTTTAATAATGAAGTTATTACTTGTTCCTAATGACCATCTTGCTCGTCTGTTTGTTGATGTGAATAAGGAGAACATTCCATATGAAAAGAGGAAAGGTTAGTGGGAATAGCATTTGCCTTACATAAGAATGGGATTGCTTTTCCTGTTAAGCGCTTTCCCGATGGGCCAATCATTTCCAGTGAAATGATTGTAGCATACTTGCAAGCGATTTGCTACTGAAAAGAGGTCCTCTCTTTCCAATATTTGTAACCAAAGTTTTCTCCGGAAATTTAAGAGTATACGCTAAGTTTGAATACTCTTCAGGGTGTACCTATGAGTTTTACTTCCACTCACCATCTAAATACAAACTTTTTATATTTAAATGAAAACCATCCAAATTTTTAATAACAAGAAACTTTGCATTAGTATACAATAAGAAATGCGGATTGTGAAAGAATTGATGCTAAGATAAGAGCGAATGAATGAAATATTTAATAAACATCTGATCAACAATAGCGGAAGATTGTAAGTTTCATGAATGCAAAATCCGTGAACTACTTGTTTCTATTAATACAATAGCATATTATCATAGCTTTTAAAGTTGTTTTCTATACTCTTTAAAATTTTCCAACGAATAGAGAATCAAACGATCCACTTACGGCAATAGCAAAGCGTATTTTAGGCGCTTTAAGCTAGTGGCAGTTTATATTAACAGCGGGGAATTCAGGAATATTAACATTTATTGAAGACTTGAAGAGATGTCAAAGACGTCGAATCAGTGTGACGCTAAAAAACCAACGCCTCCACTCATCACAAGCGCAGCCTCAATCGCTGACTAACTATTTTAAAACATTCCTTCAAGGAGGCCATTTTAAAACATATTAGAGCCATACTTAACTCTATTTTGCAATTCCAAGCAAACCAAACTACGAGATTTTGCAGTGGAAGAACTGCCAAAGAATTTGACACGCTACACCTAACTGCAGCCTGAAATATAGGCGCTTGTAATTCTTTATCTGCTTAATCCTCTTCAATTTTCAAAAAATAATATTCACTCAATTAATAAAAAGTAATATTCAGCAATATAGGGAAAATTTTTCGTTTATTTAGTATCATCAAATCTAGGTGAAAACAGCCGAGGAACAACAAAAAACATTGTCCATACTTCTTACCAAATAATTAAGAAGTCTCCGACACAGTAATAGACTTCATGGTTTTTAAATATACCAAGTTAATTCGGAAATATAATGACTGCAATATCCCAAAAAGAAAACTAGGATACAAGAATAAGATCTCTCACTATCACCACAGGATTATAAGTGATATCCAGAAGAAAAAGTCTCTTCAAAGACCACTCTTCCGTCATACGATTGAGCATCAAATTTCTACATGATTACAACCGAGATCTCAGTGCGAAGATCCATTTAAGGATCAATGCACTCATCCAAGCGCATATGATGGTGAAAATGACGAAACCCACCTCAAATACATTCAGAGAGCTCTAGAAAACTTGCCCGCAAACTCAAACAACACCAAACAGTTCCCATCCCAGAATGCCTCACAGGTCAAGAAGGCTGAGTGTCTAGCGGCCCACTTTGCTGCAGCCCATTCCCTTTCGTTGGAGCGTCAAAGTATCAACGTAGGATTGTAATTGGTAGGAGGAGTACTGACAACAATTTTGATTATGACTGTTAACCATACGGATCAATCAGGTGACAAATTAAGTATTTTTTGCCAATATAAGAAGCCTACGACACAAGTTGAGTGATAGTCAAATTTATCCGCAGCAAAATCCTGAAACGGATTTGATTATACTAAATGAAGTATGAATATAACCTGAGGACCAAAGTATTACAATATTCAGGGATATAGCTCAGTTTTCTCTTGCAGGCCCGGAAGAGGTGGAGGCGCAGCAATTTATATAAAAAAAATAATTTCGTGACGAAGAGAGTAACATCTGACAAATATAATATAATAATTGAAATAACCTACGTAGGTAAAACACTGAAAATCGGTGCTTGCTACAATCTTGTACTAAATGCACTTATACTAACAAAGTTATATTACGCGGTTAGTTACTTTGAGTCAATCATCAAAGCGAAACCTTTATATTATATTCAGGATGCTAACTAAAGCCCATAAAAATATCCTAAATCTTCTAATTTTCACTCCAACTAGACTAGTGTACCAACGGACAAATTCATTCACCTTCAGTAGAATCATTTTTTTCCTCTGCCTAACCAATGTTAGGTGTGTATTGGTTATGGCTCAAGCGCACAAGCCATCGATATGTCGATATTTGTCCCAAGGGGACTTATAGTAGTAAAGTGCTAGAATCATTACAATGGAGAAAGCCAAATTTATCTTCAAATGTCCAAAATTCAGTGAATCGGAAAAAACTTCATTTGAAGATGGAAAAAACTTTTATTAATTTTTTTTTTTGAGAAATGCATGAAAATACCATCGTATGACCTGGTTGCCACACATAAATAGCTTAAGGAGGCAATTAGCCCCAATAATAGGCTTGTTAAGAAGATATGAGTCTTTTCCAATGCACATCAAGAAACTTGTTCTAGATGCGTTTGTCTTGACGAAATTACATTATGGAGTACTTATTTGGAGTCAATCAGCAAAGCAAAATTTAAATAGTATATCCAGGCTGTTGACCAAAGCGTATAAAAACATTCTGAAGCTGCCAATGTTTACTCAAACTAGTTCGGCATACCGATTAGCAAAATCATTAACCTTTAGTCAAATCATTATAATGGAAAAAGCTAAGTTTATCTACAAAAATTTAAAAACTAATGGATGGAAACGAACACCATTGACTAAGGTATCACAGATCAACCCATATAATGCGAGGAATGCAGATCAATTCGTAATACCTTTTTTGCCAGAAGGAATAGACAATTAGACAAAAGAACGATGCAACGAATGATGCACTGCGTATATACTCGTATACTCACAACAATCTACCAGAAATGGTTAAGAAAGCCAACTCACTTTTTGGATTTAAGAAAAAACAAAGGGAAAATTTAATGCTCAGTGATCGAAGCGTGGACCTGAAGCTCTGCTTTTATAAGCTCAGTATCTTAGGGCATTTTTGACCCTATCTGCGAGATACTGAAGAGACAGTTACTCAGAGTTTTTTTTTGAATGCATCGTGTTATATTGAAATGTTTTTATCTCTGAGAGCTGATCATGATTTTTGGACTAGATGTTCATGAAAAGGATTAGTTTACATTATTTTGTATACCCCCTTATACTGATGTATTAAACATTGTCTGGGTGCCACAAACGACGAAGCGACATAATGTGAATGCAAATTGCACGAGCGTTGTGCGACGAAGATTTATGGAGAGAATGGTGGTGAATGGGGGTATTTAAAAAAAATTATATTGAGAAGTCACTCTTCAGATACTAACTATGACTTCGATGGATTAGCATGATCTCAATTAGGTGTTAAATAATTAAAAAGTTGTGAGCATTACTTAACACCTAATTGAGATCATGCTAATCCATCGAAGACAGAGTCAGCATCTGATGAAAGACTTCGATGGTATCTCAATATAATTTTTCATGCATTTCTCCGAAAAAAAAACCCATTCATAAAAATATCTTAAATAATGCCTATCGCCAGAACTGATCGACTAAAGAACGATGCAATAAATGATGCTCTGCTTTTATATCGCAATTTTCCAGAGGCAGTAAAAAAACGAACTCACTATTAATATTTAAGAAAAGGCTTGAGGAACATCTAAGAAATTCAAATTGATAAGTCCTGGGGATTAACTTTGCAGTATTGCATTTAAGCCCTATCGTCGATATACCTAAACACATCTATTTTTTAAAACTTCAGAGTTTTCTACCCCACACGGTCTATCTAGTAAAAATAAAAGCACAAAAGATTTAAATTGTAAAATATTTTACCTATCCACATCTGTTGGGAGAATCCTTCGATGGTGCCACGCACCCAGCAACAATGCATTTTTGTTTTTCTGCAATTTCCATTGATTCTAAAACAATTAAAATGCAAAAAGTTAAACTATTCTATTAAGCCATTAATAAAAAATATTAACTTACTCCTTTTCGATCTTCATTACTCA
>OZ017740.1:175995057-176120057 GCA_963969285.1 Odontomyia ornata
TGATCGTCTCCATAACGCATGTTCAGCGCATTCATTATAGCAGCCGGGTTTGAATGCAACTCAAAGGGGATAGTCTGCAAAAGCTCGGCAGCTGGGCCTCTTAGAGCAAGAATTAGTGCAGTTGCTTGTTCCTGCTCATTCCAGTGATTTGCCCTTGCGGCAGCTTCAAACTGGGTCTTGTAAATGCTCCAGACCATATTGGTGCTTGCACATTTCTGGATGTGCTTTGCACTGCGGTTATAAGCGGGGCTGGTGAAGTGGTTACTACTGCTTTCGCTCCTTCCAATTCTTTTTTCACTTTTTCCATCTCATGGTTTATTCTCTCTTCGACCTGGCTGTCCTTTCCCTCGACCTGGCTGACCTTTTCCTCGACCAGGTAAACCTTTTCCTCGACCTGGTCAACCTTTTCCTCGACGCCTTTAATTTGTTTGTTCAAGTGACCGACCTCCGCTTTTATTTCGGTTGACTGTTTCTCCAGCTTCTGTGTGATGTCTGCCTTGATTTCGATCGCTTGTTGGTCCAGCTTCACTGATTGTTCATTTAACTTCGCTGACTGTTCATTTAACTTCGCTGATTGTTCATTTAACTTCGCTGATTGTTCATTTAACTTCGCTGATTGTTCATCTAGCTTCGTAGTTAAATTGGATGACTGTTCATCTAGCTTCGCCGTTAGACTGGATGACATCAGCATTAACATTTGCATCAGCGCGTTTTCTGGCTCCTTTGATTTTGGTGTTTCTACTTCTCCACCTTCTGCGCCTTTTTCGCATCTGAGAGCTCACCCGAATCCAGATTCACGCCTTCCGACTCGATCGCGTCACGCCAGCGTGTACCTTGTGTGGCCAGATTCCGCTTTTCCAACTCCTCCTTGAGCTCCGATATGGTCAATTGATCAATTTTTAGATGAAAGTTTCCTGGCATTTTTATTATTTCGGCTATTTTTCCACCCGTTTCCACGTTATATTTCACAACTGTGCAGTTTAAAAATGCTTAAATGTTTTCACTTTTCGAAATTTTCTTTCTCACTTCTCGACACCACTGTCACGTGTTTTTGGTTTGCGGCCAATAATTTTAATGTTCCGGGAAAGTGAAAACGCAATTTCTTTTAAATTAAATTAAAAGAGTTTATTTGATTCGTCAAAAATGCACAATCACTTCACTAACAATTTCACAACTTTAGATTTCACTGTTAAAATTCTACCTTCCACTTGTCCATAAATTTCTATCGCAATTGTCTACTTAAAATTACTTCACACTCAAACAATCAATATCGCCTGTACTTCGCGTATCGCAGTTTTCTATCGTGGTTGTAATGAATGATGCCCCCATTCATTCAGCTCGCCTTTATATAGGGTCTCTAATCATTCAACTCAGTTCTCGTACATTGGTGAATTAGTGGAAACATTCCATCAGTGAATGAATGGAGCAATGACTCACTTTCAGATGTTGTTTATGCTTGTTAGGTTCTCGTGGTTTCGAGTAAATTCGTTTTGTTGATGTTCTTAATTGTTGTGAAAACAATTGCGACAGTAGCTCGCAGAATTATTTGTACATGTAACAATATATATATATATATATATATATATATATATATATATATATATATATATATATATATATATATATATATATATATATATATATATGCGGAAAACACCACGTATATTATTGCCGGACACATAATTTTCGTATTCACTACACTTCACTTACCTAAATAATGATGAATATTAGGTGTCGCTCCCACGTTGCTGCACGCATTTGCAGATGATTTACTACACTTTGTTATTGATCAGAAAAAAAAAATCACTTCACAAGCACTCACTTTTAATAATTTAGTAAAATAATTGACCAATTCACAATTTGTTTACCGAATTGACAAATGACAGTTTCTCATCAGCTGCAAGATGATCTTCGAATTCAGGGGTGTACAATCAATTCAGAGCTGATCATTTCTATTGAAAAGGTTTTAAATGTGGCGCACTTCGTATTTTGTATGTAAATTTTATGATAAATAAAGAAGTTTGTTTAAGGATATTTGCAAACATTGAAACAGCAAATAAGACAATTTTTTTGTTATTTCGAAATTAAGTTCGAACTTTAGAGACATTTGGACAATCATACTAAAGCTCATTCGTGAAAGCCAAAAAGCTTTCGAAAATTGCAGTATACGTATATGAAATGTTTGCTAGTATTAATCATGTGTTTAGAGACTTCAGCGATTTGTATGAAAAATGAAAGCTCGCCGTCTCCAGTGTATATCTCTATGCCGCCAAGCAACACACCAAAAAGCTGGTTTGCGGGTACTGCAACGAGAGTGGTTGTTGCAGGGTCTTTGTTGCCGCAAGGAGGGCTTGCTTTGATTACCGCGGCGAAAACATGGGGAGTTTTGGTCGAAAAGTGGGATTGCGGAATTGTTGTTTTTGCCGCAAAAGTGAGTTCGGTTGTCGCTTGGGAGATGGAAGCGTTAGACTCACACCTGGAGAATGGTGAACGGAAATGGAGAGTGGTGACCGTAAAGTGATGAACGGTTCTATTACTTTCGCTGGAAGTGCATAAAAAAACTGTTTTGAATATTAAAACAAACTGGGATTGCATATGTATGTACATCACATATCCATAACTTATTCTAACATAAGTAAACGAGAAGGTTCCCTTCATTTGAATAACTTCCTGAGTGGGTTATTAGAGAAGAAGTTAAATTTAGTGCTGCTAGTCGAATCTGAAAGTCTTTCAAGTATCGAAATGACGGATTTTTGGATAAACACCGCAAATTTGCATGTAATTTGATGCATATTCTGTGAAATTTCACTGACGAAAAAAAATGTGTATATATTGGCTATGTGCGATGTCTGAATAAAAAAATATGAAAAAATAATGCTCGGTTTTCGTTGAGGAGAAATGATTAACTTTCTGAACTTATTTATGAATGAATTCTCTTGGTTTGATTTATGTGAATCAATAAATTGTATCGTCAAGGAAGAATTTAGTGTACTAATGGCTAAAATTTGTTGGAAATACTACCACAGGAAGTTGTAGTTGTGTGCATCGATCCAAGACGATCACTTTCTGTTTTTTTCTTCCTTTCGATGCAGATTTATTGGTAATTAGAATTCGCGATACATAATAAATAAATACAGGGTGATATATTAATGAAATTTAATGTAACAGTGAAATTTGTAGCGCTCGTCCAAGGGCAAAGTGGTGAGTAAAGTTTTCTTTTGCATTTCCTCTTCCCCTCTCCCCTCCCGCTAGGAAAGGGACTCCCCAACTTGAAGGCGCCCCACGGCGTAACAAAACGAGACCTGGCCCGAAGTAATGTGTCAAACGGTTCCAGGTTAGGTTCTCAGATTGACAGGGGAGGTGTTTAGTGGGTAATCCAAGGGTATCCTACATGGGAGTCCCACACTGCTAGACTCGGCGGGCGTAAATGCCTTCACCTCCCTACCACAAAAAAAAAGTTTTCTTTTGGGTCATTTTCTTGGTTTTTCTTTTATCTTTTTATATGAAAGCTGCTATGATCACTTGTTACCTTTAGAAAAATAAAATTTTAAAAGATAATCAATAAATTTGCTGCCAGCGCGGAAATAAGAAGTGTTATGTTAAGTATGGAGTTACTCGATAATTGCCATGTTCAATGTGTTTAAGATTTGTGAAATAGACAAAAACTAATTGGTTAAAAGGTTTAACACGTTCGGTTTTCTCATGAGGAGAATTTTAAACGGGTATGGGGTCCACCATAGTGGCTGGACCCTCTTCTGATGAGCAAGTAATCGGGCTGTAGCTCTTCCCATTTTGCAGTTCCGGGGGCTCTTACCTTGGTAAAATGACCTTCCGGACAGGTTTTTTATTTATGCTAAAGTTTTATATGATTTTATCATATAAACTTTTAATATAAATTTAAAACAACTCTTAGTTAGGGGTCGTGAGTATTCGGTTGGAGGGATGAAATTGCCTCTCTTTTTACGTGTGTTAATCAAAACTTACGACAGATACAAGCCATATGGCAGCAGCGCTTACTACCACACACATGACCATTAGTAGGCCGACTTTGCTGGCTAACTTACATGGCGTTATATGAAGAACTTTGGAGGTGCCAACAAAAATTCGAGGTTTTGTACGGTTTAGAGACGGATTTCTACAGTGAAATCCAGATGATCCGTGGAGAACACAATAGCGCTCCTAGTGAAGTGAAAATTATTTCAGTTCTTATACCCGTTCAGTTTTTATCGCCTTCCAAAGTGAATTTATAGGAGGTTGTTTACATCTCAACACTGAGCTGTCAGTCGGAGGTGCAAAACGTGTGCTTCATTTGCTCGTCTTGGAAAGTTTAGGAGCACAACGGGCTATACAAGGTGAATTTATAGCATGCACGGAATGCGTTCGGCACGTTTTTTATTCGGAAAATAGTATATATGGCGAAATATAAGCATTCGCTAATGCCGCGGTTGGGTGACAGCTACCGGAAGCTTGTCCATAGTAGGCCGACTAATACATATGCAAATTGCTACCATATGGCTTGTATCTATCGTCAGTTTTACGTGTGTTAATCAAGCATCGGCGCCAATTTGAATAGCTCATCCCTTTGGTAAATTGCTTCTGCCATCCACACCTTTTATCGATTCGATCGTGCATTTTCTCGTTTTTTTGTAGTGGATCCTTGTGTTGGGGAGAAAAACCCGCCCCACGACTCCACGACGCTAGCCTGCAAGTGCATTTACGCGTCCTCAGAGAAGGCCAATTTTGACAAGCACTAATATCTTCACTCTTTGAGGTAGCAGATCATCATTGCAGTCCTTTACGGGCATTCCACCCCAGCTGAACACCACAGAATCACCTGATCAAGTTTCATAACAACACTTGTGGGGATCACCGTCCAGAATAATTAGTGGAAATGCTGATATGTTATGAACTACAGATTCAACGTGAATTTTGCATTAAGCAAATAGTAGAGGTAATGCACTATGTAGTTGGGTATGGAAGTATATATCGAGGAATATACGAATTCAACGAAAAGTTACAATATGAAGTTGGGTTTTTAATCAGCAGAGATGTTGAACCCTATGGAATTATAGATTGATGTTTCCGCAGCGTCGGCTGATTTGGCCAATACAAAGTGTTGGTTGTGGTAGAAGAGTGGTCGGCCATTTTGTCTTTATGTGTTGCTATTGTACTTGCTGCTGTTTCTGAATATAGCGTCACTAGGCTTGAGCTGAGGAAATGGTCTAATTGACAGTTACTTCTACGTCTTCCTGAATGCAATGTCACTGGGCGTAATTTGAGGATCCGGGCTAGTTTACCATTTTATCTATATGTTTCTGAATACAGTGTCACTAAGCGTAGGCCGAGGACATGTGCCAATTTACCGTTTTATCTACGTGTTCCTGGGCCCAGTGTCACTAAGCGTAAGCAAAGGATAAAGGCCAATTTACCGTTTTATCTACGTGGTCTTGAATACAGTGTTACTAGGCGTAAGCTGAAGACACGTGCCAATACGTGTTCCTGAATACAATGTTGCCAGGCGTAAGCCGGGGACACTGGCCGATTCGCCACTTTATCTACGTGTTTCTGAGTACAGTGTCACTAAATGTAAGCTAAGAATATGGGCCAATTCACCGTTTTATCTACGTGTTCTTGAATACAGTGTTGATAGGCGTAAGCAGAGGACATAGGCCAATTCATTGTTTTATCTATGTATTCCTGAATATAGTGTCACTAGGCGCAAGCCAAGAATATGGGCCAATACTACGTTTTTAACTACGTGTTTTGTGTCACTAGGCATACACCGAAGACACAGGCCATTTCTCTGGTGACCATGATCTCGCAAACAGTCCAGGATATATATCCTGTGCCGGTTACCGTCACCAAGGACTGTATTTGAAACCACATCCCACTGAGGCACCGTAATATATTCAAATGTCCTTATACACAGTGCTCGTGATGGTGAGAAACTCTTGAGTGGGCGGGGTTCTTAAGCAGATAACAAATAGACTAATTTAAGCGTTTGTATATTTACAGGTTACCAAGCGTATTCCTACCCCGGCGCACAGTACGTTCTTCCCCGTAGTTTCCAGCATTACGACCACCAGTAGGACTCTCATCCCGGCTGTCACCTTCCCATACCACCGTTCGTAGCCTGGAATAGGCCAATAACCCCCATGGAGGGCCCCGTCCGATCACGCTTGTGGAGTGCAAGGAGAGGCAGAAGAAGCCCTTGAACGAGTCAGTCATGACCAGCCAGGTTCCTTCCATACGCAACAGGGAAGGTAAGTGAGGTCTCACCAGGCAGAAGTTGGGGAACCTCCGCCGGCTCGCACGCTTGGTGATTACGGCGGAAGAGCGCAAGCGGTTCAAGAACGACGCCCGTGAAATCCAACAACAGTTCCAGAGGAGGGTCAAGTAGAATGCCCGCTGGACGTGCAGAGAACAGGACACAGCTAACAGTAATGCACACAAGTAAATTGCATTACCCAAGTTCTTTTCCAAATAAATTATGAGATTGGTAGGGACAAAGAGCGTTTTATTTCAAAAAGTGAGAAGAGGTCTTGGTTGTGTAGAATAGGGTGGAGCTCAAGATAGCATTGGAAGTGGCCAGAGATATATTGGGGAGAAGTAAGGATAACAATTAGCGCAGCCGGTACTCAATTCCGAATGACACTGTTTACAGCAAATTAGCAGTATAAATGTCAAGTTTTAGGTTTGTCAAATTTGACAAGCCAGTGGAAGCCAAACTTTTACCTCCCCTCTTTCCGACGATACAAGCCAACTTCAGTCACATCGATCTAAATCATTTCCAAAGCAAAATTGGTGCAAGCCGCAGGCTGAATAACGCAGAGCGGAATTATTTAACTGTTGATAGGGAATTACTAGCAATAGTCTGAGCCACTAAGAATTTTTGGTGATACCTGCAAGATCACCGTTTCACGGTTTAACTGATTACAAACCTTTAAAACGAATATTTCACCACTAACTCTCAGAAACCGACTGTGACATTGAACACAAGCCGGGTGAATACAACATGAACACGGATGCTTTAGTAGGATCCCCAATTAATCCCCAAGGTTAAATTGGGTAGGAACTATGAAAGGATTAATTATTACACACGCAGATGTCCTATAAACATTAAGTTCAGGACGTGAAGACCAGTCTTTTGCAATCAACACCACAAAAAAACCAAGAACTTATTCACCTTAGTGGGAAAACGCTATCCACTTCTCAAAGTAAGTGCGACACTTGTCCTTTGGATCTATATCACACAACAAAACGACGGCCCAAAACCACAAATAGTGAATATACCCTTCATTACATAAAATATATCAACCGTCTACATTTGATTCGATTAAAACAGATTAACAAATTTCAGGAGTTAACAGTTCAATTTAAAAAAGAAATTGAACACTTTGGAGCGGTTTTATTGAACCACACAGTAGCTTTAACCTTTCGCAATCTCCGGGATCCTTGATTACGTCAGGTGACTAGAGGCTATCATTTGAGACAAACTGGTCTTTAAAATCTACGGCAGATACAATTCTCCCAGCCCAAACACAACATATAACGGGAGTAGAAGGTGAGGTTGAAGACAAATCAAAAACAATGGCTGACTATGCTAAGTTGACAAATGATGGGACAGATGATTGTTTTATTTTCTGGAGCCCGCAGCCCAACTATAGTTTTGGAATTTTAAATTCATAGGCTACAGTAAACAAGTCTGACAGTATCTAAAACAAGGGGCGGGGTTTTATGCAAACCTTATCTACACAGCTCAGGGGTAGGCGTGCTAACTTAGAGGCACCGGGGGAGTTTTTGACTAGGGCCCATTTTCTGGAATTGTTAAACGGGCAAATTGTTGTACAGCAAATCCCTACGGAATCCTTACTGACCTATACATCACACCTGAGGCAACTTCTTAAAAGATGTCATGAAGCTGCATCCATTAAATATGGTTCTAAAGCAAGTAAAGTGGCAAACGAACACCTGGAACTCTTTACAAGGAACGCCTTCAGTATTTACTGACAATTGAGACTAAAACCTTAGAAGGTCTGGTCACCAAAAGGTTGGATATCGAAAAACTCCAACAAACAGCCTTTCTTTTTCAGCACAGTCAACACACTGCATACCATCATGCTTCCGCACCAAGACAAAATATTTATCCCGCAAGTTAAGTTACAGGGAAACGAGGAACAGTCAAAACCAATTTGGGTGCGGCTTCTTTACAACTGGATAGGTTAGCAAGCAACACACACATTCAACACGGATGTGGAGGTGAGTATTATAAAGAACTCGGTATTAAAAATGGAATGTCCAATAAATCAACAAAGTAAACTAACCTAGTTTCCATGCTGTACCAAAAATGGTTTGCTTTGGCATCCAAGCCAAATTAGTTGGCCTTATCACAATGAAAATGATGTCAATAATATTACAGCAAATGGAAACAGTCAGGCCGAAAATCTCCTACTCAACTACAGTACGCACTTAGGTGATACCTCATAGTAAACGTCCAATCAGGGGATCGTACAGCGAAATTAACCCCTAGCTAATTCCAAAATATAGCACGACAAAACCAATCTGGCCGTGGCTTCTTTACCACTAGATAGGTTCGCAAGCCAAAACCAAATTCACATTTGACACGGGCGCGGAGGTAAGTATGATGAAGAAATAAGTAGTAAAAATGGAATGTCCAATAAATCATAATAGTAAACAACCTTGCGTGCTGTACCAATTAATGCTTTGCTTTGGTACCCCAGCCAAATTAGTCCATCCTTCCACAATAGCAACGACGTTGAGACCTTCCAAGTCCTCATCGATAACCAACTCACCGATGCTTTTGACACAAAAATCGGACTAAGGCAGGAAGATGGGCTGGCCCCATTGCTATTCACTTTGGCCCCGGAGTACGTCATAGAGAAACTTCAATTGGTAGCCTATGCGGATGTCATCATAACTGCCAAAGAACTCTTCCTGAAACTTGACCAGAGCATATATACTAACTAGCACCTGCAATCGAGGAGCTGTCAAAATGAAAAGAGAGGTATGTTTACCATACATACACACTTTTAGTCCAATTCTTTCTACTCCATAAGTACCGTAAGAAATAAAATTTGTTCTAATTGCAGCTGCTATTTAGTAGAAATGCTCTGACTTGACAGCGAAGCAAAACTAATAGGGCTACAAAGAACGAAACAAAGTTCATGACGCAGTCGAGGAATTATACTTCAAATACTCGAAAATTACACTTGGCGGATACAGTATCGAAAATGTGGGTAAATTTGAGTATCCAAGCGCCAAAATAACGTGAACCAGTAATCAAAGAGATAAAATACACCCAAGAATGTTTTATTCAGTTTTGATGATCTTGAAGACTAGCTGCAAACAATGAGGGCTATAAATCAATGACAACAAAACAAAGGTAATGACGCAAATACCTCAAATACTCAAAAATCACATTTGGCTGATATAGTATCGAACATGTGGGTAATTTTGTGTATTCAAGCGCCAAAATAACATGAACCGTTAATCAAAGAGATGAAATACACCAAAAATACAGCTCGCAAATAAAATATTTTATTCAGTATTGACAATCTTGAAGACCAGCTGCAAACACAGATAAACAAAGCTCCAAACATACAAATCTGTGATGAGCCCTGTATTACGCAATGGTTGTAAAACATCGACCCTAACCCAAGCACCCGCAAACATGTTGAACACCTTCGAAAGACGGGTCCTGAGGTGAATTAGCGGAGCGAGATGGGGACCAATGGTGAATTCGATACAATTATAAGCCGTATGAAATTTTTGACGAGCCTGAGGTCTCAACGATTGTAAGACTGCAGAACGATTGTAAGACTGCGGAACGATTGTAAGACTGTGGTATTCATTGGGAGAACTGAAGGGCGGGGACCAGTTGGGAAACCGATGAAACACTGATCTGACTTGGTCTACAAAGACAATTCAACGCTACTCGGATTTTGAAATTGGAGGACGCGGTCAATGGACCGAAACCATTGGAGGCGCTATTTGCAGGAAGCGAAGTCCCAAGAGGAGCTGATATGCTATGAACAAGAAGAAACCAAGCTTAAAAACTCCATTCAGGGTAGAAGAAACGCTTGGTGCTACACAAGGCAATTTTAAACTCCCCACTGAATCAGCGTGCACATTCCAGTTGGCCAACAGGATTCCTGGACTTTTCAACGATGACCTCCTACTACTCCTAACTACAACGTTGAAGGCCCTGGGGAAAAATTAACATATCCTCACCCAGAGGTTAATCCCACGAAATTCAAAATCTCCTTGGAACCTCGAGCGAAGGTGGCACCCCAGTATCAAGGTTTTTTTGTGACGTTGACCAGGACCAAAACGCAATGCGTGGGGTCGGTGCGAGGCGAAGTGTCCTTAATAGACAAAGCTGCACATGAGTTTGACCACTCCGTTCAGGGGCCGCCAACCATTGGAGTACCCCGAAAGGAGGGCACAAGCTAGCTTTGAAGAAATCAATCACCCCGCAGCCATGAACACAAAATAAAGTAAAGATTTCAATCCATTTCAGCAAGGGAATGCTTTATACAGCAAGCGATTTGGAGGAAAAGGGTTTTCCAGCCAAGATTCTGTTGTATCCTTCCTGACCAGTGATAGGTATTTTGAACACCAGTCAGTCACCAGTCACACTCGAGGAGCTTGACATTCATCTCGAAGTGCTGGGCGAATTTCTAATCACACTTGGAATCAACAGATAGGTACACAGAACTCCCTCAATCAGTGAAACCAAGGGTAAGGTACGTGGGCTGTATTCTGTCAACAAAGCCAAAACTAGCTCTAAAAGTACCAAGCCACCTGAACCACAATATAATGCGCAAGATGCTACTAAAGCTGGAACTTCCTTGATTGCTTCGCTATTTATATACATTATTTTTGGTTGTTCAGCAAAATTGTCTTTCCCTAAAGCATGGGAAAGAATTAATTTGAACCTCTTTGCTGTTGCCAGTGACATCTATTCTTAATGTGCATGAACTTTATTTTAGTTCTGGTAGATGTCTTGGATGCTTACGATCAATGTTTCGAAATAAGGTTGTTGTATTGGAACAGTTGGTACAGGGTTGGTGTTTACACTGTTATATTTTCTATGAAAATTTGGTGTTCACCGAAACGGGAGTTATGGTATTCATTTAGAATCGTTTATATATCTTCTGGGTCCGTGAGGGTTATTATGCCATCCTGACCGTGAGTTTCTGGAGCTAAAGCTTCTGGGGTTTCTTTATTCTCATGCATGGTATCTACCCCATCCTGCTAGATTTCTTGCTGCTCTTCGGAAGGGCCTGCCAGGACCTGCCAGGATTCTTCAGGTTTTGTGCCTTTGTGAGGATATTGTACTGGGTCTTGCTTTCCGCTTTTACCGGGGACTTATTAGGGACCCAACTTAAACCATCCGCGTTCGTGCTGTATTTATCCAGCTTGTATTCGATATGATAGTTGAATTTGGAGAGTTTTTGGTGAATTCTCACTATTGGAGTAGTTGGGTTTTTGATGATCAATATTCCTTTTAGAGGTTTGTGATCGGTGTAAGCCGTGAAATGTTAACCTTGCAGGTATCATCGGAATTTCTTGGTGGCCCAGACTATTGCTAGTAATTCCCTCTCAATAATTCTGCTCTGCTTTGTTCACCGCATCAGTTGTGAGATTAAAAGTTTTTGAATCGAGATGTGCGAACAAAGGTGCCTTTATTAGTACGTTCCTTAGTGGCAAAAAAGCTTCCTAACACTTCTCTGTCCATGTAAACTTGACGTCTTTTTGTAGGAGGTTGGTTAAAGGTTTGGCTAGTTTGGAGAATTGGGGAATGAATTATGGCTCAAAATGCCAGAATAGACGACACCGGTGTGGATAAATCGCCAGGTGCACTTTGTCAACTCCAGTCCACGCGAAAGGCATCGGTAGCGGCACAGAAGCGTTTGTAGCAGTGCGAGTGTAAGGAGTACGATTGGAGCGTAAACCATACATTAGCGGGCTCCGCATTTGCTTTAAATGACAGGAGTTGGCCATTGCTAACCCCATCGGACACCCAAGATTTCCTATCTGCCACCAACACTAGCATGCGGTGTCGCTCCACTAGCAACGCATTTTTGGGAGTAGTCATGATTTCGCGTTATCTGGGCCCACGCAATCATATGAAACAGTTCTGCTCACTTGTACCCGTGCTACACTTGCAATTGTAAAGCAATACTAAACGATTGCCTAGCGGTCGCTTTGAAACAATACGTGGGTAAATTCGCTTTTACCTCGCACATGCACATATACGTGAAACATTCCTACTCAATTTTACGTTAAACTAGAGGAGAACAAGTTGAGTACGGGGAGTCTGCGATTGACTTTGACGGCTGTCACTTCGGACGGAATAGGAAGAAGGTTTTTGGGAATGAGAGTTGTGACACGAGGTCCGCGCGATACGGGAAAATTGAATTTTGTTTAGCGGAAATTAGGTTCGAGTCGACGCGTCAAAAAAGGGGAGTAGTGGAAAGGTCAGAATTGAGTTGGGGCTCGAGTAAAGATCGACGATATTTCCCTTTTTCCGTGCTTCGTGAGTGCACTACCAAACTATAAGTAACGGAGCTGCTAACGTAATCTAATGTGCAAACTTGAATTGAAACGGGATGTGTGTTTCCGAGTGACCAAGGTGGGAGAAAGTAAATTTCTGTGCGGGAAAAACATTATATAACGCGACCATATGTCACGCTTCGTCGGGAAATAAGATAAAATAAAGAAAAGGAAGTGCTTGAATGTTGGTTGTAAATGTTTTGCGGAATGAGATATTGGCAAGCGACGTGGAAATTATTGTGAATAACGGCCCGAGTGCAAGACGGGTGATTGGAATAAAACAAAAATGTTTTAAGAATAAAATCTGAAGTGCAAGATCTTTTTTTTTTGAATTCTATTCGAGTGATATAAAATTTTATTGCGGCCTGATTTGAGTTCAATTTCGAATGTTTGTAAATAAAACAAGTGTTGACCGTTGTCATCGAGATTTCTTGTGACAGTGAATATAACAGTGTGCCACTGCGATTGGTATCTATCTTAACTCAAAGTTAAACGTTTCCCTTCCCCGCCTGCTCAATGTTTGCGGGAAATTCGCAATACCTTTAGGGAAGTCTTGAAAAATGATGACACCGCGGGGAACCGAATCCCATGGCTGGTATACGGAATTTATTCCCCAATTTCAGGAATGCTTATACGAATCGCAGTGGGATCGTCAAACGCTAAACGCCAGGTTCTATAGAACGGAACTGTCAAAACTACATCCTTCCGCTACAACAGCGGTAATTACTAGTGGAACAAGTTATTCGATGGTCATCGGCTTTATTCATCTGATCTGAATAAACGATAAGGGGCTGAGAGTTGAGTTACGGGTTTTGAAGTGGATTTGATACTAACCCGGCGTGTCCGAGAGAAAGGAGGATATTGTTTTTTCTTTTTGTGTAGTTTTTGTGAAAACAACCTAGATAACATTTGCATTAGAGAGCATTAATGATAATTTCAGTGGACCCCCCCCCCGCCTGTGTCATCGAGCGCTCGAGGAACCCTGCGGGTAAGTGTCTTTTTTTTTTTGTTACCCTTTTAATATATATATATATATATATATATATATATATATATATATATATATATATATATATATATATATATATATATATTTTATTATTGCATGTGAAATTTGTTCACCCAAAAGTTAGAGGTAGTTTTCATTAAAGGTAATTGATCTTATACAAGAGAATGACTCCATTACTTATCTCAATTATGATAAACACTGAAATAGTAACGTAACGTAAAGAAGAATTTGATATTGTCGAAAAATGTTTATTGAACTTATTGTTGAAATAATAATGTTTGTGTAAAGTAACGCAAATTGGTCTTTTCTTTCCTCAAATTCTAACCAGGTATAGGACCCGGTACGGTGGCAGGCCTCCACCCCAAAACATGGGCCAGCCACCGGGTACTTAATAATCCTTCTTGTTTCAGGTGACGTCGTGGGTTGAGTGGCCCAAGCAGAGTGCCTCTTTATGGCATAGAGTTATGCAATCAAATTGTATAATTCTATGGCATAAATTGGTCACCGGGGTACTCCCCTTCTGATGGGAAAGTTCATACAATTCAAGTTGTATGAGTCTTCCACTCAGAAGAGGAATACCTGGCCACTTCAACAAGATATCTATGGATTTATTCCGGTTGGGTGGGTACGAAGGGGCCCCACCACCACCCGTTTGCCCCTGCCATGAACTTCGTCGGGTAATGACGAGGTCACCCCAAATTCGCCTTTCTTTTCAGGTTCCCCTTGTTCTCATGACAAGCTCTAATTCCCTCTGTGTAGTTATCTACACTTTTTGCGACTTCGGTCGCCTCCTGACTTCCAGCAGTCCAATTCGTGAATGCGAAATATCTTTGTAGTGGGTCCTCGTGCTGGGGAAATGAACCCACCCCACGACACCGCAATGCTAGCCTGCCAGCGCATTCACGCGTCTCCAGACGAGGGCATTCTCGGCAGATACCGACACCTTCTTCTGCCGAGGCAGCAGAACATCGCTGTAGTCCTTTACGGACTTTATTTGAACCTACTATTCACTACAAATGGCGCCCAACGTGGGGCCCGAAAAGCCCGGCTGTATCATCAGTCGTGAGCACGAGACAGTCCATCGTCTCTAGGTGTCCCCACAAGGTGTTAGTATTTTTGGCGGGTAGGTAACTCCCGAGGGTAATTGCACTGATCGTGCCCCAGCAAATAATAACTGCCGGACGTGTGTTGTCTTTGGACATCAATATCGTTTGGTCCTGCTTTTGATTTATACTTTGGTGGTTTACCACCATTGTATAACTAGTAAGGCCAAATGATATTAGAGTCCCTTTTTGTGTTCGGAAGTTATTATTCCAATAACTATTTTGCGGAGGATTCTGATCCGCTCCCCAAACCAGCGGTGCCTAGGTGTCTTAAATTATATGGATTTTGATTTCATGTGATTGGCTGATTAGCTAATCCATGACTATCCATGACAAGATACGCGCTGCTTGTGGATTAGAATTCAACCCTGGGCTGACAAGTTGTAACTTGAGAAAATTTGCGGATGAGGGATCACTTCTGAACCCTGATTTTCATGGTGCCACAAGAGAGTGTTCCTGAAGCGCTATAGAAGGATTGTGCCATTGGTGTCCATACTTGGGAGGAAGGACGGAAAGGAAAGACCGGTTATTTTTTTTTTTTGATATTTCGATTTTAATATTTCGATCGCAACTAAACTTTTCCATACACTTTGTTTTTTTTTTTTTTTGAGGTTCGAGTATAGTTCGCCACTGACGGCCACATAAAAGTTATATATTTGTCATTATTTTTTTCACATTTTTTTCATTATTTATATATATATATATACACTCATTTAGGTATTTATTGGAAAAAAAAATAAATTTTTTTTAGGATGTCGACCAAACGCACGCCAGACAAGCGCAGGTTGCGTTCGGAAGCAGGGCCCACGGCATTGTGTGTCATCTGTCAGCAAGCACGCAATGATGGAACGTCCGTACAAACGTTGGCGTGCGGACATGAGTTCCATGAAGCCTGCGTGACCCAGCATTTACTAGTCAGCCGGACTTGCCCTCTATGCCGATAACCAGCCACCTCAGCGGAGCGACCTTCCAGTCACCTAGAGCTTCCAGCTGCTCAAGGGGTGGTGCCCAAAACAAAGGACCGGCGGGAGCAGGTTCCAACAGCGGCTGATGAGCCTGACTTAATGGGCCGAGCCGAAGCAGTTCCTCCTGCGGAAGAGGCGAGACCCACTGTGGCTGTGGAGGCGACAGTTTTACAAGACTTAATGGCGCTCATGCAGGACCTGACCACCCGGGTAGCCTCGCTGGAAAGCCAGAAGGAGAATCCAGTACCACCTCGGCCAAGAACGCCTCCGATGTGGGATTCGGACCCAAACCCGGGGGATTTTCCGATAGACTCGCGGCGCGATCACGAACGAATCCGGCCCGGTGCGGCAATGAATCCGTTGGCTCCAGTGTATAGGCCCCGACTGAGCCAAGCACCGCCACCAAATCAGGCTCCAGTGATTTCGCTGGACCAACGCATCCATCCACACGCTACCCAGCATCATCCAGGGCTGGAATCTGCATTTCAGTGGGGAACCCAACACTATAACGGTGGAAGTCTTCATTAGTCGGGTGGAGTCACTGATTGAGCAGATGCTAGCAGGAGACCACACGGCGCTCGCAGGATACTTGGCAATGCTGCTTAGGGGAGCAGCACTTGAGTCATATTGGCGAATACATTCGGCCCCACCATCAATACGCTGGTCACGGTTGAAGGAGGTACTCCGCATGGAATACCCTACGGTCGACATGGACGAATTAGTACTGGACAAGATGAATGCTAGATGGCAGCGTCCGGACGAGTCTTTCCATCAATATCGAGCCGATATCCTTCGGCTGAATGACCAGTTGTCAGAGCCGATGTCTTCTACCCAATTGCTGCGTCTGCTGAAGCGCAATCTAAGGCCGGAGCTTCGTCGCCATATCGTGAACTCCGATCGACAGAGTATGGAGGCACTGCTGAGAACTGTGCGTCGCCTAGAAGGGTTTGAGGAAGATCTCCGGGACCGGCCATACTTACCAGCTAGGACGGGTCCTCGACGAGGAATCGCGGAATTGGCCCCAGATTATACCACCATGGATCTGGAGGAAGATTTGGACCAGGACCAGCTTGCTGTAGCAGCAGTGGGAAGTCTTATGACCTGCTGGAATCGCCATCAAACCGGACACCGGTTCATTTCATGCCGAGCAGAGCGTAAGGTTTTCTGCTACGGTTGCGGCAAGCCGGACACTTACTTCCCGGACTGTTCTGAATGTGCCGCGCGAAAAAACGGCCAAAAGAGTACCCGACCACCTCAGCGGTACTCGAAGCCCCCGCAGTAGCTCCTCAGCCAGCTGCTCACCCCAACAAACCTGACGTTAACACACCAGCCATGACCACTATGACTGCGGATGTTCACTCTCTTCCGGAGGCCTCGTCAACGACAATAATGAAGCGACCACCGCAGTCACTGCCAGAAGAACCCCGGCAGCCTCAAATACGCACTCTAAAACCTTATCATGTTCGACTGCAGGAATATCGGGTGGCTCGAGAGCGAATATTTGCTTCCGAAGTAGTCACTTCCCGCCCGCGCACGACAAAATGGTCAACCCGTCATTGGCGGAATTTCCGCAAGAGAGTGCGCACCTGCCGTCAAACCTTAAACTCTTGTAACATCTCGGAGGTTACTGAGAATGAGATCAGACCTTATCATCCAATTAAAGTGTTGGGCGAGACCGTGTTTGCATTGATCGACACGGGTGCCAGTATCAGTTGTCTTGCCTCGAGCTTTGGCTCGAAGGTGCTCCAAGACTATCCGAACTTGATTAAATCCTGGCGCACTAAAATCAGTACAGCTGATGGCACAAAACACCCTATACGAGGTAAACTAACCACACCCGTGACGTTCAGGTGTCAGACGAAGGATATTACTTTCTACATTATTCCGTCTTTGACTCAGATTGTGTACCTTGGCGTCGATTTCATCCTTCGCTTTGGACTGGCCTCCGATTTATTCACAGATTTGTCTTTAAATACCGGATATGTCAACGAAATCACTTCTATTCCCGATAGACATGGCCTGACGCCTAAACAACGGCAACGCCTGGAAGCATCCATCGCTGCTTTCCCATCCTACGCTACCCAAGGCCTTGGCCGCACCACCCTAGTCTCACACGCCATCGACGTTGGCAATAGTAAACCGATTAAACAGAGACACTACGCCATCTCACCGGCCATGGAGAAATTGGTGTATGCGGAGCTGGATAGGATGCTCGAGTGGGGGGTCATAGAGGAGTCCTAAAGTTCCTTGTCATCACCGGTAACCTTGGTGGTGAAGCCAGGTAAAGTCCGCCTCTGTCTTGATGCCCGTAAGGTCAACGCGGTTACCATCAAGGACGCGTACCCTCTTCCACTCATCGATGGAATACTAGGGAGACTGCCAAAAGCCAATTATATCACCAGTCTCGACCTAAAAGACGCCTCCTGGCAAATTCCACTCGATGAGGGGTCGAGGGACAAAACCGCCTTCACAGTGCCTGGGCGACCATTATATCAGTTCGTCACAATGCCCTTTGGCCTGTGTAACGCGCCGCAAACGATGACTCGGTTGATGGACAAGGTCATCCCACCTCACCTGAAACACCAAGTGTTCGTGTACCTTGATGATCTGTTACTCATCACGGAAACGTTCGATCAACACCTCCTACTTCTACAAGAAGTAGCCCTGCACATCAGTAAGGCGGGACTCACCATCAACGTACAGAAAAGTAAGTTTGTCATGAAAGAAGTCCGATACCTAGGACATGTCATAGGACATGGCACTATCAAAACGGATCCAGACAAATCTCGTGCGATTGATGAGTTCCCCTTACCAAAAACTGTGAAGCAGCTACGACGTTTCCTTGGTGTGTGCGGTTGGTACCGAAGGTTTGTTCGGAATTATGCAACAGTTTCAGCGCCCCTGTCAGACATGTTGCGGAAAGAGAAGTTCGTTTGGACCGAACTCAGCCGAAAGGCATTTGAAGAGCTAAAACAAGCCCTCACATCAGCTCCTGTCTTGCACAGCCCCGACTTCACGAAGCCCTTCTCCATTCATTGTGACGCAAGTCAACATGGAGTAGGAGCCGTGCTGGTGCAATTGACCGACGAAGGAGAGGAAGCTCCCATCGCCTTCATGTCCAATAAGCTGAATTCGGCCCAAAGAAACTATACTGTGTCCGAGCAAGAATGTTTGGCAGCGGTAATGGCTGTGAAGAAATTCCGAGCTTATATCGAGGGCCACCAATTCGAGATCATCACGGACCATGCGTCACTACAATGGTTGATGAACCAGGCAGATTTAAATGGAAGCCTAGCCAGATGGGCTCTTAAACTGCAAGGGTTCAAGTTTTCCATCAAACATCGGAAAGGGACCCAGAACATCGTACCCGACACTCTCTCACGAATGTTTGCCCCAGAGGGAGCCGAATTGACAATAAATGACGAGGACCCCATCGAAATAGATTTGGACAGCCCACATTTCGAATCAGACAGCTACAAAGAGTTGAGGCAAACCATCGCGACCCAACAATCGCAGCTGCCTGATTTGAAGGTAATAGACGGCTACGTGTATCCACGAAATGAATACGCCACTGGTGATCCATGGCAGGAAGAAGAGCCCTGGTAACTCTGGGTACCGGAGGAAATGACACAACATCTGATTTTCCGCGCACATGACCATCCTTTAAGTGCCCACGGAGGTTACGGTCGAACGTTACGGCGACTCAAGAAATACTTCTTTTGGCCTAAAATGGCATCCCAGGTCAAAGACTACGTGAGTGCCTGTGAGACCTGTAATCGCACCAAAGCGCCCAACCAGCCTCTTCGACCTCCTATGGGTCAACTCAACGTCCCAGAACGCGTATTCCAACGTCTATACATCGATCTACTCGGGCCATATCCTCGGTCTTCCATGGGACACATCGGAGCTATAGTCGTTCTAGACCAGCTTTCAAAGTTCCCACTGGTGGAACTTATCCGTAAATTCACAACTCCATCGATCGTGAAATTCTTAGAGAACCGGGTATTCCATGTGTTCGGGGTTCCAGAGAGTGTGTACTCAGACAACGGAGTACAGTTCCGGTCTCGGCAGTTTAAGGGCCTACTCGAGCAGTATGGCGTTGAACACCAACTGACGCCCATATACTCTCCTCAGTCTAATGCCTGCGAATGGTTGAACCGCACCCTATTGGCCGCGATCCGTTCCTACGTCCACCCATCTCAAAAGGATTGGGATCGGCGATTGTCTGCCATCACATGCGCCCTGCGATTCTCGTATCATTCCGTCACCGGTGTCGCCCCTTACTTTGCCGCCTTTGGACAGCACATGATTTGCCACGGTAAATCATACCGGCTGTTACGGCAATTAAAGTGTTTGGGAGACCCCATCGTTGCGCTGGAGCCCCACGAACGTTTAGGAGACCTCCACCAACAAATCGGACGGAAGATTAAGGCCGCAGGAAGTGCAAATGAAGCGCAGTACAATCTCAGGTCACGATCTGCTAATTTCAAAGAAGGAGAAGAAGTTTTCCGGCGAAACTTCCGCCAAAGTGACGCCGCGGGGCATTACAACGCCAAGCTGGACAGGTGATTCTTGAAAAGCCGCATAAAGAAGGTAATGGGACCTAACCGTTACCTGATAACGGATCCATCGGGAAAAGAAGTGGGGATATACCACGCGAAAGACCTGCGCCGATAGAAAATCAGTCACGTCTGTTTGTCCGTCCGCATATATTTTCAAAAACGCGCAAGGGTTGTATACTTCCGGCAAACATAAACATAGGTCAGTCCGTCCGTCTGTTAATTGTGTTTTTCTTTTATTGTTCGTCATTTCTAGTCCCGAAGCGAAGCCAACCCATGGTACACAGAAAGATCCTTCAGCTCCTTTTTCGCAATCCGCATCGCCTTGGGATCGCGAGAAAATTAGCTGCCCTGTAGTAATCGAGGAGTTATGGCTCAAAATGCCAGCGCAGCAACCACAAGAACTGTTCCCACCGCAATTGAGGATGCAATGCTTATGTTCGATAAACAAACAAATCGACACAGAGGGTTCGGATTTGTGACGTTTCAAAGTGAAGATGTCGTAGATAAAGTCTGTGAAATTCACTTTCACGAAACCAATAACAAAATGGTGGAATGTAAAAAGGCGCAACCCAAAGAAGTGATGCTTCCGGCAAACCTAGCAAAAACTCGTGCCGCAGGACGAACAGCATACGATAATATTATGTGGGGGCTGGGAACACTGCCAGATGGTTTCCCAGCAGCAGCGTATGCTGCATATGCGGCTGGTCACGTTTATTCGGGGTATCCCAGTTTTTGATTACCCTACCCTACAGTGGATTTAACAAACGGTCAACTCACACCCAATAATAATACACCACCTTTGACACAAGCATTATCAGTCATGAACAATTCTCAAGCAGCAGCGGCAGCAGCTCAAGGATTCGGACCGCCAGCATCTCCCCACAGAACAACCACACGACCAGGCTTTCCATCAACAAATTCACTTGGACCAACAATCGATATGTACAATTCAAGTGGAGCAGATAGTGTTGGATATGTACAAGCAGCGAGCCCCAGCCGTCGGGATTTCCAGCAATTGCCGTCAGTCGGGCCCCGTTGAACTACAGTCCGGGGCCACTAATTCCAGCAGCGTTTACAAATGGATATCATTAAATAAATCAGAAAATGCTCGTTTTAATTATCTTTCACAACAAACTTCACCATTGCGATCAGCAGCAGTAGCTCTGCCAAAAATAAAGTTCATCTGATCGAGTCGACTTATTTGGGGTACTTTAAATAAAAGCTGAATCGTAATAAATAAGAAATTCACTTGAAACAAACCATAAACAAATGATATGAGATAATGCATGGAAATAGTTATTAAAAATTTTAACTTGGACAAAGTGGATATCGTTGGAAGAAAATAGGAAGAAATGTGCAAATTTTAATGAGATAAAAAAATAAAAGAATGTTTGTCTTCTGTTAAAAAGATACATATTCAAATTTATTTGTCTCGTGTTTTGGTAGACAAAAATTTCGTCGTATGAAAATATTGTGAATGGGAAACAAAAATTTCAAGCGCAACCTATTTCAAATTAATTGGGAGTCGCGAAGAAACCTTCATGCCGAGGCGACGAGTCTTGTGTGAGATACGTTCGCGGATATTTTTGTTGTTGATCGCAAAACGTCGTTTACCGAGTTCGCCGTCACGGAAAATGGTGTGAAATGCGCGAGAACATTGGCTTTGCCCATATAGTTCACGTAACCTTTTCTGCTAGCCCCATTTTCGTTATTTGAACTGTCGCCACACAGCGGATCAAAAGCATCTCGCTATTAATGAATAGACGACACCGGTGTGGATAAATCGCCAGGTGCGCATTCACTCATAAAGTGCACTTTGTCAACTCCAGTCCACACGAAAGGCATCGGTAGCGGCACAGAAGCGTTTGTAGCAGTGCGAGTGTAAGGAGTACGATTGGAGCGTAAACCATACATTAGCGGGCTCCGCGTTTGCTTTAAATGACAGGAGTTGGCCATTGCTAACCCCATCGGACACCCAAGATTTCCTATCTGCCACCAACACTAGCATGCGGTGTCGCTCCACTAGCAACGCATTTTTGGGAGTAGTCATGATTTCGCGTTATCTGGGCCCACACAATCATATGAAGCAGTTCTGCTCACTTGTACCCGTGCTACACTTGCAATTGTAAAGCAATACTAAACGATTGCCTAGCGGTCGCTTTGAAACAATACGTGGACGGAATAGGAAGAAGGTTTTTGGGAATGAGAGTTGTGACACGAGGTCCGCGCGATACGGGAAAATTGAATTTTGTTTAGCGGAAATTAGGTTCGAGTCGACGCGTCAAAAAAGGGGAGTAGTGGAAAGGTCAGAATTGAGTTGGGGCTCGAGTAAAGATCGACGATATTTCTCTTTTTCCGTGCTTCGTGAGTGCACTACCAAACTATAAGTAACGGAACTGCTAACGTAATCTAATGTGCAAACTTGAATTGAAACGGGATGTGTGTTTCCGAGTGACCAAGGTGGGAGAAAGTAAATTTCTGTGCGGGAAAAACGTTATATAACGTGACCATATGTCACGCTTCGTCGGGAAATAAGATAAAACGTAAATAAAATAAAGAAAAGGAAGTGCTTGAATGTTGGTTGTAAATGTTTTGCGGAATGAGATATTGGCAAGCGACGTGGAAATTATTGTGAATAACGGCCCGAGTGCAAGACGGGTGATTGGAATAAAACAAAAATGTTTTAAGAATAAAATCTGAAGTGCAAGATCTTTTTTTTTGAATTCTATTCGAGTGATATGAAATTTTATTGCAGTCTGATTTGAGTTCAATTTCGAATGTTTGTAAATAAAACAAATGTTGACCGTTGTCATCGAGATTTCTTGTGACAGTGAATATAACAGTGTGCCACTGCGATTGATATCTATCTTAACTCAATTTTAAACGTTTCCCTTCCCCGCCTGCTCAATGTTTGCGGGAAATTCGCAATACCTTTAGGGAAGTCTTGAAAAATGATGACACCACGGGGAACCGAATCCCATGGCTGGTATACGGAATTTATTCCCCAATTTCAGTAATGCTTATACGAATCGCAGTGCGATCGTCAAACGCTAAACGCCAGGTTCTATAGAACGGAACTGTCAAAACTACATCCTTCCGCTACAACAGCGGTAATTACTAGTGGAACAAGTTATTCGATGGTCATCGGCTTTATTCATCTGATCCGAATAAACGATAAGGGGCTGAGAGTTGAGTTACGGGTTTTGAAGTGGATTTGATACTAACCCGGCGTGTCCGAGAGAAAGGAGGATATTGTTTTTTCTTTTTGTGTAGTTTTTGTGAAAACAACCTAGATAACATTTGCATTAGAGAGCATTAATGATAATTTCAGTGGACCCCCCCCCCGCCTGTGTCATCGAGCGCTCGAGGAACCCTGCGGGTAAGTGTCTTTTTTTTTTTGTTACCCTTTCAATATATATATATATATATATATATATATATATATATATATATATATATATATATATATATATATATATATATATATTTTATTATTGCATGTGAAATTTGTTCACCCAAAAGTTAGGGGTAGTTTTCGTTAAAGGTAATTGATCTTATACAAGAGAATGACTCCATTACTTATCTCAATTATGATAAACACTGAAATAGTAACGTAACGTAAAGAAGAATTTGATATTGTCGAAAAATGTTTATTGAACTTATTGTTGAAATAATAATGTTTGTGTAAAGTAACGCAAATTGGTCTTTCCTTTCCTCAAATTCTAACCGGGTATAGGACCCGGTACGGTGGCAGGCTTCCACCCCAAAACATGAGCCAGCCACCGGGTACTTAATAATCCTTCTTGTTTCAGGTGACGTCGTGGGTTGAGTGGCCCAAGCAGAGTGCCTCTTTATGGCATAGAGTTATGCAATCAAATTGTATAATTCTATGGCATAAATTGGTCACCGGGGTACTCCCCTTCTGATGGGAAAGTTCATACAATTCAAGTTGTATGAGTCTTCCACTCAGAAGAGGAATACCTGGCCACTTCAACAAGATATCTATGGATTTATTCCGGTTGGGTGGGTACGAAGGGGCCCCACCACCACCCGTTTGCCCCTGCCATGAACTTCGTCGGGTAATGACGAGGTCACCCCAAGTTCGCCTTTCTTTTCAGGTTCCCCTTGTTCTCATGACAAGCTCTAATTCCCTCTGTGTAGTTATCTACACTTTTTGCGACTTCGGTCGCCTCCTGACTTCCAGCAGTCCAATTCGTGAATGCGAAATATCTTTGTAGTGGGTCCTCGTGCTGGGGAAATGAACCCGCCCCACGACACCGCAATGCTAGCCTGCCAGCGCATTCACGCGTCTCCAGACGAGGGCATTCTCGGCAGATACCGACACCTTCTTCTGCCGAGGCAGCAGAACATCGCTGCAGTCCTTTACGGACTTTAGTTGAACCTACTATTCACTACAGAATTTTTGGTAATAATTGACCAAACCTTTAAACAGCGTTCAGCACGGAGAATGCCCATACATAGGTGGTTTAGCGGGAATGTAGGCAAGTACCTATTTGCGAGTAGACTTAGTCAAAATATACCACATTGGGCTGCAAAAACTAGCCCTTTTTGGGCGGTAGTTTCAGGTTGTTTACCCTTAGTCACATGAAAATTTTACGCAATTTGTTTATGTGATCTTCCAAGCTCTTACCAAAGACCACTATGTCATCCAAATAGACAAAACAATCGGGCTCTTGGACACTGGTTAGAATATAATTCATCATACGTTGGAAAGTAGTGGGTGCTCCTCTCAGCCCGAAAAGCATACGTTTGAATTCGTAATGCACATAGTTGCTGCTAAACGTGGTATTGAGCTGTTCTCGAGATTGCACCAATATCTGGTAATATTCGCTGGCCAGATCCAGAGTACTGAAATATCGGGAATGGCCAAGTTGTCAAAGATTTCTCCAATGCAAGGCTGTAGAAAGGCGTCACTTACGGTTTCTCATTTTGCTTCCTAAAATCGACCGCAACATCCCATTTTTCTTCATACCAGCTCCAACGTTCTTGGGTATTTCCAAGAAGGGAGTGTTTCAGGGGCTTTTACTTGACAGGACGATATCATTGTTCAACATTTCCTTGAGCTGTTCATTTATGATATCCTTTTGTGATTGACTCAACCGATACATATTTTGATTGACTGACGCTTGGAATATGGCCAGTGGAATTCCTTGTGAAATCACCTTCAAATAGCTGAGCTTTTCCCCCCGTAGATAGAAAATATTGTTAAATTCCTGACATAACTGCGTTGTTGTGGACCATTTTTCAGAATTCAGGTGTTGACTTCACCCACACAGCCTTTTTAAAAACCAGATAGCCTGTCCTATCTAGTTGAGCTTGCACCTAGACAGATTTCATCGAACCTTTCTGGTGGTTGGCTTTGCCTAGCAGATTGTTTGAAAACGACAGTGCACCTACGAAGCAAAATGAATCGCCAAGGTCACAACAACTGCAGCGGCAAGAGCACCCGGCCTCGAAAAGATGTAATGATTTTACGTCTACGTGCGAATGCGGAACCGACCTCTCATCGGTTCTAGACGTTAAGTCTGAGTAGTGCCAACGGATGGTACCAACCGATCAACCAATCCGTGCACCGTAACCCATTCACGCGGTGGCTGCTTGTCGGCCAGCTAGATCGGAGAGGATTTTGGTCGCGGGACTCCGGATGGGTTACGCTCATTTACAATATTCAGCCACCAATAAATGCCCGTTTTCAAATGCGTCACAAAACAAAACCATACGGAGAGGAAACCTACTTCACGTTACTCCGTATTTCTTTCTTTACTCAGTCAAGGACAAAAATCTAATTTCCGACGCGGTACCGAAAAATATGCTACGCTAACTCAACCCGACGAACGCTACGCTAATAAAACGGCAAAACAACAAAGGTACCGCGTACCGCGCGCGACGCGAAACAGACCTCAGCGGATTTCCTCAAACCCTACCCTCGCGACGGCATACCTACCCTGGAAAGGAAAGTCGTGTTGTTATTTAGCAATTCATGTTGTTATAAATTTTTGTTTAAAAAAAATCGTTTTCCTTCTACATAAATTATTTTTCAGATTTAACTTCGTTTCCATAACACCTAAAAAGTGATAGTCTAAAAAATGGTTTCCAGTTGCATAATTCTTTCGTTTTTAGAATTTTTCGATTTGGTTTTAATTTAAAATTCAGCGTGTAAGAAGGTGAATGCAAAGCGAAAATATAATGTCTTTTTATCACTTAGTTAAATATATATTACTACGATTTTAACATTTCAAAAACACGCAATTCTCGTTACTTACAAATTCGATGACAGACTGATCTGTTTGCCTTAATCCTCATATGTTTCATTTAATACTCAACAATTTGAAGAAAAAAAAATTTACTTTACTTACAATCTATGCTCTTAAATTACCTGCCTGGATATAGCTAAATTGAAGACTTATTCAGACGTCCTGATGAACGAAGTCGGTAAACTTGCATGCACTTAATTCTTTACTTTAAAGAAATACTTTTAAAGAGTAAAAAGAAAATAATAATCATGTTTGGAAAGCAATGAAACATAAACAAATTCGATGACAGACTGATCTGTTTGCCTTAATCCTCATATGTTCCATTTAATACTCAACAATTTGAAGAAAAAAAAATTTACTTTACTTACAATCTATGCTCTTAAATTACCGTCCTGGATATAGCTAAATTGAAGACTTATTCAGACGTCCTGATGAACGAAGTCGGTAAACTTGCATGCACTTAATTCTTTACTTCAAAGAAATACTTTTAAAGAGTAAAAAGAAAATAATAATCATGTTTGGAAAGCAATGAAACATAAACATTCTTATCTCTCTTCATATGGAATAGTGGTAATTTATATTCAATCACTGCCTCCTTAAACCTGGCCGTCTTGCTCTGCAATTTCTGTGACATGACCTCATACCAAAACTGACGATAGATACAAGCCATATGGTAGCAATTTGCATATGAATTAGTCGGCCTACTATGGACAAGCTTCCGGTAGCTGTCACCCAACTGCGGCATTAGCAAATGCTTAAATTTCGTGCCGAACGCATTCCGTGCATGCTATAAATTCACCTTGTATAGCCCATTGTGCTCCTAAACTTTCCAAGACGAGCAAATGAAGCACACGTTTTGCACCTTAGACTGATAGCTCAGCGTTGAGATGTAAACAAACTCCTATAAATTCACTTTGGAAGGCGATAAAAACTAAACGGGTATAAGAACTGAAATAATTTTCACTTCACTAGGAGCGCTATTGTGTTCTCCACGGATCATCTGGATTTCACTGTAGAAATCCGTCTCTAAACCGTACAAAACCTCGAATTTTTGTTGGCACCTCCACAATTCTTCATGTAACGCCATGTAAGTTAGCCAGCAAAGTCGGCCTACTAATGGTCATGTGTGTGGTAGTAAGCGCTGCTGCCATATGGCTTATATCTATCGTCAGTTTTGCCTCATACAAAAGTAAAACTGACAACTCCTGACAGTTAATGCCATTGAGTAATTAAATAATACTGGAGTGGACAACCACGTGACAATATGGTTGCAACAACCCCTGCGACCACTTTTCCTACTACTACGCTCTTGTTTACAACCTTAGAGAGAGCCAAATTGCACAAGCAAACATGGCTGCTGCTCAATGTAAACAAATTTTCATACAATACCAAAAATTTGCTTTCTATTTGAAAAACCTTCAGCATTGTATGAAAAACATGCAAAACATTAATATAATAACTACTCACTTGTGAAAGGAAACAGCTACAGATCCTTTTCCACTATGATTTTTTCACGAAGGCACTACACATTTCATTTTGAAATTCTAAGTTAATTACACAGTGTCACACGTTAAAGTAACTTAAATCACAAACTCCAATCGAATGTTTAAACACTTGGAACAAATTTAGATCGCGAACACTTTCCACAGTTTTAATATCGGATAAAATTCGCGACGAAACTTGCAAATCGGCCAATTTGGCGTCCAATTTGCATCAGTCAACAGTCAGTTCACACCTAGTCAGCTTTTGGAACAAGAAAGTGAACAGCAAGAGGCAGACGGGGAGGAAATGACAGACTGTTCACTTGGAAGAGAGCAGAAACCGGTCGCATGCTCTCTCATGCATTTTATATGAGCTTAGCCCATCCAGTTCTTATTAATCTTAGGTTAATGCAGTTCCTAACAATTAGACGTCAAAATTCCTGTCATTGTTAGTCGAACGAGCACAAGCTGTATCTCTTGTGAATCGCGAGGAAGGAATTTCGCTACTCAACAAAATTGTTCGCGAGCAAGAAATAGCCGAGAATGACGAAGAGCTTATTGGTGTCAAGGAACAAGGCATTCTGCAATCAGGTGAATTGCACAAACAAGAAGGAAAGGGCAAGGAGCTAGCGGATATGATCAAAGTGACGAGACTGTTTCTTAGCCTGATTAGCAAACGTAAGGCCACCAGGTTAGTGCGGTCGTTAGTGGATTTGTTTTAAGACTCGGAAGCTGGTACTCGTATCGAGGTTCAACTTTGTAAAGAATGTATAGGATGGGCGAAACAAGAGAAACGAACATTCTTAAGACAATCGCTGGAAGCTCGATTTATTGCTTTATTTTTCGATACTGGATTGTATTCAGAAGCGCTAACGCTGGGGTCACAGCTGCTGAATGATTTAAAAAAGTTGGGTGACAAAAATTTGCTCGTAGAAGTTCAACTTCTTGAAAGTAAGACCTATCATGCTCTAAGCAATTTGCCAAAAGCGCGTGCTGCCCTGACCTCGGCACGTACTACGGCAAATGCTATCTATTGTCCGCCTAAGATGCAGGGGGCTTCAGATTTGCAATCGGGTATCCTACATGCGGCAGATGAAAGGGACTTCAAAACAGCTTTTTCATATTTTTATGAAGCATTCGAAGGTTTTGACAGTGTCGAAAGTAACAGGGCATAAACTGCACTCAAATACATGTTGCTCTGCAAAATAATGCTGGGAAAGGCGGAAGATGGAAATCAAATTGTTAGTGGAAAGCTGGTAAGGATGTTGATTTAAAGTTTGTTGCATAGAAATTAATATTTTTTATTTATTAGGCAATCACATATTCAGGACGAGACATCGACGCAATGAAATCCGTTGCGTAAGCATCTCACATAAGATCCCTAGCTGATTTTCAGGACACGCTCAAGGAATATCGAAAAGAGCTGGAGGAAGATGTAATTGTCAAAGCACATCTAGGTACATTGTCTGATAGAATGCTGGAACAAAATTTATGTAGAAACATTGAGCCGTATTCTCGAATGCAGGTATGGAGAAAACTTTTCTACATGTTTATTTATAGCCTAATGTTTGGTTTCTATAGGGTGCCAAATTATTTTCATAGCATAAGGTGAACATCGATTTTCAGTTATGTGCTTACGGAAGTAATATCCACTTTTATATTGACCAGCGTCTGTAGCTTTTGTTTCATTCTGACTGGCTGAAACTGATAAATCGTAAAGAGGAAGTGGTACATACCGAATTTTTTAAGCACCTCCATTTCTTACCACTATCTTCATTCATTCTTCGTTCATCAACACTCGTCCGCTTTGTGAAGTGTGTTCAATAAATCGGCATAAAGGATGCATATTTATTCAAATTCGTGAATCTATCCTTTCGTGCATATTTATTCAAATTCGTGATCAGGTCTCAGTGATAAAAAAAAAAACGCATAACACGAAACTAAAAAAAACTCTGAGTAACTGTCTCTTCAAGTATCTCATCGATAGGGTCAAAAATGCCCTAAGATACTGTACTGAAAAATCCATGTCCACGCTTCAATCAGTGTTCATCAGATGATCCCTGTCTTTTCTTAAATACCAATAGTGAGTTTGCATCCTTAACCATCTCTGGAAGATTGTTATATGTACTCGTACACAGAGCATCGTTCTTTAGACGATAGGTTCTGAAAAAAGGCATTATGAATTAATTTGTATTCCTCGCACGTCAAAGTCAAACGCGCTTTATTCAATACTAATCGCCATAAATTTTCAAAGAATATAAAGCGAACTCCAAACAAAAAAAATAAAACTTTTTTTTAGTACCTCCACTCCCTACCACTCTCTCCATCACTCTTTCTTCGTCGCACAACGCTCGTGCGATCTGCATTCACATGACCTCGCTTCGACCTTTGTGCTACCCAGACAATGTTTAATTCATCGGTATAAGGGGGCACACACAATAATGTGAACTAATCCTTTTCATGAACATCTAGCCCAAAAATCATGAGCAGCTCTCAAAGAAAAAAAAAATTCAATATAGTACGACGCATTCAAAAAAAAGCTCTGAGTAACAGGTGCACGCTTCAATCAGTCCTTAGTCTTTTCTTAAATACCAAAAGAGACCTTGCTTTCTGAACCATTTCTGGTAGATTGTTATAAATACGCAAAACATCATTCGTTGCATCGTTCTCTAGACAATCCGTTCCGGCAAAAGGTATTACGAATTTATCTGCATTCCTCGCATTATATGGGTTGAACTGTGATACCTTAATTGATGGTGTTCGTTCCGATCCATTAGTTTTTAAATTGTTGTAAATAAACATAGCTTTCTCCATTATAATGATTTGACTAAAGGTTAATGATTTTGCTAATTGGTAAACCAAACGAGTTTGAGTAAGCATTGGCAGTTTCAGAATGTTTTTATATGCTTTGTTCAGCAGCCGGGATATACTATTAAGATGTTGCTTTGCCGATTGACTCCAAATAATAGTCCATATTGTAACTTCGTCAGCACAAATGCATTTAGAACAAGTTTCAACAAGCCTATTATTGATTCTAATTGCCTCCTTAAGGTATTTATCATACGACGGTCCATGATAAGACCAAGATATTTCATTTCCAGCACTCTTTGCAATTTTTCGCCGTTAATATTTAGGTCGACATCTATGTCTCCTTTGTTCTTCTGCTTAAAAACAATTTATTTTGTCTTTGTAGTGTTCAGTACTAGTTTATCTTCGATTAACCACTGATGGAATTTTCCTTGATCCAGGTTGATAGTGTTTTCAATGTTTTGTCTCGTCCTGAATAAAGTAGAACTGTGTCATCAGCATATCCCGTCAGTCCACATGTATTTAGACTATTTGTGTATAGCGGAAACAAAGTTGGGCCAAGTAGTGTGCCTTGGGGAACTCCGGTTTTCGTAGGTGCTCGATCGCTAAGGACATTGTTGATTAAAGTTCTCTGTGATCTTCTCTCCAAGTAACTCTTAAACAATTGCTTAGGACTACCCTGAATGCCATACGATTCAAGTTTACGAAGCAAGAGTTCATGATCAACTGTATCAAATGCTTTTTTCAAATTCACAAAAACGCCGATGACATAATCACCTCTGTCAAGTCCTAGATTGATGAAACGTGTGGCAGAATGTAGGGCATCCAAAGTACTCTTGTTCTTTTGAAAACCAAATTGATATTGGCTTACGATAGAGTTTTCAACTAAGAATGATGTCAATCGATTGTTCAGTATTTTTTCAAATATCTTACTAAATCCCGTCAGCAGCGTAATCGGGCTATAGTTATTCGGGTCGAGATTATCACCACCCTTAAATATAGGAACTATTTTTGCAAGTTTATATGTTGAATTGGTTAATTAATTGCTAATTTAATTATTTGCAGTCCGAGAATCCTGCTGTCAGAACATTCCAAAAACTTCTCGTTAAGCAATCAGCTTTTCCGATGCAGAGGAAATACTCGATCGAATGAAGCATTGGAAATAAAGTAGGCGCTGGCCGATCGGAAACCAAAATAATGAGACATCGATGTCGAACTAAATATTAACGGCGAAAAATTGTAAAGAGTGCTAGAAATGAAATATCTTGGTCTTATCATAGACCATTATGTGACCTAGTTGCCACACATAAATAGCTTAAGGAGGCAATTAGCCCCAATAATAGGCTTGTTAAGAAGATGAGTCTTTTTCAATGCACATTAAGAAACTTGTTTTAAATGCGTTTATCCTGATGAAATTACACAATGGAGTACTTATTTGGAGTCAATGAGCAAAGCAACATTTAAATAGTATATCAAAGCTGCTGACCAAATCGAAGCTAGTAATATTGAATTAGTTGTTTTTTTCATATGTTCATCATGTTGTGTCATCATGTTCAAGATCGTCAACACTGAATACAATATTTTATTTGCCAGCTGTATTCGTCGGCGTATTTCTTCTCTTTCATTAGCGGTCTCGTTATTTTGGTGCCTAGATAGACAAGTTCGCCCACATTTTCACTAGTGTATTCGCCAAGTGCGATATTTTGTATACTTTAGGTATTTTTCCTCGACTGCGTAATGAGCTTTGTCTTATTCGCATTGATTTGTAGCCCTACTAGTTTTGCTTCGCTGTCGAGTTTCAGGAAAAGTTCTTTGGCAGTTGCTAGCGACCGTAACAAAATGTTGCTATCATCTGCACAGGCTACCACTTGGCTTAACTTGTATAAAAGCGTATCTCTTGTATGGACTGGTAGCTTTCTTAGCCAGAGCCAAATTGAATTGCAATGGGTCAAGCCCATCTCCCTGCTTTAGTCCGCTTTTGGTGTCAACGGCGTCGGTGAGTTGGTTATTATTGCAGATTTGGGAGGTTGTCGACGTCATTCTGATAAGATGGACTAATTTGGCTAGATTGCCAAAGCAAAGCATTATTTAGTACAGCACGTTACGATCAATACTGTCATATGCTTGCTTTTCAATCTGGCTACATACAAAAAGACAGCAAGTTTAATAGGAGTTTTTAACATGAAGTTATCCAGAACAGAAATACACGCGATAACAGATCTAGCTTTTATAGATAAAGATAATTATCGCAGACTGTTTATCCACCTAGAAACTCTTAAGTAACTTCAATAGTTAAATTAAGATAGAGTTGTCTGTTAACCTATCGAAAACTTTAAATCTAAATGACTTTCTATAAGATAATATTTCAAATCTGCTTCCCTCACTAGCTTAGATGCATATCCTTTTTCCTCTAAATCCACAGAAATCCTCTATCCCTTCTTAAATTAGTTTGAAATAATATTTAACAGTTCATAATACTTGCTTTATAAATTTTTTAACAACATTACAGCATCAGCACAGGTAAAAAAACAGACGTTTTATAATCAGGATACAAGAATATTCAATGAGATTGATTCATTGTCAGCAGTGCGACACACCAAATCGGGATTTAGCACCCACTAGCCATCTCGAATCATCACGGTTCTACGTCCATACTCATTGTTATTGCATTAACATTTATAAAAAAATTTGTAAATTGATGTCATCAGCCTTGATAAATTATAAAATATATTGAAACATATAGTTTAATGATTTTGTTTAAAATTTATTTTATTTTCAATTAAGCTATAATGAAAAATAGATCAAGCTACAAAGGTATTTTTAAAATAACGGCAAAGAAAACATGCACTTCCAGTTCTTGTTGAGCCACGATCGTATTCATTTTCGTGATCTTCATCCGTACTTGGGGTAGTTGAGGCGGATTCCGTCTGTTGTTATTTCAGGAGTTAACGTTTCCTCGGTAGTTTGTTCCGATTCTGACGATTTTTTTCGTGGTATCAGCTTCCGATTACGTTTCTGAAAACATTGATTGAAAAGTTAGAAAATAAGGCAAAATATTTTAAAGTCGTAAGTGTGGAATGCAGATTCAACAACTAGTAATGATGCTGTAGCATCATCCTTATCTTCAGCAGTTGAAAGTCAAATTGTATACAAATTAGAATTGAATGACGATAATGTCCCAGGTTCAAATCTCGTTGGGAGCAACGTGATTTAGTTCAGGGGATTTTTCGGACAGACTACGAGTGTTCAGTCAGTAGTTATATGCACTGATTTAATCAGATCATATCGTAGCTGAGCAAGCACACGGGAGCATGATACTGACCAAACCAACTTCCGGAAAAATCAATACGGTCATGAAAATGAGATACTCTAACTATCCCTAAGCGAAGGCCCGAGAAGGGTTGTAGTGCTAAAAAAAAGAAGAATAGCGAAATGATAAAGTATTGATTTATGGAACGATATAGAACGAGCAAAGTCACATTTCTAGACAACAAAACGAGGAATAAACGTACCGTATAAAACAAGCACGCAGTTAATCTTTAAAAAATGTTTTGTTGACAGAACGCAATCATTTTATCTGGCTCCTCTGCAGATAAATGAAATGGAAAGACATTTTAATGCTCGCGTCAATCGGCTTGATTGCAATTTATGAGCGATGGGTTACATGGTCCATTAAAACACCCGTGATTAGATGCTAGCATTTATGCCTTTTCCCTGCAAAGGTGCACAATATCTATTGATGTTTAGGATTGCATGTTACAAAAGAACGAGATTTGAATAAAAATTAATTAAATTGATTACAGATACAGCCAGTTCTATTGGAAACCAACTTAAGAAGGAATAAGTAAAAAATAGACCAGTCTGAAATTGTAAATCAGCTTTTAGGATGAATTGAAGAAAGTTGCTCGTATTAAACATACATCGATGTGCTAATCATCTACACCCATAAGCATAACATTTACTGTAAAGATAGCTCTTTCCAAAAATTTTCTGTATGAGCTTAGCAGTTTAAGGATTTCCTGAAACGTTTTTTTATAAGGAATGTATGACTAAAACCTTATTGTTGTCCGTTTCATAATTAGAATAAGCAAGGAGATAGGGATTAAGCGAAAATCGTGAAACCAGATCAAAATTAAAAATATCTTTGTGTATCCTTTGATAGGCTCAAAATCGATGACACGAAATTTTTAAGCTTATATTCAATAATTTGCCATTGAAAAGCAATGATAATTATCACAATGTGTAATTGAATTTGGGACTGTTTGAAGTTTGAGTTAATACCCATCATAACCGAATTGAGAATTAGGAGAAACAAACACGATACTTGGCAAAAAACATGCGTAAAGTATTTAATCCATTTTGGTAATTTATCGATATTTCATTCAATAATTCATAAATAAGTAAATAACTCACCTGTTAAATAGCCTCTAACATTTGCATCCGCTATGAATAAGTCATGCTTCTGATCTTTAAACTCTGCCCACACTGGATGTTCCAATAAAATTTGCGATACACGATCACCATAATTTAAATTGTGTGTCATCGCCTTGAGCGCAGCTACAACTTGTGCCTTCACCGTAGAAGGACTGTCTACATACTCCATACGATTTTGAAGCAAATTTAACAGGAATGGTATTAGGTTACTTTCTAAAGACTGGCTAATCAATGAATCCTACAATTAACGCAATAACAGTTAGAGGTAACCTTTTTTATCGAATCATTACACTCACATGTTGGTATTTAAACAAACGGCTTAACATTTCACACACTTTTTCTATCAGTGGCTTGTTATTTTCCATACACCATTTTAAAGGCAAGATACATTCAGTTTGCGACACTGCTGTCACGCAGTACTAAAATAAAATACATGTTTATCTAAAATCAATTAAATTCTGGCAAATTGATCTTACCTCTGAAAGTGCTAATTGATGTAATACTGACAATGTATGTTTTGGTTGTACGTTAAGTAAATTGAAGAGTTTTGGTATGTGACCCCAAACTGGAATGTCATCTGCTAAATTAGGCTGCGCTCTTAATAATTCGACTAATGCAGTAGATGCTATATCCAATGCATCTTTCTAAAAATATTGAAGAGTTCGTTATAAAGATTCCAGAAGACCATTTACCGGTGATTTAAAAAATTAATTAACTTACATCCGGCGAATTTTGTTGATAAGGTCTACAACGAAGTCCAGTAAATCCGATAATAACTTCGGCTTGCGCAGAGTCCAAGCTGAATTACTAACAAACAGCCGCAAATAAACGCCAGATACAATCACCTCATTGGGTATATCTTTAAGAATATCTGGGTCTTTCCACATAATTTTTGGATTTTATTTCTGTGTTTTACAAAAAGTGCATTTATACGTAAATATATATTATATTAGCTTTTAAAAACTTTACGCAATCTTTGTTAGCTTACCCATCGGACATATCAGCAACAACATCACATACTTTTGATCTTGTCTTTACATTCCAAATTAATTCTGGATGCTTGTGAATTGATTCGAATAATTGGACGGAAGTTGCCGGAGATTCAATCATTGCATCGATGAATAATGGAGGTAGAAATTTACAAACTGGTATGCGGACCTGCAGAATTTTCTGCAATATTAGCTTTCTATCATTTTGTATATGTTATAGTTTCCTACCTTAGGTTCGCTTAAACGGTCAGCGGTCATTTTAGCGCGAATTTCAGCACAAAGTTCTCGCATTTGAGGATTCCTTGAATTACAGAACATGTCCAGTAGATATATCACAGTACCTAAACAGGAAGTAAATATTTTATAATTGTTTGCCAAGAATTCACTTTACCTTTATTTTGAGCTTCTTTTTCAGTACTTTTGTTTGTTGGTCTCTTAAATCAGGATCTTTTAGCGCAACAAAATAGCTTCCCTGTATTTCGCACGCTGCTATCTCGCTTACACATTCTTTATTGCGGGAAACCAATGCGACTACTTCTAGTGCAAGCGATTTAACTGTAGCATTCTGTAATGTGTAAAGTTGATAATTTACTGAAAGGAATCAATACTAATATTACATGATATTAAATATTATAAAACGCTTTTAAGCCTACCACACTGTTTCCGGATTCTGTCTAGTATTCAGTCTCGGATGAAATATTCAAAATGGTCCTTAACGAGCACTGATGAGATATGACACAATGTTCATAAACGAAGTTTCATCGATCTGAAATTGAATGCAGTTCAGATTAATGTTGACTAAAATATGTATAAAATACTTAATTAACTGCTTTGCAACTTCCTTCACGACTATACGACTCACAAAAATAATTTAGGCTATCCTGCTGAACTATTTCTCAGGCAACAAATTACCGCCAATAACTATTGCTTCCACAATTTGACAATAATCTGACACTTATTGGAGAAATGTCACGGGAGCTGATAAGAAAAGCAAAAAAGTAATGACGTCATTGATGAAACAGCTGATTGTCAGTTTACCTTTTCACTGCATTATCAAACCTAGCAAGATGGCCAGGTCAGCGCCATTTTAATATAATGGCCGTGTTCACAGCTGATAAAAATCTCAGCTGATACCTATAATAACGACGTCAGAGCATATATACTAACTAGCACCTGCAATCGAGGAGGATTTTTTGCTTTTCTTTTCATGATCAGCTGAGTGCTGTGACATTTCATTCTTCCGCGAAATGTTCAACTTGAATCTCGCCGATTCAAAGTAATTTCGCTGTTGAATTCGCGCGTTTTATAAACCAAAATGTTGGGGAGCAAAACTCTAAGTGTCTCAGTAGTACATTTCCCTAAAAACGCAAAATAATGTCGTGCCATAGTACGTAAACGAAGTGCCGGCGACTCGTGCAACTTTAAAAAAGTGAACTTCTAATCCTGTTCAAATGCTAATATAGAATATAGAATGGCAACACAAATTGCACGTGATGCTCTAACCAACATATCGCGCGACAATTCTGCAGATAACGAGAAGTTCAAGGAGGATTTGATGAACATCGCACGGACGACATTGAGCTCTAAGATCTTGTACCAGCACAAGGAGCTCTTTACAAAGTTAGCAGTTGATGCTATCTTGAGGCTGAAAGGTTCCGGCGAACTATATGCCATTCAAATTATCAAGAAAACTGGCGGAACTTTGGAAGATTCCTTCTTGGATGAAGGCTTCTTCCTGGACAAGAAACCAGGCATGCATCAGCCGAAGCGTGTTGAGAATGCAAAGATCCTAATCGCGAACACGCCTATGGACACAGATAAGATCAAGGTGTTCGGCAGTGAAGTGAAAGTTGATTCAATGGCAAAAATAGCAGATTTGGAACTGGCTGTGAAGGAGAAGATGAGGGACAAGGTTAACAAGATTCTGGCTCACAATTGCGATGTTGTCGATCTATAACTACCCAGAACAATTGTTCGCTGATGCTGGCGTTATGGCCATTGAACATGCAGATTTCGATGGTATTCAGCGTCTTGCCTTGGTGACTGGAGGAGAAATCACATCCACCTTCGACAACCCGTCGATGGTCAAGCTGGGTCAGTGCCAGCTCATCGAGCAGGTTTGTAGAATGAATTGGAAATGTACGTCCAAGTGTCTAAATTCTGAAATTATTTTATAGGTTGGTGGTGAAGATACACTCATGCGCTTCAGCGGCGTTGCCTTGGGTGAAGCTTGCACAATTGTGATCCGCGGAGCTACTCAGCAAATCGTCGATGAAGCAGAACGATCACTCCATGACGCGCTTTGTGTTTTGGCTGCTACTGTTAAGGAATCACGAGTTTTGTATGGAGGTGGCTGCAGTGAAGCTTTGATGGCCTGCGCCATCTTCAAGAAGGCTGCAGAAACTCCTGGAAAGGAAGCGATTGCTATGATGGCCTTTGCTCGTAAATATAATTTAATTTGAGCAAGACGAACGAAATTTATAAATTACAATTCATTTCACAGGTGCTCTTCTCCAACTCCCAATAGCAATTGCAGATAACGCTGGATATGGTTAAGCACAATTGTCTCCGAACTACGCGCTGCACATTCACAGGGTAAACATTCCCAAGGCTTGGATATGAACAATGGTATAGTTACGTGCATGAAGGAACTAGGCATCACTGAATCGTTTGCTGTGAAACGACAAGTTTTGTTATCGACTTCTGAGGCAGCCGAAATGATTTTACGTGTTGATAATATTATCAAGGCTGCACCACGGAAACGTGTTCAAGATCGTGGCTACTGTTAGATTTAGGCTTTTTCATATGTTAAGCATCTAATTCGATGTCTCATCCAAATACATAATATGTAAACATTTCCTTCGTTACTCTTAACTGCTAATATTTAACCCTGACAACAGCCAGGGATCTTATTTTTGCTTTAAATTAATCTTGATTTCACTTGCATTGAAGACTGCAATAAAAATACATTTGTATGACAACTTTTAATCGATCAAATGAAAAAGATTGTATTTACAGTTTTCTTTCAATCCACTTCCAAAAAAAAATTATCACATACTTCTATTTTCAATTAATAATCAACACAATAGTTTATAAAATGAGGCTTTATATGCAATTGAATTATTTGATCTGAAACGATTAAAAAGAAAGCAAGATATTTTTTAGCCCTGAGAAGGGCTTTTGGACTTGATAGTCGCTTTTTACTCATTGTTTAATTTTTTAGGGCCCTGAAAAGGGCCATATGTTGTTCGCCATCCCGGGTATGCACCGACATCGATTTAAAGTCCCTCGGGTCACACTATCGAATTGAATCCGTTCCACGAATCTAAGCAGGTCCAGAGTCTATTCAGCTGGAGGCGATGGGATCTGAAACGATTAAAAAGAAAGCAAGATATTTTTTAGCCCTGAGAAGGGCTTTTGGACTTGATAGTCGCTTTTTACTCATTGTTTAATTTTTTAGGGCCCTGAAAAGGGCCATTTGTTGTTCGCCATCCGAGGTATGCAGCGACATAGATTTAAAGTCCCTCGGGTCACACTATCGAATTGAATCCGTTCCACGAATCTAAGCAGGTCCGGAGTCTATTCAGCTGGAGGCGATGGGATCTGAAACGATTAAAAAGAAAGCAAGATATTTTTTAGCCCTGAGAAGGGCTTTTGGGCTTGATAGTCGCTTTTTACTCATTGTTTAATTTTTTAGGGCCCTGAAAAGGGCCATTTATTGTTCGCCATCCCGGGTATGCAGTGACATAGATTTAACGTCTCTCGGGTCACACTATTGAATTGAATCCGTTCCACGAATCTAAGCAGGTCCGGAGTCTATCCAGCTGGAGGCGATGGGACCTGAAACGATTTAAAAGAAAGCAAGATATTTTTTAGCCCTGAGAAGGGCTTTTGGACTTGATAGTCGCTTTTACTCTTGGTTCATTGTTTTAAGGCCCTGAAAAGGGCCATTTATTGTTCGCCATCCCGGATATGCAGCCATACAGATATAGAGTTTGTGTCGGGAGTCCACCTGTTGAGTCGAATTCCATCGCATAAAACCGCTCCGGCGTTTTTCCAGCTGGAGGAGATGGGACCTGAAACAACTAAAACAAACAAAGGAATTATGCAGCCCTGAGAAGGGCTTATTAGATTTTACAGTTACTGAAGTCTTCGTAGAAATATACTAAACCTTAAAAAAATGAAAGCTATGAAAGCTCCTACGGTGAAAGTTATACTATACGCACTTAGAATATTTTGAAAGAACTTGTCGCGCAGCAGTAATTTAGCTATGTATGCCGAGAGCATCTTTATTTCTTACATCAACGATAACTAATTGGAAAGATAAACTAAAATGACATCCGCACTAAGTTTGTTTACATATATCAAACACTCACTCGGGGCCAGTAAAACAAACCAAGTGAAATATAACTTTACGCATCCGATTTACATGATTGTTAAGCGAGTCTCATTAAAATATCAGCCACCAATTTTCACTTAAACAATATTAATAATTCACTTTACGTGAGACTGCGACACTTCACTTGAAAACTTTTGAACTTACGGCACTAACTTTACCACGTTATTTCTCATATTTTAAGCGGTTTACGGAATTGCAAACTATTACTTTCATTGGAGCAGTTATTCGAGCTACGCGCACCGAAATTTGGCCGTTCAAATCGCACGGGTTTGCCTTACAAATTTATTTTTAACACCGATTGTCGATTTTAAGCGTTCAAGATGCGAAGAAACGTCACTTCACTGACAAAACTGCACAGCTGATGTACCGCCGCCATCTAACCCTTATAAAATACGTCATCGATTTCACGAATCCGGCCATTATATTAAGATGGCGTTGGCCAGGTTTAAGAAGGCAGTGATTCAATGCTTAAAAATGACAACTGCGGAAAATTCAAGCCTTAAAGATACGGCAGGAAAAATAGTGATTATTGAAAGAAAGGGAAAATGCACATAAATATTTCAAAGAGTAGTTTCGTCACAATCACGTCAGATTAAATAGCTAAAAAAAATCCAATTGCTGTACAATAATAATTGTCGTACTTATAATAATATAATGCTAGTCTAAACGAAATATTTCTATATTCACTTTGAGAGAAAAAAATTAAGCTAAATAAAACTTCTCAAAACCACATTTAATGTGAAAAATTAAAAAAAATTAACTTTAAAGAGGTTCATTGCATTCTTTGTTTTGTTTTTGTTTAATATTGCTCTTGCTTTTTTTCAATACGTGATCGTATTAAGAAAATGCATTCATTGTTCATAGAAAAAAACACATTTTACCGATCAAAAAAAAAACTATATGTAAGGTAACCTACTTCACAGTACGAAGATGTTTTTAGCCTTCAATATGAATGTCCCCTTCTTCCTATATGTACATTTAGCTGACACTGATTGATTGTTAATTATTTACATTACATTATATTATGAGAATAAAATCACTATGCAACTATTTATATCATAAATTCTTTTTAAGCCTAGGGAAGTTAACAGGTGACATGTGAGAACGCCTATGTCGTCCTAGTTATGATTGATCTACAAGACCTTCCCGGAAATGCTTGATTTTTTTGCGCCAAAATATCCTTCAAGGCTTTCAGCACATTTGTAGAATGGTGACTCTTTTGGATTGTAGTGGCGGCAGTTATCAAAAATTTTTGTCATATCACCAATAAACTCGGACAGTTTGGAATACATTTTGGAGTTGATTTTATCATCGATTTTTTTTGTAGATCCATAGGCTCCTTTATTACTTTATAGTAATCAGGTGCTTCTTCAGGATCCACAGGCTCCATAAACGGCCACGCATTTTTATGGCTCTGTATTTGTTTTATCAACTTTTTCAAATTATCCTGTTCATGTTGGCTCAAGTCTTTCATGTTTGCAAAATTCACAGAATTATTGCGTTGACAATTCGGACAAATATATTCATCGATATATTCCGCCTCACTTTGTAATATACCAACACATCGACCATGGAAACAGTCCTGGCACTTATCACAACACCTCAATTCACCACCATCCAAACAAACTGCACCCCAATCTTCATTTGGATCGTCTTTAACTTAATGCAACCTACTCACTGCGATAAGGCCTTGTAGATACAGGGTTTACAAGCAAGCACAATGTTTCCAGCTCTTTGAGGTGCGTGAGTGGTTCCAAATCGCTCAACTCCTGAACATTGCTCCCAGCAAGAACTACTGACTCCAAATTGGGGATACATTCCTGCAGGCAATCGCCCATTCGTATTGTCCGGTTGTTGTTTAATGCAGCCACTTAAATCTAGGCAAATACGGACATCCATCACGTTTGCGTATCTCTGCATGGATTGATTGATGATATCCGCGGTTAGCCTAAACATCACATAACGTTATTTTAACTCGAAGCGGAAAAACAATCTTTGCATTCGCCGACTTACCAATTCCAATTTCTGATACCTTTACTACTTTTGAATAGTCGATGGATATCTGTGATGACCTATTTGTGGGAGAGTTCTTCTTCCTGTTAATTCTAAGCCCTTTTGCTGCTTGTTGGCACCCTCCGGGACTTCTTCCTGAGTAACGGCCACTACTTCCACACTTTCCTCCCATGTGGCTGTCAAATCTTCATGACATCCCACGACAAAATTGACGTGGGATGTGCGCTCGTCACAACCAACTTGAAATGACAAGCCACCTGGCAGCAAAGTGTGTTAGGTTTTTGTTTTTTTTTGTCGTAGGGAGGTGAAGGCATTTACGCCCGCCGAGTCTGGCAGTGTGAGACTCCCATGGAGGATACCCTTGGACTACCCACTAAACACCTCCCCTGTCAATCTGAGAACCTAGCCTGGAACCGTTTGACACATTACTTCGGGCCAGGTCTCGTTTTGTTACGCCGTGGGGCGCCTTCAAGCTGGGGAGTCCCTTTCCTAGCGGGAGGGGAGAGGAGAAGAGGAAATGCCAGAAGAGCGATCCCCCAGCCCCAGCACCTCCGGCTGCTGCGAGTCCCTTTTATCTTTTAGGACTGCCCGAGCAGAATGTGCCACCTGGTTCCATTTGTCAACCGATTCGAGCATCACCGCAACTATATTATCCGGGGTGAGCTCTCCCGTCTCCCTGTAGAGTTCCCTTCGCAGCCTGGCCCATTTGGTACATGCAAAGAATGTGTGACAGGCATTGTCCTCCTCTCCTGGGCAAAACCGACAATCGGGAGACCGTGACTTACCGATCTTGTGCAGGTAAGACTGAAAAACACCCGTGCCCGCTCAAAAGCTGGGTCAGATAGAAGTCAGTCTCACCATGCCTTCGATTTAGCCACGGTCTCACATCCGGAATGAGGCACGCAGTCCACCTTCCCTTCGTGCAATTCACCCAAGACTGCTGCCAATCGTTGAGCGAGCGTTGTCTCTCCTCGCGGACAACCATCTCCCTCGCATCCTCGTTTCGGCGCAGGTAAATAGCGCGGCGCTCTCTAGCAAGGAGGGCGAAGGTATCACGCCCGCAATCACTCTCACCGCCGAGTCGGAGACTGTTGGATACGAAGATGCAATTCTCAGTGCTCCTCTTCTCTGTACCTGTGCCAATCGTTTTCGGTATACCTCCTTGCTGAGAGCGTCGCCCCATACCTCTGCTCCGTACAGTAGCACTGACCCTACAGCACTCATCAAGAGGCGTCTTCTTGATGGGCTGGGCCCCCCTACGTTGCCCATAAGTCGACTCAGGGCCGATATTCCCGAAGCAGCCTTCTCAGCCGTTGCCCTGATTTGCTCAGAGAAACTCATCTTCAAGTCGATCAGTAGCCCCAGGTACTTCACCGCTGGCTTCGATTCGACCTGTATATCTCCAATACTGATCATCCTTACTCTAGGGATTCTCTTTTTTGTCAAGATGACCACTTCGGTTTTCTCCAGTGCTAAACTGAGCTCGCGAGCAGTCATTCAGTCCCTATCTCGGCGCATTAGCATACCTAGCCTAAGTTGCGCTTGTTCAACGGTGCGTCCGGCGACCAGAGCCGCAACATCATCCGCATAGCCGACCAAGCGCGACTCATCTGGCATCTCAAGTCTCAGTAGCCCGTCTTAAGACACGTTCCACAGGTCCGGACCAAGGATAGATCCCTGGGCAACACCCGATGTAATTTCCATCCTTCGTTGGCCCTGTGTCTTGTCGTAGAGCAGGCTTCGGTCCTTTAGGTAGTTCCTCAAAAGCCGCGTTAGATAGTCTGGAACTTGAAAATAGTTTTCCAGCGTGTCCAGAATATCCACCCATCTAGCGGGGTTGAAGGCATTCCTGACGTCGAGTGTCACCAACAGGACGATCCGTCGCTTGGTGCGACTATATGCCTCTGCCTTTTGGACCGCGTTCACCACCTCTGCAATCGCATCAATGGTAGAACGTCCTGCTCTAAAGCCGTACTGCCGAGGAGATAGGTCCCCAGCAGCACGAGTCGCGTCAGTGAGTTTTCCCTTGATGAGTTTCTCTAGCACTTTCCCAGCCGTGTCTAGTATGCATAACGGGTGGTATGCAGACGGCGATTCGAGATTTCCCTTCCCCTTGCTGACCAGCACGAGCCTCGCCACCTTCCATCGTACCGGGAAAACCCCGTCCCGTAGGCAAGCGTTGAATGTGCTGAGCAGCAAGTCAGGACAATGGTGATAGACGAGCTGCAAAACCTCAGCTGGAACACCATCTGGACCTGGAGCCTTCCTCGCTTTCAGGGAGAGGACTGCCTCCTCCAGTTCCAGCTATGTGAAGAGTGGGCACTCGACCGCTGTTTCACCACGGACAGCGTCAACACGGACGGGATGGGCGGGGAAGAGTCCCCGCACTATCGCGTCCATCCTTTCCGCGTCATGTATACAAGGCTTCCGTAGGGCACCAAGTTTCCCCATGACCAGCTTGTAGCCAAGGCCCCACGGATCCCTATTTACATCATCCACGAGGTCTTGCCAGCATCAGGCCTTGCTCTTGTTAATAAGCCTGCGAAGATATTTCCTGCCGGACCTGTATGCTGCTAGCCTAGTGTCTGCCTCCTCCCGTGTTCGCGCCCGCTGGGCCTCTCGCCGAAGTTTGTGACACTCGCTTCTTTGTTCGGCAATCTCGTTTGACCACCAGTATACTGGAGGCTTACCGTGTCGGGGTCTCCGACGGGGCATGGAAGACTCGCAAGCAGCTATGATGGTACTCATAGTTGAGTTCACCAAGTCCTTGGCTGTAGGCCCTCCACTCCCTGGTGGAGCTCCCAGCAACGGTGCGCCTGCCGAAAGCGCGTCAGCGAACCTCTCAACGTCCATCCTCCCAGTCCTCCATCCGAGGATTGAAGTTTGGGCATATGCACGCAGAGTGGCACTGTCGTGAATCTCAACCGCTATATACTGGTGATCACTAGCCGAGTAGTCCTCTAGTACTCGCCAGTTGTGTACTCTAGGCACCAGGGACTCCGAAGCGAGTGTCACATAGGGTATGGTTCCTACGCAACCCCAGCGGCGGAAAGTAGGGGTGTTACCAGTATTTAGGGCAAAAAGCGCTGTTCTGGCCGCCATGTCCAAGATTTGCTTTCCCCTTGGGTCGGATTGTGGCATACCCCATTCAATGGCTCTAGCGTTGAAGTCTCCCCCGACCAGCATGTGGCCCTCTGTGTTCGAGACAGCATCCTCCAGGGCATTGAGTTTGGTTCGAAAAGATCGCATTGCCTCGTTAGGCGTCAGATAAACACTGAAATATGTTATCCCTGAACACCGCACCCACACAAAACCATCCCCGCGTCCATGGCCCTGCACCTGAAGGCGGGCGCTGTCTCGAACCCAGATGGCCGAGGTACTAGATTTGTCAGGGTACCACGCTTGCGAGTCCTTGTTATGATGTTGCTCGCTCAGCAACAGGAGGTCAGCTTTCTTATCCCTCGCAAACTGCTCAAGTAGGTCCTGGGCGTTTGTGCTTCAGTGCAAATTGACCTGCAGGATACGGATCATTTGAGTATCAATTTGGCTTTAGTTAGGGCCTCCTTGAAAACACAGCATCTTCCTGTCCCCGGCTCATGTTTGAGGCCGCCGGGTGCTAGCTTAGCATCCTTGCAAAGAATGCATTTTGCCTCGTTCGTGCACATCTTCCTTTTGTGCCCCGCTTCACCATATTTGTAGCACAGAGATCTCCTGTCGGGTCCCCTACAGCCATACGCGGTGTGTCCGTATTCGAAGCATCTGAAGCAGCGGATAGGGATCGCTCTTCTCCGTATCCTGCAGATCACCCAACCTATCTTAATTTTGCCCTTCGCCAGGATTTGCTGGGCGTCTTTATCAGCTAGTTCGACAATAGCCATGCGTTGCCCCTTGTGTTTTCACGTGTCAATCTTGCCTTGACTTCACTTAAGCTGGGGAACTCCCTCCTGATGGCATCCTCTACTTCAGCTTTGTCCGTGACGCAGTCGAGGTCCCTGATTTCCAGGGTAGCCATTGGTTCGAGCGAGGCAACCGTTGCCGCATCTCCAAGAACCTTTTGAACCGCGTCACGGAATGCATCTTTGTTTGTGGCCTCTGGCCCGAATTCCACCAGCAGGCCACCGGTCCAGTTTGGTCGAACTGCTTTGATGGCAGTTTTGGTGTCGTCTGGCTTGACCGCTCCTTTAATTTCACGGAGGACATCTGCGTAGGTTCGGCCCTTAGTGGGTTTAATAAGCAGTGCCTCTCGCAAGGGTTTGCGCCGCGGTTCGCTTTTTGTTTTCTGCGGTATATCGGGGGGTTCTTTGTTCTTTTCGTGGTTGAGCTCTTTGTCTGTTTTTTCTAGGAGTAGCTTTTTGGCCACTTTTTTCGCTGCCTTGTTTCGCACCACATGAAACTCCTCGCCTGGAGTGTCAACTTCGTTTATGGTCTCGTCCTTCCTCCTTTTCTCACGGTCACCTTCAATTGGGCTACCGGCCATTCTTTTGCTGCTGCTAGGACCCACTGATGCCTCGAGGGAGAGCGTGTCTTTTTGGTGCTTTTCGGTTGCAAGCCACCTCCGCCTGTAGTGCGTTATGCGGCCAAAAAGCTCTTCCAGTTCAAGAATGCCATTCTTGACACTCTTGCCTATGTTTTTCTGCACTTCGCAGGCAGCCCTCAGTTGTTTGACGATAGTCCCCGCTTTCCGAGTAAGCCGCTCCTCTTCGGCGCGGTCAAGGGCGATTGTGTTATTTGGCACCACCTCTTGGGAGAGGCCCCCGTTTCCTAGCCCTTTTGCTTCCATCGCTTGGGTCGCGTTTGAAGTGGCGTCGGCCAACGGCAAAACTTCTCCCTTCCCCAGTCTTACACTGGCCTCTGTTGGTGTCGCAGCTTGATCCGGATTGTGTACGTCTTGCACTGGACGCTCCAGGGTGCGCATAGTCCTTCTACTGCGCCCAAAGGCCGCAATGATGCCAGGTTGCACAACGCACTCTGCCTTCTTTCGTTCGTAAGTCCGTCTGTGGTCTGTCTCCGATGATTTAACCTGTGATGTTGACTTTGACAGTGTTCCTGGGGTTTGCAGCCTCCCCCCGCAATCGGTGACTTGTTTTATCGGTGTGAACACCGATAAAGCAAAGTGTGTTAGTAGTGGTCACCAGCGGCGTCGCATGATTCATTACAGGGCAGGGTCCGCGATGCCTACCAGGCATGGGGAGACTGAAGGAAACGCGGCTTGGCCGTATGATGGTTTTTTTTTCTTTTTTTTTCTCTCAGCGTCGTAGGTCCTTGGCATGGTAGACTCCCAGCTCCTTTCCGGACATGTTCTCAATGAGGTACCGCGTGGGACTTAAAACTTGTAAGACTCGACACTTCACGAACTTCTTATCTAGCTTGGCAGTGTAGTGCCGACCTGCTTCACTTTGTCTAAAATTCCGTCGGTAGATTTCGTCACCTGCCTTGAAGCCAGAAGGATGGGATCGCAAATTGTACCGCTCCTCCCCCACCCGTCTACTGCCTTCAATCCTCTCCCGGATTTGTTCTCGTAGAATTTGGAGTTTCTCGTGCGGCTCCAGCACAACCATTGGGTCTTCCAAACCTTTCAACTGCCGCAACAGCCGGTACGAGTTTCCGTGGCAGATCATATGCTGGCCGAACACGGCAAAGTATGGGGAGATGCCTGTGGTGGAGTGATAAGACGAACGCAGAGCACAGGTGATGGCGGAAATCCTGCGGTCCCAATCCTTCTGATCCGGTTGGACGTAGGCCCGAATGGCGGCTATGAGGGTGCGGTTCAACCGCTCGGACGCATTGGCTTGCGGGGAATAAACGGCAGTCCGCTGATCGTAATGCCATACTTTTCCATTAATTCCCGAAATCTAGACGAGGTGAACTGAGCTCCGTTGTCGGAGACCAGCTTCTCCGGTACTCCAAATATATGGAAAACACGATTTTCCAGAAAACTGACTATGGGGCCGGTGTGCAGGTTTCGAAGAGGTTCCACAATCGGAAATTTGGACAAGTGGTCCAGGACAACGACAGCTCCCGTGTATCCCGAAGTCGAGCGAGGGTACGGACCGATGAGATCTATATACAGACGCTGGAACACCCGCTCCGGTAGTTCGAATTTTCCCATCGGGGGCCGAAGAACAGAATTGAGCGCTTTAGTGCATTTGCACAGCTCACAAGCGGCTACGTACTTTTTCACTTGCTGCGCCATCTTTGGCCAAAAGAAGTAAGTCTTCAGTCGCCGAAGCGTACGACCATAACCGACGTGTGCACTCAATGGGTGGTCATGAGCCCGCTTAATCAATTCGCATGTCAGTTCTTCGGGCACCCATAACTTCCACTGTTCCTCTTCTTGGATGGGGTCTCCGTAGGCGTGTCTCGTCCGCTTGTATATAAATCCCTCCGTCACCCGTAGTTCTGGCAGCTGTGGCAACTGGTCCTGAATCGTATTCATCAGCTGGAAATAACATGCTGACTTGAAGGCGGGATGGTCCAAGTCGATCCATAGGGGGCTGTCGTCCTCCTGGGCCAACTTGGCTCCTTCAGGGACGAACATTCTTGATAGTGTGTCCGGTACCACGTGCTGACTTCCCTTGCGGTGTCTTATCGTGAAGTCAAACGCCTGTAATTTCAAGGCCCATCTGGCCAAGCGGCCGTGGAGATCAGTTTGGCTCATCAGCCATTTCAGTGACGCATGATCAGTGACGATTTCAAAAGGATGTCCTTCTACATATGCTCGAAAACGTTTCACTGCCAGCACAGCCGCCAGGCATTCCTGCTCCGAGACCGTGTAGTTCCGCTGGGCCTGGTTCAGCTTGTGGGACATGAAGGCTATAGGTCTCTCCTCGCCGTCTTGTGCAACCTGGACTAAGACTGCTCCCACCCCATGTTGACTCGCGTCACAATGGATTGAGAACGGTTTGTCAAAGTCCGGGCTGTGCAGTACGGGGGCTGTAGTCAGACTCTTCTTTAGCTCTTCAAAGGCTCGCAAGCTGGGCTCTTCCCAGACGAACTTACGTCCCTTACGCAGCATGTCGGTCAAAGGAGTGGTAATGGTGGCATAGTCACGTACGAAACGCTGGTACCATCCGCATAAGCCTAAGAATCGGCGTAATTGCTTGGTGGTCTTGGGTAATGGAAAGACGTCAATCGCTTGAGTCTTGTCCGGGTCGGTTTTGATATTGCCATGCCCAATGATGTGACCTAAATACTTCACCTCCGTCATCACGAACTGACTCTTCTGTATGTTGATGGTTAACCCTGCCCTCCGGATGTGTAGAGCCACCTCCTGCAGCAGGTCAATGTGTTCGTTAAAGGACTCGGTTATAAGCAGCAGATCGTCCAAGTACACGAAAACTTGGTGCCGTAAATGAGGTGGTATCACCTTATCCATAAGGCGCGTCATTGTTTGAGGGGCATTGCACAATGCGAATGGCATGGTCACGAATTGATATAGGGGCCGACCTGGGACTGTGAAGGCTGTTTTCTCCTTTGAGCCAGGGTCTAAAGGAATTTGCCAGACGGCGTCCTTGAGGTCTAAGCTCGTGATCAAGTGGGTTTTAGGCAACCGACTCAAAATGCCTTCAATCAACGGTAGAGGGTATGCGTCCTTGACAGTAACGGCGTTCAAGCGTCTGGCATCTAAGCATAGCTGGACCTTGTTCGGCTTGACAACTAAGGTGACCGGGGAAGCTCACGCGCTCTGCGATTCTTCGATCACGCCTAATGCTAGCATTCGATCCACTTCGGCATATAACAACTTTTCCTTCGCCGGAGATATGGCAAAATGTCTCTGTTTTATGGGTTTAGCATCCCCCCATCTATAGTGTGTAACACCAGTGCCGTCCGCCCGAGACCTTCCTTCGCATGCGATGGAAAAGCCGATATAGCCGAGTCAAGTTGCAGTTGCTGATTCACATCCAGTGTATGTCGTAATAAGTGAGTGTTTTGAGTTTGGTCAGGAACTGTGGTGACGGACTCCAGGGTCGTGCCGGAAAACAGGGCCGGGGCTAAGTTAAATTTTCGAACGAAATCCACCCCTAGATAAAGATTCTGGGTTGATTGAGGTATGATGTAAAATTCCAGAGGTTTAGCTACTCCCTTAAAGGTGACATCCGTCGTAATTTTTCCCACTACAGAGTGACGATTTCCGTCCGCCGTGCTTAACCAGGTGGTAAAATGGTGGATTTGGTCCGCGTGCATTGCCAGTACCTCCCCTGTAAAATCGGCTGATATGCAATTCACACTGGCTCCCGTATCGACTAAACCTGACAATCGTTTTTGCAGGAGGTGTACTGACGCATATGGTTGAACGTCATCCCTCAATAATTCGTCTAAGTGTATGTCCTTCAACACCTTCCTCGACTGCCTGACCCTTCTCCAGAAGCTCCGCATCCGACGCGTGGCTCGCTTTCTTCGCGGTGGGACAGTTGTAGCCAACTCCTCATGGAAGATGCGCTGCCGAGTAGCCAAATAATTCCGTAGTCTGACGTGGAAGGGTTTGACATGCCAAGGAACTTTCGCCTCGCTATCATTTCCCTGCGCGTCCGCCTCGACAAAGGATGGCGTCGGTTGTGGAACTTCGGGAGAACTGTGTTTGGCGGTGCGAGTCAACAGAATTGGAGTCATATCTGGGGCTTGGTCATAGCTAGTGATGGGGTCAGCATTGGTTCGTCCGGGTTTGTGCCGTGACCACCCGTCGGCACTCGCTGGCAAGTTTTTTCGCAATTTGCAGTTTGCACAATCAGGTGCGTACGTGTCTGCCTTCCCACATCGGTAACAGAAGAGCGTCGGTTCCGCTGGACAGGCATAGAACCGATGCCCCGTTTGTCGGCAGTTCCAACAGACCGTCGGGCTTTTAATTGCTTCAAGGGAGGGTCGATCAATCATTGCTGGGTCCTCAAGCTCCTGTGGTGCTCCGCTCCTCAGTACTGGTACTGGGTCAGCAAGTAGGTGGTCCACTGCCATCAACTCCGCGGTGTGATGATTTCGGGGATTTGGTCCCGTTATGCGAGGTTGTGGACGGAAGGTACCTCACCGCTCATCCAGTTGTTCTTGCCTACGGGCATGGAGGCGCAATCCCTGTATGGTGTTGATGGGAAAATGCAGAAGGCTGTTCTGAAGCTCCCAACGCATATTCTCTCTGATAATTTCTACCAGTTCGTCCTCGGGCATGGTTGTTCGCAAGCGAGTGCTAAATCTCACTATAGTTGTGTAGTACTGGTCGAACGGTTCGTGAGCGCCTTGTTTCCGTTTCTTTATCTGTTCCCTTAGTTCTCTCTCAGTGAAGCCGTCATCAAATCGATGGCGGAAGGCTGCACTGAAAGAATCCCAAGTGGGACGTGGCGTCGACTCCTTAAAATTCCAGTACCAGTCGGCAGCATCTCCGCTGAACAAAAGATGTGCATGCTGGAGGAAGGCCGAGAAATCACCTCCCAAGGTGCTGGATACTAACGCCTGAATCCTGAAAAGGAACCGGTCCGCTGATATCATAGCGTTGAAACCCGTGAAGTTCAGGCGCCAACTCTCCATGATACGAGGCGTCGGGTCTCGGAAAGGTGTCAATGCGTTCCCGGGGGAATCGCCTCTTCGACTGACATGTTGTAAGGAACTGCCTCGGGGGCTGGAGGTACCAACGGAGGTGCGGTGCTGTGTCGTGGTCTATACTCGGGAGCTCTAGGGTCCATTCCCGAGTTCCTTGGAGGTAGGGTCCATTGATCAGATGGTCGAGAGTGGGGCATAGCCACACTGGGATTGGGCTCCCAGTCAAGCGGAGTTCTCACGCGGCTGGGTGGTTGGCTCATGGGGAGATTCTGGAGCCTTCCCTCCAAGTTGCCAATCCTCTCAGACATATCTCGCATTAACGCCACGAGGGTGTCAATGGAGTGGGTGGAAGGCGTGGGTGTAACCTCGGCCGGGACAAATGCAGCAGGAACTTCACCGTCCATGACTCCTTGCAAGTCCATCAGTGATTGGGGCGGTTCGGCTTCTGGGATCCCCTTCGCCACTGCTCCACGCGTGGGGACGGGCGTTCCGAGGGGGACGTCTACGGCGGTCCGCTCTATGGGTCACCGGCATAGTGGGCAAAGCTCGGACGTTAGGAGGAGCTGTTGGACATAGGCACGATGGAACAGGTGTCCGCACTCCAATCGCACGCTGTGTACGCCCTCCACTACGCCTTCAAAGCAGATCCCGCAGTTAGCTGGTTGGACCGTTTTGGATCTGGTCCAACGCTTGTCTCGGGTCCGCTTTGTCGCCATGTTGATGTTTAATGAGTGTTGGCAATGGGTATTACTAAAAAAACAGAAAGGTAGATTACTCCTACTACTAACCTAATATGTATATGAAAGCTTAGAAATATATTAGTGGCCGATTTCTGTAAAATAGAAAAAACAATTCTTTTAATACACACTTTCCTTTCCAGCAGACGACTTCTCTTAAAAATGACAACTGAGGAAAATTCAAGCCTTAAAGATACGGCAGGAAAAATAGTGATTATTGAAAGAAAGGGAAAATGCACATACATATTTCAAAGAGTAGTTTCGTCACAATCACGTCAGATTAAATAGCTAAAAAAAATCCAATTGCTGTACAATAATAATTGTCGTACTAATAATAATATAATGCTAGTCTAAACGAAATATTTCTTTATTCACTTTGAGAGAAAAAAATTAAGCTAAATAAAACTTCTCAAAACCACATTTAATGTGAAAAATTTAAAAAAATTAACTTTAAAGAGGTTCATTGCATTCTTTGTTTTGTTTTTGTTTAATATTGCTCTTGCTTTTTTTCAATACGTGATCGTATTAAGAAAATGCATTCATTGTTCATAGAAAAAAACACATTTTACCGATCAAAAAAAAAACTATATGTAAGGTAACCTACTTCACAGTACGAAGATGTTTTTAGCCTTCAATGTGAATGTCCCCTTCTTCCTATATGTACATTTAGCTGACATTGATTGATTGTTAATTATTTACATTACATTATATTATGAGAATAAAATTACTATGCAACTATTTATATCATAAATTCTTTTTAAGCCTAGGGAAGTTAACAGGTGACATGTGAGAACGCCTATGTCGTCCTAGTTATGATTGATCTACAAGACATTCCCGGAAATGCTTGATTTTTTTGCACCAAAATATCCTTCAAGGCTTTCAGCACATTTGTAGAATGGTGACTCTTTTGGATTGTAGTAGCGGCAGTTATCAAAAATTTTTGTCATATCACCAATAAACTCGGACAGTTTTGAATACATTTTGGAGTTGATTTTATCATCGATTTTTTTGTAGATCCATAGGCTCCTTTATTACTTTATAGTAATCAGGCGCTTCTTCAGGATCCACAGGCTCCATAAATGGCCACGCATTTTTATGGCTCTGTATTTGTTTTATCAACTTTTTCAAATTATCCTATTCATGTTGGCTCAAGTCTTTCATGTTTGCAAAATTCACAGAATTATTGCGTTGACAATTCGGACAAATATATTCATCGATATATTCCGCCTCACTTTGTAATATACCAACACATCGACCATGGAAACAGTCCTGGCATTTATCACAACACCTCAATTCACCACCATCCAAACAAACTGCACCCCAATCTTCATTTGGATCGTCTTTAACTTAATGCAACCTACTCACTGCGATAAGGCCTTGTAGATACGGGGTTTACAAGCAAGCACAATGTTTCCAGCTCTTTGAGGTGCGTGAGTGGTTCCAAATCGCTCAACTCCTGAATATTGCTCCCAGCAAGAACTACTGACTCCAAATTGGGGATACATTCCTGCAGGCAATCGCCCATTCGTATTGTCCGGTTGTTGTTTAATGCAGCCACTTAAATCTAGGCAAATACGGACATCCATCACGTTTGCGTATCTCTGCATGGATTGATTGATGATATCCGCGGTTAGCCTAAACATCACATAACGTTATTTTAACTCGAAGCGGGAAAACAATCTTTGCATTCGCCGACTTACCAATTCCAATTTCTGATACCTTTACTACTTTTGAATAGTCGATGGATATCTGTGATGACCTATTTGTGGGAGAGTTCTTCTTCCGGTTAATACTAAGCCCTTTTGCTGCTTGTTTGCACCCTCCGGGACTTCTTCCTGAGTAACGGCCACTACTTCCACACTTTCCTCCCATGTGGCTGTCAAATCTTCATGACATCCCACGACAAAATTGACGTGGGATGTGCGCTCGTCGCAACCAACTTGAAATGATAAGCCACCTGGCAGCAAAGTGTGTTAGTTTTTTGTTTTTTTTTTGTGGTAGGGAGGTGAAGGCATTTACGCCCGCCGAGTCTGGCAGTGTGAGACTCCCATGGAGGATACCCTTGGACTACCCACTAAACACCTCCCCTGTCAATCTGAGAACCTAGCCTGGAACCGTTTGACACATTACTTCGGGCCAGGTCTCGTTTTGTTACGCCGTGGGGCGCCTTCAAGCTGGGGAGTCCCTTTCCTAGCGGGAGGGGAGAGGAGAAGAGGAAATGCCAGAAGAGCGATCCCCCAGGCCCAGCACCTCCGGCTGCTGCGAGTCCCTTTTATCTTTTAGGACTGCCCGAGCATAATGTGCCACCTGGTTCCATTTGTCAACCGATTCGAGCATCACCGCAACTATATTATCCGGGGTGAGCTCTCCCGTCTCCCTGTAGAGTTCCCTTCGCAGCCTGGCCCATTTGGTACATGCAAAGAATGTGTGACAGGCATTGTCCTCCTCTCCTGGGCAAAACCGACAATCGGGAGACCGTGACTTACCGATCTTGTGCAGGTAAGACTGAAAACACCCGTGCCCGCTCAAAAGCTGGGTCAGATAGAAGTCAGTCTCACCATGCCTTCGATTTAGCCACGGTCTCACATCCGGGATGAGGCACGCAGTCCACCTTCCCTTCGTGCAATTCACCCAAGACTGCTGCCAATCGTTGAGCGAGCGTTGTCTCTCCTCGCGGACAACCATCTCCCTCGCATCCTCGTTTCGGCGCAGGTAAATAGCGCGGCGCTCTCTAGCAAGGACGGCGACAGGTATCATGCCTGCAATCACTCTCACCGCCGAGTTGGAGACTGTTGGATACGAAGATGCAATTCTCAGTGCTCCTCTTCTCTGTACCTGTGCCAATCGTTTTCGGTATACCTCCTTGCTGAGAGCGTCGCCCCATACCTCTGCTCCGTACAGTAGCACAGACCCTACAGCACTCATCAAGAGGCGTCTTCTTGATGGGCTGGGTCCTCCTACGTTGGCCATAAGTCGACTCAGGGCCGATATTCCCGAAGCAGCCTTCTCAGCCGTTGCCCTGATTTGCTCAGAGAAACTCACCTTCGAGTCGATCAGTAGCTCCAGGCACTTCACCGCTGGCTTCGATTCGACCTGTATATCTCCAATACTGATCATCCTTACTCTAGGGATTCTCTTTTTTGTCAAGATGACCACTTCGGTTTTCTCCAGTGCTAAACTGAGCCCGCGAGCAGTCATTCAGTCCCTCACTCAGCGCATTAGCATACCTAGCCTAAGTTGCGCTTGTTCAACGGTGCGTCCGGCGACCAGAGCCGCAACATCATCCGCATAGCCGACCAAGCGCGGCTCATCTGGCATCTCAAGTCTCAGTAGCCCGTCGTAAGACACGTTCCACAGGTCGGGGCCAAGGATAGATCCCTGGGCAACACCCGATGTAATTTCCATCCCTGTGTCGTGTCGTAGAGCAGGCTTCGGTCCTTTAGGTAGTTCCTCAAAAGCCGCATTAGATATTCTGGAACTTGAAAAGAGTTTTCCAGCGTGTCCAGAATATCCACCCATCTAGCGGAATTGAAGGCATTCCTGACGTCGAGTGTCACCAACAGGACGATCCGTCGCTTGGTGCGACTACATGCCTCTGCCTTTTGGACCGCGTTCACCACCTCTGCAATCGCATCAATGGTAGAACGTCCTGCTCTAAAGCCGTACTGCCGAGGAGATAGGTCCCCAGCAGCACGAATCACGTCAGTGAGTCTTCCCTTGATGAGTTTCTCTAGCACTTTCCCAGCCGTGTCTAGCATGCATAACGGGCGGTATGCAGACGGCGATTCGGGATTTCTCTTCCCCTTGCTGACCAGCACAAGCCTCGCCACCTTCCATCGTACCGGGAAAACCCCGTCCCGTAGGCAAGCGTTGAATGTGCTGAGCAGCAAGTCAGGACAATGGTGATAGACGAGCTGCAAAACCTCAGCTGGAACACCATCTGGACCTGGAGCCTTCCACGCTTTCAGGGAGAGGACTGCCTCCTCCAGTTCCAGCTGTGTGAAGAGTGGGCACTCAACCGCTGTTTCACCACGGACAGCGTCAACACGGACGGGATGGGCGGGGAAGAGCCCCCGCACTATCGCGTCCATCCTTTCCGCGTCATGTATACAAGGCTTCCGTAGGGCACCAAGTTTCCACATGACCAGCTTGTAGCCAAGGCCCCACGGATCCCTATTTACATCATCCACGAGGTCTTGCCAGCATCAGGCCTTGCTCTTGTTAATAAGCCTGCGAAGATATTTCCTGCCGGACCTGTATGCTGCTAGCCTAGTGTCTGCCTCCTCCCGTGTTCGCGCCCGCTGGGCCTCTCGCCGAAGTTTGTGACACTCGCTTCTTTGTTCGGCGATCTCGTTTGACCACCAGTATACTGGAGGCTTACCGTGTCGGGGTCTCCGACGGGGCATGGAAGACTCGCAAGCAGCTATGATGGTACTCATAGTCGAGTTCACTAAGTCCTTGGCTGTAGGCTCTCCACTCCCTGGCGAGCTCCCAGCAACGGTGCGCCTGCCGAAAGCGCGTCAGCGAACCTCTCAACGTCCATCCTCCCAGTCCTCCATCCGAGGATTGAAGTTTGGGCATATGCACGCAGAGTGGCACTGTCGTGAATCTCAACCGCTATATACTGGTGATCACTAGCCGAGTAGTCCTCTAGTACTCGCCAGTTGTGTACTCTAGGCACCAGGGACTCCGAAGCGAGTGTCACATAGGGTATGGTTCCTACGCAACCTCAGCGGCGGAAAGTAGGGGTGTTACCAATATTTAGGACAAAAAGCGCTGTTCTGGCCGGCATGTCCAAGATTTGCTTTCCCCTTGGGTCGGATTGTGGCATACCCCATTCAATGGCTCTAGCGTTGAAGTCTCCCCCGACCAGCATGTGGCCCTCTGTGTTCAAGACAGCGTCCTCCAGGGCATTGAGTTTGGTTCGAAAAGATCGCATTGCCTCGTTAGGCGTCAGATAAACACTGAAATATGTTATCCCTGAACACCGCACCCACACAAAACCATCCCCGCGTCCATGGCCCTGCACCTGAAGGCGGGCGCTGTCTCGAACCCAGATGGCCGAGGTACTAGATTTGTCAGGGTACCACGCTTGCGAGTCCTTGTTATGATGTTGCTCGCTCAGCAACAGGAAGTCAGCTTTCTTATCCCTCGCAAACTGCTCCTTTTCTGCCCCGCTTCACCACATTTGTAGCACAGAGATCTCCTGTCGGGTCCCCTACAGCCATACGCGGTGTGTCCATATTCGAAGCATCTGAAGCAGCGGAAAGGGTCGCTCTTCTCCGTATCCTGCAGATCACCCAACCTATCTTAATTTTGCCCTTCGCCAGGATTTGCTGGGCGTCTTCAGCTAGTTCGACAATAGCCATGCGTTGCCCCTTGTGTTTTCACGTGTCAATCTTGCCTTGACTTCACTTAAGCTGGGGAACTCCCTCCTGATGGCATCCTCTACTTCAGCTTTGTCCGTGACGCATTGGAGGTCCCTGATTTCCAGGGTGGCCATTGGTTCGAGCGAGGCACCCTTTGCCACATCTCCAAGAACCTTTTGAACCGCGTCACGGAATGCATCTTTGTTTGTGGCCTCTGGCCCGAATTCCACCAGCAGGCCACTGGTCCGGGTTGGTCGAACTGCTTTGATGGCAGTTTTGGTGTCGTCTGGCTTGACCGCTCCTTTAATTTCACGGAGGACATCTGCGTACGTTCGGCCCTTAGTGGGTTTAATAACCAGTGCCTCTCGCAAGGGTTTGCGCCGCGGTTCGCTTTTTGTTTTCTGCGGTATATCGGGGGGTTCTTTGTTCTTTTCGTGGTTGAGCTCTTTGTCTGTTTTTTCTAGGAGTAGCTTTTTGGCCACTTTTTTCGCTACCTTGTTTCGCACCACATGAAACTCCTCGCCTGGAGTGTCAACTTCGTTTATGGTCTCGTCCTTCCTCCTTTTCTCACGGTCACCTTCAATTGGGCTACCGGCCATTCTTTTGCTGCTGCTAGGACCCACTGATGCCTCGAGGGAGAGCGTGTCTTTTTGGTGCTTTTCGGTTGCAAGCCACCTCCGCCTGTAGTGCGTTATGCGGCCAAAAAGCTCCTCCAGTTCAAGAATGCCATTCTTGACACTCTTGCCTATGTTTTTCTGCACTTCGCAGGCAGCCCTCAGTTGTTTGACGATAGTCCCCGCTTTCCGAGTAAGCCACTCCTCTTCGGCGCGGTCAAGGGCGATTGTGTTATTTGGCACCACCTCTTGGGAGAGGCCCCCGTTTCCTAGCCCTTTTGCTTCTATCGCTTGGGTCGCGTTTGAAGTGGCATCGGCCAACGGCAAAACTTCTCCCTTCCCCAGTCTTACACTGGCCTCTGTTGGTGTCGCAGCTTGATCCGGATTGTGTACGTCTTGCACTGGACGCTCCAGGGTGCGCATAGTCCTTCTACTGCGCCCAAAGGCCGTAATGATGCCAGGTTGCACAACGCACTCTGCCTTCTTTCGTTCGTAAGTCCGTCTGTGGTCTGTCTCCGATGATTTAACCTGTGATGTTGACTTTGACAGTTTTCCTGGGGTTTGCAGCCTCCCCCCGCAATCGGTGACTTGTTTTATCGGTGTGAACACCGATAAAACAAAGTGTGTTAGTAGTGGTCACCAGCGGCGTCGCATGATTCATTACAGGGCAGGGTCCGCGATGCCTACCAGGCATGGGGAGACTGAAGGAAACGCGGCTTGGCCGTATGATGGTTTTTTTTTTCTTTTTTTTTTTCTCTCAGCGTCGTAGGTCCTTGGCATGGTAGACTCCCAGCTCCTTTCCGGACATGTCCTCAATGAGGTACCGCGTGGGACTTAAAACTTGTAAGACTCGACACTTCACGAACTTCTTATCTAGCTTGGCAGTGTAGTGCCGACCTGCTTCACTTTGTCTAAAATTCCGTCGGTAGATTTCGTCACCTGCCTTGAAGCCAGAAGGATGGGATCGCAAATTGTACCGCTCCTCCCCCACCCGTCTACTGCCTTCAATCCTCTCCCGGATTTGTTCTCGTAGAATTTGGAGTTTCTCGTGCGGCTCCAGCACAACCATTGGGTCTTCCAAACCTTTCAACTGCCGCAACAGCCGGTACGAGTTTCCGTGGCAGATCATATGCTGGCCGAACACGGCAAAGTATGGGGAGATGCCTGTGGTGGAGTGATAAGACGAACGCAGAGCACAGGTGATGGCGGAAATCCTGCGGTCCCAATCCTTCTGATCCGGTTGGACGTAGGCCCGAATGGCGGCTATGAGGGTGCGGTTCAACCGCTCGGACGCATTGGCTTGCGGGGAATAAACGGCAGTCCGCTGATCGTAATGCCATACTTTTCCATTAATTCCCGAAATCTAGACGAGGTGAACTGAACTCCGTTGTCGGAGACCAGCTTCTCGTGTACTCCAAATATATGGAAAACGCGATTTTCCAGAAAACTGACTATGGGGCCGGTGTGCAGGTTTCGAAGAGGTTCCACAATCGGAAATTTGGACAAGTGGTCCAGGACAACGACAGCTCCCGTGTATCCCGAAGTCGAGCGAGGGTACGGACCGATGAGATCTATATACAGACGCTGGAACACCCGCTCCGGTAGTTCGAATTTTCCCATCGGGGGCCGAAGAACAGAATTGAGCGCTTTAGTGCATTTGCACAGCTCACAAGCGGCTACGTACTTTTTCACTTGCTGCGCCATCTTTGGCCAAAAGAAGTAAGTCTTCAGTCGCCGAAGCGTACGACCATAACCGACGTGTGCACTCAATGGGTGGTCATGAGCCCGCTTAATCAATTCGCATGTCAGTTCTTCGGGCACCCATAACTTCCACTGTTCCTCTTCTTGGATGGGGTCTCCGTAGGCGTGTCTCGTCCGCTTGTATATAAATCCCTCCGTCACCCGTAGCTCTGGCAGCTGTGGCAACTGGTCCTGAATCGTATTCATCAGCTGGAAATAACATGCTGACTTGAAGGCGGGATGGTCCAAGTCGATCCATAAGGGGCTGTCGTCCTCCTGGGCCAACTTGGCTCCTTCAGGGACGAACATTCTTGATAGTGTGTCCGGTACCACGTGCTGACTTCCCTTGCGGTGTCTTATCGTGAAGTCAAACGCCTGTAATTTCAAGGCCCATCTGGCCAAGCGGCCGTGGAGATCAGTTTGGCTCATCAGCCATTTCAGTGACGCATGATCAGTGACGATTTCAAAAGGATGTCCTTCTACATATGCTCGAAAACGTTTCACTGCCAGCACAGCCGCCAGGCATTCCTGCTCCGAGACCGTGTAGTTCCGCTGGGCCTGGTTCAGCTTGTGGGACATGAAGGCTATAGGTCTCTCCTCGCCGTCTTGTGCAACCTGGACTAAGACTGCTCCCACCCCATGTTGACTCGCGTCACAATGGATTGAGAACGGTTTGTCAAAGTCCGGGCTGTGCAGTACGGGGGCTGTAGTCAGACTCTTCTTTAGCTCTTCAAAGGCTCGCAAGCTGGGCTCTTCCCAGACGAACTTACGTCCCTTACGCAGCATGTCGGTCAAAGGAGTGGTAATGGTGGCATAGTCACGTACGAAACGCTGGTGCCATCCGCATAAGCCTAAGAATCGGCGTAATTGCTTGGTGGTCTTGGGTAATGGAAAGACGTCAATCGCTTGAGTCTTGTCCGGGTCGGTTTTGATATTGCCATGCCCAATGATGTGACCTAAATACTTCACCTCCGTCATCACGAACTGACTCTTCTGTATGTTGATGGTTAACCCTGCCCTCCGGATGTGCAGAGCCACCTCCTGCAGCAGGTCAATGTGTTCGTTAAAGGACTCGGTTATAAGCAGCAGATCGTCCAAGTACACGAAAACTTGGTGCCGTAAATGAGGTGGTATCACCTTATCCATAAGGCGCGTCATTGTTTGAGGGGCATTGCACAATGCGAATGGCATGGTCACGAATTGATATAGGGGCCGACCTGGGACTGTGAAGGCTGTTTTCTCCTTTGAGCCAGGGTCTAAAGGAATTTGCCAGACGGCGTCTTTGAGGTCTAAGCTCGTGATCAAGTGGGTTTTAGGCAACCGACTCAAAATGCCTTCAATCAACGGTAGAGGGTATGCGTCCTTGACAGTAACGGCGTTCAAGCGTCTGGCATCTAAGCATAGCTGGACCTTGTTCGGCTTGACAACTAAGGTGACCGGGGAAGCTCACGCGCTCTGCGATTCTTCGATCACGCCTAATGCTAGCATTCGATCCACTTCGGCATATAACAACTTTTCCTTCGCCGGAGATATGGCAAAATGTCTCTGTTTTATGGGTTTAGCATCCCCCCCATCTATAGTGTGTAACACCAGTGCCGTCCGCCCGAGACCTTCCTTCGCATGCGATGGAAAAGCCGATATAGCCGAGTCAAGTTGCAGTTGCTGATTCACATCCAGTGTATGTCGTAATAAGTGAGTGTTTTGAGTTTGGTCAGGAACTGTGGTGACGGACTCCAGGGTCGTGCCGGAAAACAGGGCCGGGGCTAAGTTAAATTTTCGAACGAAATCCACCCCTAGATAAAGATTCTGGGTTGATTGAGGTATGATGTAAAATTCCAGAGGTTTAGTTACTCCCTTAAAGGTGACATCCGTCGTAATTTTTCCCACTACAGAGTGACGATTTCCGTCCGCCGTGCTTAACCAGGTGGTAAAATGGTGGATTTGGTCCGCGTGCATTGCCAGTACCTCCCCTGCAAAATCGGCTGATATGCAATTCACACTGGCTCCCGTATCGACTAAACCTGACAATCGTTTTTGCAGGAGGTGTACTGACGCATATGGTTGAACGTCATCCCTCAATAATTCGTCTAAGTGTATGTCCTTCAACACCTTCCTCGACTGCCTGACCCTTCTCCAGAAGCTCCGCATCCGACGCTTGGCTCGCTTTCTTCGCGGTGGGACAGTTGTAGCCAACTCCTCATGGAAGATGCGCTGCCGAGTAGCCAAATAATTCCGTAGTCTGACGTGGAAGGGTTTGACATGCCAAGGAACTTTCGCCTCGCTATCATTTCCCTGCGCGTCCGCCTCGACAAAGGATGGCGTCGGTTGTGGAACTTCGGGAGAACTGTGTTTGGCGGTGCGAGTCAACAGAATTGGAGTCATATCTGGGGCTTGGTCATAGCTAGTGATGGGGTCAGCATTGGTTCGTCCGGGTTTGTGCCGCGACCACCCGTCGGCACTCGCTGGCAAGTTTTTTCGCAATTTGCAGTTTGCACAATCAGGTGCGTACGTGTCTGCCTTCCCACATCGGTAACAGAAGAGCGTCGGCTCCGCTGGACAGGCATAGAACCGATGCCCCGTTTGTCGGCAGTTCCAACAGACCGTCGGGCTTTTAATTGCTTCAAGGGAGGGTCGATCAATCATTGCTGGGTCCTCAAGCTCCTGTGGTGCTCCGCTCCTCAGTACTGGTACTGGGTCAGCAAGTAGGTGGTCCGCTGCCATCAACTCCGCGGTGTGATGATTTCGGGGATTTGGTCCCGTTATGCGAGGTTGTGGACGGAAGGTACCTCACCGCTCATCCAGTTGTTCTTGCCTACGGGCATGGAGGCGCAATCCCTGTATGGTGTTGATGGGAAAATGCAGAAGGCTGTTCTGAAGCTCCCAACGCATATTCTCTCTGATAATTTCTACCAGTTCGTCCTCGGGCATGGTTGTTCGCAAGCGAGTGCTCAATCTCACTATAGTTGTGTAGTACTGGTCGAACGGTTCGTGAGCGCCTTGTTTCCGTTTCTTTATCTGTTCCCTTAGTTCTCTCTCAGTGAAGCCGTCATCAAATCGATGGCGGAAGGCTGCACTGAAAGAATCCCAAGTGGGACGTGGCGTCGACTCCTTAAAATTCCAGTACCAGTCGGCAGCATCTCCGCTGAACAAAAGATGTGCATGCTGGAGGAAGGCCGAGAAATCACCTCCCAAGGTGCTGGATACTAACGCCTGAATCCTGAAAAGGAACCGGTCCGCTGATATCATAGCGTTGAAACCCGTGAAGTTCAGGCGCCAACTCTCCATGATACGAGGCGTCGGGTCTCGGAAAGGTGTCAATGCGTTCCCGGGGGAATCGCCTCTTCGACTGACATGTTGTAAGGAACTGCCTCGGGGGCTGGAGGTACCAACGGAGGTGCGGTGCTGTGTCGTGGTCTATACTCGGGAGCTCTGGGGTCCATTCCCGAGTTCCTTGGAGGTAGGGTCCATTGATCAGATGGTCGAGAGTGGGGCATAGCCACACTGGGATTGGGCTCCCAGTCAAGCGGAGTTCTCACGCGGCTGGGTGGTTGGCTCATGGGGAGATTCTGGAGCCTTCCCTCCAAGTTGCCAATCCTCTCAGACATATCTCACATTAACGCCACGAGGGTGTCAATGGAGTGGGTGGAAGGCGTGGGTGTAACCTCGGCCGGGACAAATGCAGCAGGAACTTCACCGTCCATGACTCCTTGCAAGTCCATCAGTGATTGGGGCGGTTCGGCTTCTGGGATCCCCTTCGCCACTGCTTCACGCGTGGGGACGGGCGTTCCGAGGGGGACGTCTACGGCGGTCCGCTCTATGGGTCACCGGCATAGTGGGCAAAGCTCGGACGTTAGGAGGAGCTGTTGGACACAGGCACGATGGAACAGGTGTCCGCACTCCAATCGCACGCTGTGTACGCCCTCCACTACGCCTTCAAAGCAGATCCCGCAGTTAGCTGGTTGGACCGTTTTGGATCTGGTCCAACGCTTGTCTCGGGTCCGCTTTGTCGCCATGTTGATGTTTAATGTGTGTTGGCAATGGGTATTACTAAAAAAACAGAAAGGTAGATTACTCCTACTACTAACCTAATATGTATATGAAAGCTTAGAAATATATTAGTGGCCGATTTCTGTAAAATAGAAAAAACAATTCTTTTAATACACACTTTCCTTTCCAGCAGACGACTTCTCTTAAAAATGACAACTGAGGAAAATTCAAGCCTTAAAGATACGGCAGGAAAAATAGTGATTATTGAAAGAAAGGGAAAATGCACATACATATTTCAAAGAGTAGTTTCGTCACAATCACGTCAGATTAAATAGCTAAAAAAAATCCAATTGCTGTACAATAATAATTGTCGTACTAATAATAATATAATGCTAGTCTAAACGAAATATTTCTATATTCACTTTGAGAGAAAAAAATTAAGCTAAATAAAACTTCTCAAAACCACATTTAATGTGAAAAATTTAAAAAAAATTAACTTTAAAGAGGTTCATTGCATTCTTTGTTTTGTTTTTGTTTAATATTGCTCTTGCTTTTTTTCAATACGTGATCGTATTAAGAAAATGCATTCATTGTTCATAGAAAAAAACACATTTTACCGATCAAAAAAAAAACTATATGTAAGGTAACCTACTTCACAGTACGAAGATGTTTTTAGCCTTCAATGTGAATGTCCCCTTCTTCCTATATGTACATTTAGCTGACATTGATTGATTGTTAATTATTTACATTACATTATATTATGAGAATAAAATTACTATGCAACTATTTATATCATAAATTCTTTTTAAGCCTAGGGAAGTTAACAGGTGACATGTGAGAACGCCTATGTCGTCCTAGTTATGATTGATCTACAAGACATTCCCGGAAATGCTTGATTTTTTTGCACCAAAATATCCTTCAAGGCTTTCAGCACATTTGTAGAATGGTGACTCTTTTGGATTGTAGTAGCGGCAGTTATCAAAAATTTTTGTCATATCACCAATAAACTCGGACAGTTTGGAATACATTTTGGAGTTGATTTTATCATCGATTTTTTTTGTAGATCCATAGGCTCCTTTATTACTTTATAGTAATCAGGCGCTTCTTCAGGATCCACAGGCTCCATAAATGGCCACGCATTTTTATGGCTCTGTATTTGTTTTATCAACTTTTTCAAATTATCCTTTTCATGTTGGCTCAAGTCTTTCATGTTTGCAAAATTCACAGAATTATTGCGTTGACAATTCGGACAAATATATTCATCGATATATTCCGCCTCACTTTGTAATATACCAACACATCGACCATGGAAACAGTCCTGGCATTTATCACAACACCTCAATTCACCACCATCCAAACAAACTGCACCCCAATCTTCATTTGGATCGTCTTTAACTTAATGCAACGTACTCACTGCGATAAGGCCTTGTAGATAGGGGGTTTACAAGCAAGCACAATGTTTCCAGCTCTTTGAGGTGCGTGAGTGGTTCCAAATCGCTCAACTCCTGAATATTGCTCCCAGCAAGAACTACTGACTCCAAATTGGGGATACATTCCTGCAGGCAATCGCCCATTCGTATTGTCCGGTTGTTGTTTAATGCAGCCACTTAAATCTAGGAAAATACGGACATCCATCACGTTTGCGTATCTCTGCATGGATTGATTGATGATATCCGCGGTTAGCCTAAACATCACATAACGTTATTTTAACTCGAAGCGGGAAAACAATCTTTGCATTCGCCGACTTACCAATTCCAATTTCTGATACCTTTACTACTTTTGAATAGTCGATGGATATCTGTGATGACCTATTTGTGGGAGAGTTCTTCTTCCGGTTAATACTAAGCCCTTTTGCTGCTTGTTTGCACCCTCCGGGACTTCTTCCTGAGTAACGGCCACTACTTCCACACTTTCCTCCCATGTGGCTGTCAAATCTTCATGACATCCCACGACAAAATTGACGTGGGATGTGCGCTCGTCGCAACCAACTTGAAATGATAAGCCACCTGGCAGCAAAGTGTGTTAGTTTTTTGTTTTTTTTTTGTGGTAGGGAGGTGAAGGCATTTACGCCCGCCGAGTCTGGCAATGTGGGACTCCCATGGAGGATACCCTTGGACTACCCACTAAACACCTCCCCTGTCAATCTGAGAACCTAGCCTGGAACCGTTTGACACATTACTTCGGGCCAGGTCTCGTTTTGTTACGCCGTGGGGCACTTTCAAGCTGGGGAGTCCCTTTCCTAGCGGGAGGGGAGAGGAGAAGAGGAAATGCCAGAAGAGCGATCCCCCAGCCCCAGCACCTCCGGCTGCTGCGAGTCCCTTTTATCTTTTAGGACTGCCCGAGCATAATGTGCCACCTGGTTCCATTTGTCAACCGATTCGAGCATCACCGCAACTATATTATCCGGGGTGAGCTCTCCCGTCTCCCTGTAGAGTTCCCTTCGCAGCCTGGCCCATTTGGTACATGCAAAGAATGTGTGACAGGCATTGTCCTCCTCTCCTGGGCAAAACCGACAATCGGGAGACCGTGACTTACCGATCTTGTGCAGGTAAGACTGAAAACACCCGTGCCCGCTCAAAAGCTGGGTCAGATAGAAGTCAGTCTCACCATGCCTTCGATTTAGCCACGGTCTCACATCCGGGATGAGGCACGCAGTCCACCTTCCCTTCGTGCAATTCACCCAAGACTGCTGCCAATCGTTGAGCGAGCGTTGTCTCTCCTCGCGGACAACCATCTCCCTCGCATCCTCGTTTCGGCGCAGGTAAATAGCGCGGCGCTCTCTAGCAAGGACGGCGACAGGTATCATGCCTGCAATCACTCTCACCGCCGAGTTGGAGACTGTTGGATACGAAGATGCAATTCTCAGTGCTCCTCTTCTCTGTACCTGTGCCAATCGTTTTCGGTATACCTCCTTGCTGAGAGCGTCGCCCCATACCTCTGCTCCGTACAGTAGCACAGACCCTACAGCACCCATCAAGAGGCGTCTTCTTGATGGGCTGGGTCCTCCTACGTTGGCCATAAGTCGACTCAGGGCCGATATTCCCGAAGCAGCCTTCTCAGCCGTTGCCCTGATTTGCTCAGAGAAACTCACCTTCGAGTCGATCAGTAGCTCCAGGCACTTCACCGCTGGCTTCGATTCGACCTGTATATCTCCAATACTGATCATCCTTACTCTAGGGATTCTCTTTTTTGTCAAGATGACCACTTCGGTTTTCTCCAGTGCTAAACTGAGCCCGCGAGCAGTCATTCAGTCCCTCACTCAGCGCATTAGCATACCTAGCCTAAGTTGCGCTTGTTCAACGGTGCGTCCGGCGACCAGAGCCGCAACATCATCCGCATAGCCGACCAAGCGCGGCTCATCTGGCATCTCAAGTCTCAGTAGCCCGTCGTAAGACACGTTCCACAGGTCGGGGCCAAGGATAGATCCCTGGGCAACACCCGATGTAATTTCCATCCCTGTGTCGTGTCGTAGAGCAGGCTTCGGTCCTTTAGGTAGTTCCTCAAAAGCCGCATTAGATATTCTGGAACTTGAAAAGAGTTTTCCAGCGTGTCCAGAATATCCACCCATCTAGCGGAGTTGAAGGCATTCCTGACGTCGAGTGTCACCAACAGGACGATCCGTCGCTTGGTGCGACTACATGCCTCTGCCTTTTGGACCGCGTTCACCACCTCTGCAATCGCATCAATGGTAGAACGTCCTGCTCTAAAGCCGTACTGCCGAGGAGATAGGTCCCCAGCAGCACGAATCGCGTCAGTGAGTCTTCCCTTGATGAGTTTCTCTAGCACTTTCCCAGCCGTGTCTAGCATGCATAACGGGCGGTATGCAGACGGCGATTCGGGATTTCTCTTCCCCTTGCTGACCAGCACAAGCCTCGCCACCTTCCATCGTACCGGGAAAACCCCGTCCCGTAGGCAAGCGTTGAATGTGCTGAGCAGCAAGTCAGGACAATGGTGATAGACGAGCTGCAAAACCTCAGCTGGAACACCATCTGGACCTGGAGCCTTCCACGCTTTCAGGGAGAGGACTGCCTCCTCCAGTTCCAGCTGTGTGAAGAGTGGGTACTCGACCGCTGTTCCACCACGGACAGCGTCAACACGGACGGGATGGGCGGGAAAGAGCCCCCGCACTATCGCGTCCATCCTTTCCGCGTCATGTATACAAGGCTTCCGTAGGGCACCAAGTTTCCCCATGACCAGCTTGTAGCCAAGGCCCCACGGATCCCTATTTACATCATCCACGAGGTCTTGCCAGCATCAGGCCTTGCTCTTGTTAATAAGCCTGCGAAGATATTTCCTGCCGGACCTGTATGCTGCTAGCCTAGTGTCTGCCTCCTCCCGTGTTCGCGCCCGCTGGGCCTCTCGCCGAAGTTTGTGACACTCGCTTCTTTGTTCGGCGATCTCGTTTGACCACCAGTATACTGGAGGCTTACCGTGTCGGGGTCTCCGACGGGGCATGGAAGACTCGCAAGCAGCTATGATGGTACTCATAGTCGAGTTCACTAAGTCCTTGGCTGTAGGCTCTCCACTCCCTGGCGAGCTCCCAGCAACGGTGCGCCTGCCGAAAGCGCGTCAGCGAACCTCTCAACGTCCATCCTCCCAGTCCTCCATCCGAGGATTGAAGTTTGGGCATATGCACGCAGAGTGGCACTGTCGTGAATCTCAACCGCTATATACTGGTGATCACTAGCCGAGTAGTCCTCTAGTACTCGCCAGTTGTGTACTCTAGGCACCAGGGACTCCGAAGCGAGTGTCACATAGGGTATGGTTCCTACGCAACCTCAGCGGCGGAAAGTAGGGGTGTTACCAATATTTAGGACAAAAAGCGCTGTTCTGGCCGGCATGTCCAAGATTTGCTTTCCCCTTGGGTCGGATTGTGGCATACCCCATTCAATGGCTCTAGCGTTGAAGTCTCCCCCGACCAGCATGTGGCCCTCTGTGTTCGAGACAGCGTCCTCCAGGGCATTGAGTTTGGTTCGAAAAGATCGCATTGCCTCGTTAGGCGTCAGATAAACACTGAAATATGTTATCCCTGAACACCGCACCCACACAAAACCATCCCCGCGTCCATGGCCCTGCACCTGAAGGCGGGCGCTGTCTCGAACCCAGATGGCCGAGGTACTAGATTTGTCAGGGTACCACGCTTGCGAGTCCTTGTTATGATGTTGCTCGCTCAGCAACAGGAAGTCAGCTTTCTTATCCCTCGCAAACTGCTCCTTTTGTGCCCCGCTTCACCACATTTGTAGCACAGAGATCTCCTGTCGGGTCCCCTACAGCCATACGCGGTGTGTCCATATTCGAAGCATCTGAAGCAGCGGATAGGGATCGCTCTTCTCCGTATCCTGCAGATCACCCAACCTATCTTAATTTTGCCCTTCGCCAGGATTTGCTGGGCGTCTTTATCAGCTAGTTCGACAATAGCCATGCGTTGCCCCTTGTGTTTTCACGTGTCAATCTTGCCTTGACTTCACTTAAGCTGGGGAACTCCCTCCTGATGGCATCCTCTACTTCAGCTTTGTCCGTGACGCATTGGAGGTCCCTGATTTCCAGGGTGGCCATTGGTTCGAGCGAGGCAACCTTTGCCGCATCTCCAAGAACCTTTTGAACCGCGTCACGGAATGCATCTTTGTTTGTGGCCTCTGGCCCGAATTCCACCAGCAGGCCACCGGTCCGGGTTGGTCGAACTGCTTTGATGGCAGTTTTGGTGTCGTCTGGCTTGACCGCTCCTTTAATTTCACGGAGGACATCTGCGTACGTTCAGCCCTTAGTGGGTTTAATAACCAGTGCCTCTCGCAAGGGTTTGCGCCGCGGTTCGCTTTTTGTTTTCTGCGGTATATCGGGGGGTTCTTTGTTCTTTTCGTGGTTGAGCTCTTTGTCTGTTTTTTCTAGGAGTAGCTTTTTGGCCACTTTTTTCGCTACCTTGTTTCGCACCACATGAAACTCCTCGCCTGGAGTGTCAACTTCGTTTATGGTCTCGTCCTTCCTCCTTTTCTCACGGTCACCTTCAATTGGGCTACCGGCCATTCTTTCGCTGCTGCTAGGACCCACTGATGCCTCGAGGGAGAGCGTGTCTTTTTGGTGCTTTTCGGTTGCAAGCCACCTCCGCCTGTAGTGCGTTATGCGGCCAAAAAGCTCCTCCAGTTCAAGAATGCCATTCCTGACACTCTTGCCTATGTTTTTCTGCACTTCGCAGGCAGCCCTCAGTTGTTTGACGATAGTCCCCGCTTTCCGAGTAAGCCACTCCTCTTCGGCGCGGTCAAGGGCGATTGTGTTATTTGGCACCACCTCTTGGGAGAGGCCCCCGTTTCCTAGCCCTTTTGCTTCTATCGCTTGGGTCGCGTTTGAAGTGGCGTTGGCCAACGGCAAAACTTCTCCCTTCCCCAGTCTTACACTGGCCTCTGTTGGTGTCGCAGCTTGATCCGGATTGTGTACGTCTTGCACTGGACGCTCCAGGGTGCGCATAGTCCTTCTACTGCGCCCAAAGGCCGAAATGATGCCAGGTTGCACAACGCACTCTGCCTTCTTTCGTTCGTAAGTCCGTCTGTGGTCTGTCTCCGATGATTTAACCTGTGATGTTGACTTTGACAGTGTTCCTGGGGTTTGCAGCCTCCCCACGCAATCGGTGACTTGTTTTATCGATGTGAACACCGATAAAACAAAGTGTGTTAGTAGTGGTCACCAGCGGCGTCGCATGATTCATTACAGGGCAGGGTCCGCGATGCCTACCAGGCATGGGGAGACTGAAGGAAACGCGGCTTGGCCGTATGATGGTTTTTTTTTTCTTTTTTTTTTCTCTCAGCGTCGTAGGTCCTTGGCATGGTAGACTCCCAGCTCCTTTCCGGACATGTCCTCAATGAGGTACCGCGTGGGACTTAAAACTTGTAAGACTCGACACTTCACGAACTTCTTATCTAGCTTGGCAGTGTAGTGCCGACCTGCTTCACTTTGTCTAAAATTCCGTCGGTAGATTTCGTCACCTGCCTTGAAGCCAGAAGGATGGGATCGCAAATTGTACCGCTCCTCCCCCACCCGTCTACTGCCTTCAATCCTCTCCCGGATTTGTTCTCGTAGAATTTGGAGTTTCTCGTGCGGCTCCAGCACAACCATTGGGTCTTCCAAACCTTTCAACTGCCGCAACAGCCGGTACGAGTTTCCGTGGCAGATCATATGCTGGCCGAACACGGCAAAGTATGGGGAGATGCCTGTGGTGGAGTGATAAGACGAACGCAGAGCACAGGTGATGGCGGAAATCCTGCGGTCCCAATCCTTCTGATCTGGTTGGACGTAGGCCTGAATGGCGGCTATGAGGGTGCGGTTCAACCGCTCAGACGCATTGGCTTGCGGGGAATAAACGGCATTCCGCTGATGCGTAATGCCATACTTCTCCATTAATTCCCGAAATCTAGACGAGGTGAACTGAGCTCCGTTGTCGGAGACCAGCTTCTCCGGTACTCCAAATATATGGAAAACACGATTTTCCAGAAAACTGACTATGGGGCCGGTGTGCAGGTTTCGAAGAGGTTCCACAATCGGAAATTTGGACAAGTGGTCCAGGACCACAACAGCTCCCGTGTATCCCGAAGTCGAGCGAGGGTACGGACCGATGAGAGCTATATACAGACGCTGGAACACCCGCTCCGGTAGTTCGAATTTTCCCATTGGGGGCCGAAGAACAGAATTGAGCGCTTTAGTGCATTTGCACAGCTCACAAGCGGCTACGTACTTTTTCACTTGCTGCGCCATCTTTGGCCAAAAGAAGTAAGTCTTCAGTCGCCGAAGCGTACGACCATAACCGACGTGTGCACTCAATGGGTGGTCATGAGCCCGCTTAATCAATTCGCATGTCAGTTCTTCGGGCACCCATAACTTCCACTGTTCCTCTTCTTGGATGGGGTCTCCGTAGGCGTGTCTCGTCCGCTTGTATATAAATCCCTCCGTCACCCGTAGTTCTGGCAGCTGTGGCAACTGGTCCTGAATCGTATTCATCAGCTGGAAATAACATGCTGACTTGAAGGCGGGATGGTCCAAGTCGATCCATAGGGGGCTGTCGTCCTCCTGGACCAACTTGGCTCCTTCAGGGACGAACATCCTTGATAGTGTGTCCGGTACCACGTGCTGACTTCCCTTGCGGTGTCTTATCGTGAAGTCAAACGCCTGTAATTTCAAGGCCGATCTGGCCTAGCGGCCGTGGAGATCAGTTTGGCTCATCAGCCATTTCAGTGCCGCATGATCAGTGACGATTTCAAAAGGATGTCCTTCTACATATGCTCGAAAACGTTTCACTGCCAGCACAGCCGCCAGGCATTCCTGCTTCGAGACCGTGTAGTTCCGCTGGGCCTGGTTCAGCTTGTGGGACATGAAGGCTATAGGTCTCTCCTCGCCGTCTTGTGCAACCTGGACTAAGACTGCTCCCACCCCATGTTGACTCGCGTCACAATGGATTGAGAACGGTTTGTCAAAGTCCGGGCTGTGCAGTACGGGGGCTGTAGTCAGACTCTTCTTTAGCTCTTCAAAGGCTCGCAAGCTGGGCTCTTCCCAGACGAACTTACGTCCCTTACGCAGCATGTCGGTCAAAGGAGTGGTAATGGTGGCATAGTCACGTACGAAACGCTGGTGCCATCCGCATAAGCCTAAGAATCGGCGTAATTGCTTGGTGGTCTTGGGTAATGGAAAGACGTCAATCGCTTGAGTCTTGTCCGGGTCGGTTTTGATATTGCCATGCCCAATGATGTGACCTAAATACTTCACCTCCGTCATCACGAACTGACTCTTCTGTATGTTGATGGTTAACCCTGCCCTCTGGATGTGTAGAGCCACCTCCTGCAGCAGGTCAATGTGTTCGTTAAAGGACTCGGTTATAAGCAGCAGATCGTCCAAGTACACGAAAACTTGGTGCCGTAAATGAGGTGGTATCACCTTATCCATAAGGCGCGTCATTGTTTGAGGGGCATTGCACAATGCGAATGGCATGGTCACGAATTGATATAGGGGCCGACCTGGGACTGTGAAGGCTGTTTTCTCCTTTGAGCCAGGGTCTAAAGGAATTTGCCAGACGGCGTCTTTGAGGTCTAAGCTCGTGATCAAGTGGGTTTTAGGCAACCGACTCAAAATGCCTTCAATCAACGGTAGAGGGTATGCGTCCTTGACAGTAACGGCGTTCAAGCGTCTGGCATCTAAGCATAGCTGGACCTTGTTCGGCTTGACAACTAAGGTGACCGGGGAAGCTCACGCGCTCTGCGATTCTTCGATCACGCCTAATGCTAGCATTCGATCCACTTCGGCATATAACAACTTTTCCTTCGCCGGAGATATGGCAAAATGTCTCTGTTTTATGGGTTTAGCATCCCCCCCATCTATAGTGTGTAACACCAGTGCCGTCCGCCCGAGACCTTCCTTCGCATGCGATGGAAAAGCCGATATAGCCGAGTCAAGTTGCAGTTGCTGATTCACATCCAGTGTATGTCGTAATAAGTGAGTGTTTTGAGTTTGGTCAGGAACTGTGGTGACGGACTCCAGGGTCGTGCCGGAAAACAGGGCTGGGGCTAAGTTAAATTTTCGAACGAAATCCACCCCTAGATAAAGATTCTGGGTTGATTGAGGTATGATGTAAAATTCCAGAGGTTTAGTTACTCCCTTAAAGGTGACATCCGTCGTAATTTTTCCCACTACAGAGTGACGATTTCCGTCCGCCGTGCTTAACCAGGTGGTAAAATGGTGGATTTGGTCCGCGTGCATTGCCAGTACCTCCCCTGCAAAATCGGCTGATATGCAATTCACACTGGCTCCCGTATCGACTAAACCTGACAATCGTTTTTGCAGGAGGTGTACTGACGCATATGGTTGAACGTCATCCCTCAATAATTCGTCTAAGTGTATGTCCTTCAACACCTTCCTCGACTGCCTGACCCTTCTCCAGAAGCTCCGCATCCGACGCGTGGCTCGCTTTCTTCGCGGTGGGACAGTTGTAGCCAACTCCTCATGGAAGATGCGCTGCCGAGTAGCCAAATAATTCCGTAGTCTGACGTGGAAGGGTTTGACATGCCAAGGAACTTTCGCCTCGCTATCATTTCCCTGCGCGTCCGCCTCGACAAAGGATGGCGTCGGTTGTGGAACTTCGGGAGAACTGTGTTTGGCGGTGCGAGTCAACAGAATTGGAGTCATATCTGGGGCTTGGTCATAGCTAGTGATGGGGTCAGCATTGGTTCGTCCGGGTTTGTGCCGCGACCACCCGTCGGCACTCGCTGGCAAGTTTTTTCGCAATTTGCAGTTTGCACAATCAGGTGCGTACGTGTCTGCCTTCCCACATCGGTAACAGAAGAGCGTCGGTTCCGCTGGACAGGCATAGAACCGATGCCCCGTTTGTCGGCAGTTCCAACAGACCGTCGGGCTTTTAATTGCTTCAAGGGAGGGTCGATCAATCATTGCTGGGTCCTCAAGCTCCTGTGGTGCTCCGCTCCTCAGTACTGGTACTGGGTCAGCAAGTAGGTGGTCCGCTGCCATCAACTCCACGGTGTGATGATTTCGGGGATTTGGTCCCGTTATGCGAGGTTGTGGACGGAAGGTACCTCACCGCTCATCCAGTTGTTCTTGCCTACGGGCATGGAGGCGCAATCCCTGTATGGTGTTGATGGGAAAATGCAGAAGGCTGTTCTGAAGCTCCCAACGCATATTCTCTCTGATAATTTCTACCAGTTCGTCCTCGGGCATGGTTGTTCGCAAGCGAGTGCTCAATCTCACTATAGTTGTGTAGTACTGGTCGAACGGTTCGTGAGCGCCTTGTTTCCGTTTCTTTATCTGTTCCCTTAGTTCTCTCTCAGTGAAGCCGTCATCAAATCGATGGCGGAAGGCTGCACTGAAAGAATCCCAAGTGGGACGTGGCGTCGACTCCTTAAAATTCCAGTACCAGTCGGCAGCATCTCCGCTGAACAAAAGATGTGCATGCTGGAGGAAGGCCGAGAAATCACCTCCCAAGGTGCTGGATACTAACGCCTGAATCCTGAAAAGGAACCGGTCCGCTGATATCATAGCGTTGAAACCCGTGAAGTTCAGGCGCCAACTCTCCATGATACGAGGCGTCGGGTCTCGGAAAGGTGTCAATGCGTTCCCGGGGGAATCGCCTCTTCGACTGACATGTTGTAAGGAACTGCCTCGGGGGCTGGAGGTACCAACGGAGGTGCGGTGCTGTGTCGTGGTCTATACTCGGGAGCTCTGGGGTCCATTCCCGAGTTCCTTGGAGGTAGGGTCCATTGATCAGATGGTCGAGAGTGGGGCATAGCCACACTGGGATTGGGCTCCCAGTCAAGCGGAGTTCTCACACGGCTGGGTGGTTGGCTCATGGGGAGATTCTGGAGCCTTCCCTCCAAGTTGCCAATCCTCTCAGACATATCTCGCATTAACGCCACGAGGGTGTCAATGGAGTGGGTGGAAGGCGTGGGTGTAACCTCGGCCGGGACAAATGCAGCAGGAACTTCACCATCCATGACTCCTTGCAAGTCCATCAGTGATTGGGGCGGTTCGGCTTCTGGGATCCCCTTCGCCACTGCTCCACGCGTGGGGACGGGCGTTCCGAGGGGGACGTCTACGGCGGTCCGCTCTATGGGTCGCCAGCATAGTGGGCAAAGCTCGGACGTTAGGAGGAGCTGTTGGACACAGGCACGATGGAACAGGTGTCCGCACTCCAATCGCACGCTGTGTACGCCCTCCACTACGCCTTCAAAGCAGATCCCGCAGTTAGCTGGTTGGACCGTTTTGGATCTGGTCCAACGCTTGTCTGGGGTCCGCTTTGTCGCCATGTTGATGTTTAATGAGTGTTGGCAATGGGTATTACTAAAAAAACAGAAAGGTAGATTACTCCTACTACTAACCTAATATGTATATGAAAGCTTAGAAATATATTAGTGGCCGATTTCTGTAAAATAGAAAAAACAATTCTTTTAATACACACTTTCCTTTCCAGCAGACGACTTCTCTTAAAAATGACAACTGAGGAAAATTCAAGCCTTAAAGATACGGCAGGAAAAATAGTGATTATTGAAAGAAAGGGAAAATGCACATACATATTTCAAAGAGTAGTTTCGTCACAATCACGTCAGATTAAATAGCTAAAAAAAATCCAATTGCTGTACAATAATAATTGTCGTACTAATAATAATATAATGCTAGTCCAAACGAAATATTTCTTTATTCACTTTGAGAGAAAAAAATTAAGCTAAATAAAACTTCTCAAAACCACATTTAATGTGAAAAATTAAAAAAAATTAACTTTAAAGAGGTTCATTGCATTCTTTGTTTTGTTTTTGTTTAATATTGCTCTTGCTTTTTTTCAATACGTGATCGTATTAAGAAAATGCATTCATTGTTCATAGAAAAAAACACATTTTACCGATCAAAAAAAAAACTATATGTAAGGTAACCTACTTCACAGTACGAAGATGTTTTTAGCCTTCAATGTGAATGTCCCCTTCTTCCTATATGTACATTTAGCTGACATTGATTGATTGTTAATTATTTACATTACATTATATTATGAGAATAAAATTACTATGCAACTATTTATATCATAAATTCTTTTTAAGCCTAGGGAAGTTAACAGGAGACATGTGAGAACGCCTATGTCGTTCTAGTTATGATTGATCTACAAGACATTCCCGGAAATGCTTGATTTTTTTGCACCAAAATATCCTTCAAGGCTTTCAGCACATTTGTAGAATGGTGACTCTTTTGGATTGTAGTAGCGGCAGTTATCAAAAATTTTTGTCATATCACCAATAAACTCGGACAGTTTGAAATACATTTTGGAGTTGATTTTATCATCGATTTTTTTTGTAGATCCATAGGCTCCTTTATTACTTTATAGTAATCAGGCGCTTCTTCAGGATCCACAGGCTCCATAAACGGCCACGCATTTTTATGGCTCTGTATTTGTTTTATCAACTTTTTCAAATTATCCTATTCATGTTGGCTCAAGTCTTTCATGTTTGCAAAATTCACAGAATTATTGCGTTGACAATTCGGACAAATATATTCATCGATATATTCCGCCTCACTTTGTAATATACCAACACATCGACCATGGAAACAGTCCTGGCATTTATCACAACACCTCAATTCACCACCATCCAAACAAACTGCACCCCAATCTTCATTTGGATCGTCTTTAACTTAATGCAACCTACTCACTGCGATAAGGCCTTGTAGATACGGGGTTTACAAGCAAGCACAATGTTTCCAGCTCTTTGAGGTGCGTGAGTGGTTCCAAATCGCTCAACTCCTGAATATTGCTCCCAGCAAGAACTACTGACTCCAAATTGGGGATACATTCCTGCAGGCAATCGCCCATTCGTATTGTCCGGTTGTTGTTTAATGCAGCCACTTAAATCTAGGCAAATACGGACACCCATCACGTTTGCGTATCTCTGCATGGATTGATTGATGATATCCGCGGTTAGCCTAAACATCACATAACGTTATTTTAACTCGAAGCGGGAAAACAATCTTTGCATTCGCCGACTTACCAATTCCAATTTCTGATACCTTTACTACTTTTGAATAGTCGATGGATATCTGTGATGACCTATTTGTGGGAGAGTTCTTCTTCCGGTTAATACTAAGCCCTTTTGCTGCTTGTTGGCACCCTCCGGGACTTCTTCCTGAGTAACGGCCACTACTTCCACACTTTCCTCCCATGTGGCTGTCAAATCTTCATGACATCCCACGACAAAATTGACGTGGGATGTGCGCTCGTCGCAACCAACTTGAAATGATAAGCCACCTGGCAGCAAAGTGTGTTAGTTTTTTGTTTTTTTTTTGTGGTAGGGAGGTGAAGGCATTTACGCCCGCCGAGTCTGGCAGTGTGGGACTCCCATGGAGGATACCCTTGGACTACCCACTAAACACCTCCCCTGTCAATCTGAGCATCTAGCCTGGAACCGTTTGACACATTACTTCGGGCCAGGTCTCGTTTTGTTACGCCGTGGGGCACCTTCAAGCTGGGGAGTCCCTTTCCTAGCGGGAGGGGAGAGGAGAAGAGGAAATGCCAGAAGAGCGATCCCCCAGCCCCAGCACCTCCGGCTGCTGCGAGTCCCTTTTATCTTTACGGACTGCCCGAGCATAATGTGCCACCTGGTTCCATTTGTCAACCGATTCGAGCATCACCGCAACTATATTATCCGGGGTGAGCTCTCCCGTCTCCCTGTAGAGTTCCCTTCGTAGCCTGGCCCATTTGGTACATGCAAAGAATGTGTGACAGGCATTGTCCTCCTCTCCTGGGCAAAACCGACGATCGGGAGACCGTGACTTACCGATCTTGTGCAGGTAAGACTGAAAACACCCGTGCCCGCTCAAAAGCTGGGTCAGATAGAAGTCAGTCTCACCATGCCTTCGATTTAGCCACGGTCTCACATCCGGGATGAGGCACGCAGTCCACCTTCCCTTCGTGCAATTCACCCAAGACTGCTGCCAATCGTTGAGCGAGCGTTGTCTCTCCTCGCGGACAACCATCTCCCTCGCATCCTCGTTTCAGCGCAGGTAAATAGCGCGGCGCTCTCTAGCAAGGACGGCGACAGGTATCATGCCTGCAATCACTCTCACCGCCGAGTTGGAGACTGTTGGATACGAAGATGCAATTCTCAGTGCTCCTCTTCTCTGTACCTGTGCCAATCGTTTTCGGTATACCTCCTTGCTGAGAGCGTCGCCCCATACCTCTGCTCCGTACAGTAGCACAGACCCTACAGCACTCATCAAGAGGCGTCTTCTTGATGGGCTGGGTCCTCCTACGTTGGCCATAAGTCGACTCAGGGCCGATATTCCCGAAGCAGCCTTCTCAGCCGTTGCCCTGATTTGCTCAGAGAAACTCACCTTCGAGTCGATCAGTAGCTCCAGGCACTTCACCGCTGGCTTCGATTCGACCTGTATATCTCCAATACTGATCATCCTTACTCTAGGGATTCTCTTTTTTGTCAAGATGACCACTTCGGTTTTCTCCAGTGCTAAACTGAGCCCGCGAGCAGTCATTCAGTCCCTCACTCAGCGCATTAGCATACCTAGCCTAAGTTGCGCTTGTTCAACGGTGCGTCCGGCGACCAGAGCCGCAACATCATCCGCATAGCCGACCAAGCGCGGCTCATCTGGCATCTCAAGTCTCAGTAGCCCGTCGTAAGACACGTTCCACAGGTCGGGGCCAAGGATAGATCCCTGGGCAACACCCGATGTAATTTCCATCCCTGTGTCGTGTCGTAGAGCAGGCTTCGGTCCTTTAGGTAGTTCCTCAAAAGCCGCATTAGATATTCTGGAACTTGAAAAGAGTTTTCCAGCGTGTCCAGAATATCCACCCATCTAGCGGAGTTGAAGGCATTCCTGACGTCGAGTGTCACCAACAGGACGATCCGTCGCTTGGTGCGACTACATGCCTCTGCCTTTTGGACCGCGTTCACCACCTCTGCAATCGCATCAATGGTAGAACGTCCTGCTCTAAAGCCGTACTGCCGAGGAGATAGGTCCCCAGCAGCACGAATCGCGTCAGTGAGTCTTCCCTTGATGAGTTTCTCTAGCACTTTCCCAGCCGTGTCTAGCATGCATAACGGGCGGTATGCAGACGGCGATTCGGGATTTCTCTTCCCCTTGCTGACCAGCACAAGCCTCGCCACCTTCCATCGTACCGGGAAAACCCCGTCCCGTAGGCAAGCGTTGAATGTGCTGAGCAGCAAGTCAGGACAATGGTGATAGACGAGCTGCAAAACCTCAGCTGGAACACCATCTGGACCTGGAGCCTTCCACGCTTTCAGGGAGAGGACTGCCTCCTCCAGTTCCAGCTGTGTGAAGAGTGGGTACTCGACCGCTGTTCCACCACGGACAGCGTCAACACGGACGGGATGGGCGGGAAAGAGCCCCCGCACTATCGCGTCCATCCTTTCCGCGTCATGTATACAAGGCTTCCGTAGGGCACCAAGTTTCCCCATGACCAGCTTGTAGCCAAGGCCCCACGGATCCCTATTTACATCATCCACGAGGTCTTGCCAGCATCAGGCCTTGCTCTTGTTAATAAGCCTGCGAAGATATTTCCTGCCGGACCTGTATGCTGCTAGCCTAGTGTCTGCCTCCTCCCGTGTTCGCGCCCGCTGGGCCTCTCGCCGAAGTTTGTGACACTCGCTTCTTTGTTCGGCGATCTCGTTTGACCACCAGTATACTGGTGGCTTACCGTGTCGGGATCTCCGACGGGGCATGGAAGACTCGCAAGCAGCTATGATGGTACTCATAGTCGAGTTCACTAAGTCCTTGGCTGTAGGCTCTCCACTCCCTGGCGAGCTCCCAGCAACGGTGCGCCTGCCGAAAGCGCGTCAGCGAACCTCTCAACGTCCATCCTCCCAGTCCTCCATCCGAGGATTGAAGTTTGGGCATATGCACGCAGAGTGGCACTGTCGTGAATCTCAACCGCTATATACTGGTGATCACTAGCCGAGTAGTCCTCTAGTACTCGCCAGTTGTGTACTCTAGGCACCAGGGACTCCGAAGCGAGTGTCACATAGGGTATGGTTCCTACGCAACCTCAGCGGCGGAAAGTAGGGGTGTTACCAATATTTAGGACAAAAAGCGCTGTTCTGGCCGGCATGTCCAAGATTTGCTTTCCCCTTGGGTCGGATTGTGGCATACCCCATTCAATGGCTCTAGCGTTGAAGTCTCCCCCGACCAGCATGTGGCCCTCTGTGTTCGAGACAGCGTCCTCCAGGGCATTGAGTTTGGTTCGAAAAGATCGCATTGCCTCGTTAGGCGTCAGATAAACACTGAAATATGTTATCCCTGAACACCGCACCCACACAAAACCATCCCCGCGTCCATGGCCCTGCACCTGAAGGCGGGCGCTGTCTCGAAACCAGATGGCCGAGGTACTAGATTTGTCAGGGTACCACGCTTGCGAGTCCTTGTTATGATGTTGCTCGCTCAGCAACAGGAAGTCAGCTTTCTTATCCCTCGCAAACTGCTCCTTTTCTGCCCCGCTTCACCACATTTGTAGCACAGAGATCTCCTGTCGGGTCCCCTACAGCCATACGCGGTGTGTCCATATTCGAAGCATCTGAAGCAGCGGATAGGGATCGCTCTTCTCTGTATCCTGCAGATCACCCAACCTATCTTAATTTTGCCCTTCGCCAGGATTTGCTGGGCGTCTTTATCAGCTAGTTCGACAATAGCCATGCGTTGCCCCTTGTGTTTTCACGTGTCAATCTTGCCTCGACTTCACTTAAGCTGGGGAACTCCCTCCTGATGGCATCCTCTACTTCAGCTTTGTCCGTGACGCATTGGAGGTCCCTGATTTCCAGGGTGGCCATTGGTTCGAGCGAGGCAACCTTTGCCGCATCTCCAAGAACCTTTTGAACCGCGTCACGGAATGCATCTTTGTTTGTGGCCTCTGGCCCGAATTCCACCAGCAGGCCACCGGTCCGGGTTGGTCGAACTGCTTTCATGGCAGTTTTGGTGTCGTCTGGCTTGACCGCTCCTTTAATTTCACGGAGGACATCTGCGTACGTTCGGCCCTTAGTGGGTTTAATAACCAGTGCCTCTCGCAAGGTTTTGCGCCGCGGTTCGCTTTTTGTTTTCTGCGGTATATCGGGGGGTTCTTTGTTCTTTTCGTGGTTGAGCTCTTTGTCTGTTTTTTCTAGGAGTAGCTTTTTGGCCACTTTTTTCGCTACCTTGTTTCGCACCACATGAAACTCCTCCCCTGGAGTGTCAACTTCGTTTATGGTCTCGTCCTTCCTCCTTTTCTCACGGTCACCTTCAATTGGGCTACCGGCCATTCTTTTGCTGCTGCTAGGACCCACTGATGCCTCGAGGGAGAGCGTGTCTTTTTGGTGCTTTTCGGTTGCAAGCCACCTCCGCCTGTAGTGCGTTATGCGGCCAAAAAGCTCCTCCAGTTCAAGAATGCCATTCTTGACACTCTTGCCTATGTTTTTCTGCACTTCGCAGGCAGCCCTCAGTTGTTTGACGATAGTCCCCGCTTTCCAAGTAAGCCGCTCCTCTTCCGCGCGGTCAAGGGCGATTGTGTTATTTGGCACCACCTCTTGGGAGAGGCCCCCGTTTCCTAGCCCTTTTGCTTCTATCGCTTGGGTCGCGTTTGAAGTGGCGTCGGCCAACGGCAAAACTTCTCCCTTCCCTAGTCTTACACTGGCCTCTGTTGGTGTCGCAGCTTGATCCGGATTGTGTACGTCTTGCACTGGACGCTCCAGGGTGCGCATAGTCCTTCTACTGCGCCCAAAGGCCGAAATGATGCCAGGTTGCACAACGCACTCTGCCTTCTTTCGTTCGTTAGTCCGTCTGTGGTCTGTCTCCGATGATTTAACCTGTGATGTTGACTTTGACAGTGTTCCTGGGGTTTGCAGCCTCCCCCCGCAATCGGTGACTTGTTTTATCGGTGTGAACACCGATAAAACAAAGTGTGTTAGTAGTGGTCACCAGCGGCGTCGCATGATTCATTACAGGGCAGGGTCCGCGATGCCTACCAGGCATGGGGAGACTGAAGGAAACGCGGCTTGGCCCTATGATGGTTTTTTTTTTCTTTTTTTTTCTCTCAGCGTCGTAGGTCCTTGGCATGGTAGACTCCCAGCTCCTTTCCGGACATGTCCTCAATGAGGTACCGCGTGGGACTTAAAACTTGTAAGACTCGACACTTCACGAACTTCTTATCTAGCTTGGCAGTGTAGTGCCGACCTGCTTCACTTTGTCTAAAATTCCGTCGGTAGATTTCGTCACCTGCCTTGAAGCCAGAAGGATGGGATCGCAAATTGTACCGCTCCTCCCCCACCCGTCTACTGCCTTCAATCCTCTCCCGGATTTGTTCTCGTAGAATTTGGAGTTTCTCGTGCGGCTCCAGCACAACCATTGGGTCTTCCAAACCTTTCAACTGCCGCAACAGCCGGTACGAGTTTCCGTGGCAGATCATATGCTGGCCGAACACGGCAAAGTATGGGGAGATGCCTGTGGTGGAGTGATAAGACGAACGCAGAGCACAGGTGATGGCGGAAATCCTGCGGTCCCAATCCTTCTGATCTGGTTGGACGTAGGCCTGAATGGCGGCTATGAGGGTGCGGTTCAACCGCTCAGACGCATTGGCTTGCGGGGAATAAACGGCATTCCGCTGATGCGTAATGCCATACTTCTCCATTAATTCCCGAAATCTAGACGAGGTGAACTGAGCTCCGTTGTCGGAGACCAGCTTCTCCGGTACTCCAAATATATGGAAAACACGATTTTCCAGAAAACTGACTATGGGGCCGGTGTGCAGGTTTCGAAGAGGTTCCACAATCGGAAATTTGGACAAGTGGTCCAGGACCACAACAGCTCCCGTGTATCCCGAAGTCGAGCGAGGGTACGGACCGATGAGAGCTATATACAGACGCTGGAACACCCGCTCCGGTAGTTCGAATTTTCCCATTGGGGGCCGAAGAACAGAATTGAGCGCTTTAGTGCATTTGCACAGCTCACAAGCGGCTACGTACTTTTTCACTTGCTGCGCCATCTTTGGCCAAAAGAAGTAAGTCTTCAGTCGCCGAAGCGTACGACCATAACCGACGTGTGCACTCAATGGGTGGTCATGAGCCCGCTTAATCAATTCGCATGTCAGTTCTTCGGGCACCCATAACTTCCACTGTTCCTCTTCTTGGATGGGGTCTCCGTAGGCGTGTCTCGTCCGCTTGTATATAAATCCCTCCGTCACCCGTAGTTCTGGCAGCTGTGGCAACTGGTCCTGAATCGTATTCATCAGCTGGAAATAACATGCTGACTTGAAGGCGGGATGGTCCAAGTCGATCCATAGGGGGCTGTCGTCCTCCTGGACCAACTTGGCTCCTTCAGGGACGAACATCCTTGATAGTGTGTCCGGTACCACGTGCTGACTTCCCTTGCGGTGTCTTATCGTGAAGTCAAACGCCTGTAATTTCAAGGCCGATCTGGCCTAGCGGCCGTGGAGATCAGTTTGGCTCATCAGCCATTTCAGTGCCGCATGATCAGTGACGATTTCAAAAGGATGTCCTTCTACATATGCTCGAAAACGTTTCACTGCCAGCACAGCCGCCAGGCATTCCTGCTCCGAGACCGTGTAGTTCCGCTGGGCCTGGTTCAGCTTGTGGGACATGAAGGCTATAGGTCTCTCCTCGCCGTCTTGTGCAACCTGGACTAAGACTGCTCCCACCCCATGTTGACTCGCGTCACAATGGATTGAGAACGGTTTGTCAAAGTCCGGGCTGTGCAGTACGGGGGCTGTAGTCAGACTCTTCTTTAGCTCTTCAAAGGCTCGCAAGCTGGGCTCTTCCCAGACGAACTTACGTCCCTTACGCAGCATGTCGGTCAAAGGAGTGGTAATGGTGGCATAGTCACGTACGAAACGCTGGTGCCATCCGCATAAGCCTAGGAATCGGCGTAATTGCTTGGTGGTCTTGGGTAATGGAAAGACGTTAATCGCTTGAGACTTGTCCGGGTCGGTTTTGATATTGCCATGCCCAATGATGTGACCTAAATACTTCACCTCCGTCATCACGAACTGACTCTTCTGTATGTTGATGGTTAACCCTGCCCTCCGGATGTGTAGAGCCACCTCCTGCAGCAGGTCAATGTGTTCGTTAAAGGATTCGGTTATAAGCAGCAGATCGTCCAAGAACACGAAAACTTGGTGCCGTAAATGAGGTGGTATCACCTTATCCATAAGGCGCGTCATTGTTTGAGGGGCATTGCACAATACGAATGGCATGGTCACGAATTGATATAGGGGCCGACCTGGGACTGTGAAGGCTGTTTTCTCCTTTGAGCCAGGGTCTAAAGGAATTTGCCAGGAGGCGTCCTTGAGGTCTAAGCTCGTGATCAAGTGGGCTTTAGGCAACCTACTCAAAATGCCTTCAATCAACGGTAGAGGGTATGCGTCCTTGACAGTAACGGCGTTCAAGCGTCTGGCATCTAAGCATAGCCGGACCTTGTTCGGCTTGACAACTAAGGTGACCGGGGAAGCTCACGCGCTCTGCGATTCTTCGATCACGTCTAATGCTAGCATTCGATCCACTTCGGCATATAACAACTTTTCCTTCGACGGAGATATGGCAAAATGTCTCTGTTTTATGGGTTTAGCATCCCCCACATCTATAGTGTGTAACACCAGTGCCGTCCGCCCGAGACCTTCCTTTGCATGCGATGGAAAAGTCGATATAGCCGAGTCAAGTCGCAGTTGCTGATTCACATCCAGTGTATGTCGTAATAAGTGAGTGTTTTGAGTTTGGTCAGGAACTGTGGTGACGGACTCCAGGGTCGTGCCGGAAAACAGGGCCGGGGTCAAGTTAAATTTTCGAACGAAATCCACCCCTAGATAAAGATTCTGGGTTAATTGAGGTATGATGTAAAATTTCAAAGGTTTAGTTACCCCCTTAAAGGTGACATCCGTCGTAATTTTTCCCACTACAAAGTGACGATTTCCGTCCGCCGTGCTTAACCAGGTGGTAAAATGGTGGATTTGGTCCGCGTGCATTGCCAGTACCTCCCCTGCAAAATCGGCTGATATGCAATTCACACTGGCTCCCGTATCGACTAAACCTGACAATCGTTCTTGCAGGAGGTGTACTGACGCGTATGGTCGAACGTCATCCCTCAATAAGTCGTCTAAGTGTATGTCCTTCAGCACCTTTCTCGACTGCCTGACCCTTCTCCAGAAGCTCCGCATCCGACGCGTGGCTCGCTTTCTTCGCGGTGGGACAGTTGTAGCCAACTCCTCATGGAAGATGCGCTGCCGAGTAGCCAAATAATTCCGCAGTCTGACGTGGAAGGGTTTGACATGCCAAGGAACTTTCGCCTCGCTATCATTTCCCTGCGCGTCCGCCTCGACAAAGGATGGCGTCGGTTGTGGAACTTCGGGAGAACTGTGTTTGGCGGTGCGAGTCAACAGAATTGGAGTCATATCTGGGGCTTGGTCATAGCTAGTGATGGGGTCAGCATTGGTTCGTCCGGGTTTGTGCCGCGACCACCCGTCGGCACTCGCTGACAAGTTTTTTCGCAATTTGCAGTTTGCACAATCAGGTGCGTACGTGTCTGCCTTCCCACATCGGTAACAGAAGAGCGTCGGTTCCGCTGGACAGGCATAGAACCGATGCCCCGTTTGTCGGCAGTTCCAACAGACCGTCGGGCTTGTAATTGCTTCAAGGGAGGGTCGATCAATCATTGCTGGGTCCTCAAGCTCCTGTGGTGCTCCGCTCCTCAGTACTGGTACTGGGTCAGCAAGTAGGTGGTCCGCTGCCATCAACTCCGCGGTGTGATGATTTCGGGGATTTGGTCCCGTTATGCGAGGTTGTGGACGGAAGGTACCTCGCCGCTCATCCAGTTGTTCTTGCCTACGGGCATGGAGGCGCAATCCCTGTATGGTGTTGATGGGAAAATGCAGAAGGCTGTTCTGAAGCTCCTAACGCTTATTCTCTCTGATAATTTCAACCAGTTCGTCCTCGGGCATGGTTGTTCGCAAGCGAGTGCTCAATCTCACTATAGTTGTGTAGTACTGGTCGAACGGTTCGTGAGCGCCTTGTTTCCGTTTCTTTATCTGTTCCCTTAGTTCTCTCTCAGTGAAGCCGTCATCAAATCGATGGCGGAAGGCTGCACTGAAAGAATCCCAAGTGGGACGTGGCGTCGACTCCTTAAAATTGCAGTACCAGTCGGCAGCATCTCCGCTGAACAAAAGATGTGCATGCTGGAGGAAGGCCGAGAAATCACCTCCCAAGGTGCTGGATACTAACGCCTGAATCCTGAAAAGGAACCGGTCCGCTGATATCATAGCGTTGAAACCCGTGAAGTTCAGGCGCCAACTCTCCATGATACGAGGCGTCGGGTCTCGGAAAGGTGTCAATGCGTTCCCGGGGGAATCGCCTCTTCGACTGACATGTTGTAAGGAACTGCCTCGGGGGCTGAAGGTACCAACGGAGGTGCGGTGCTGTGTCGTGGTCTATACTCGGGAGCTCTGGGGTCCATTCCCGAGTTCCTTGGAGGTAGGGTCCATTGATCAGATGGTCGAGAGTGGGGCATAGCCACACTGGGATTGGGCTCCCAGTCAAGCGGAGTTCTCACGCGGCTGGGTGGTTGGCTCATGGGGAGATTCTGGAGCCTTCCCTCCAAGTTGCCAATCCTCTCAGACATATATCGCATTAACGCCACGAGGGTGTCAATGGAGTGGGTGGAAGGCGTGGGTGTAACCTCGGCCGGGACAAATGCAGCAGGAACTTCACCGTCCATGACTCCTTGCAAGTCCATCAGTGATTGGGGCGGTTCGGCTTCTGGGATCCCCTTCGCCACTGCTCCACGCGTGGGGACGGGCGTTCCGAGGGGGACGTCTACGGCGGTCCACTCTATGGGTCGCCGGCATAGTGGGCAAAGCTCGGACGTAAGGAGGAGCTGTTAGACACAGGCACGATGGAACAGGTGTCCGCACTACAATCGCACGCTGTATACGCCCTCCACTACGTCTTCGAAGCAGATCACGCAGTTAGCTGGTTGGACCATTTTGGATCTGGTCCAACGCTTGTCTGGGGTCCGCTTTGTCGCCATGTTGATGTTTAATGTGTGTTGGCAATGGGTATTACTAAAAAACAGAAAGGTAGATTACTCCTACTACTAACCTAATATGTATATGAAAGCTTAGAAATATATTAGTGGCCGATAGTGCCGAGCTATTTCTGTAAAATAGAAAAAAAATTCTTTTAATACACACTTTCCTTTCCAGCAGTCGACTCCTCCAAAGGGAAATGAGAGTGCGTGGTAGTCTGCCGAAGAAAGGGTGCTTTCGGTCGATTTACAAAATTTATCCCCTAAACCCACATACATTACAAAAACCGTCTCTAAACTACGTTAATTGACTCGATGAGACAAGTGGTAGAGCTACCGTAACCGTTTGGTACGCCTGCGGTCAAAATTCCCGACGCGTGGAAGCATTCCGGGCTCCGCAACTCCAGCATACGCCACCGAACGTTGAACCGATACCACTCGTCTATCACGCATACAAAATAAGTAGAATCCTTCCGCGACATAAAGGCAAGGTAGCCTTCTATTTTCTTGAGAGTCCAGGCCGACAGGAGAAACCCCATCTGGCTGACAGTTCCATCAAGAAAATAGAAGGTCCTTACAGGGGTTAACCTGGGACAAAACATCGGAAAGATTCTGTTGCGAGAAAAAAAAATCAAACAAAGGAGAGCGGAAGCTACAACTCACGTGAAGCGACTGCTAGTGTGTATCACACAACTCCACTGCTCCTGTTTGTGAGGCTCGAGTACCCAAGTACCTGACATCCTCCGTAAAGGACCAACTCGTCAGAAGGCGTGAATCTCTTATCCCCTTAGGATGTTTTGGCCCCACGTTGGGCGCCATTTGTAATGATTTTACGTCTACGTGCGAACGCGGAACCGACCTCTCATCGGTTCTAGACGTTAAGTCTGAGTAGTGCCAACGGATGGTACCAACCGGTCAACCAATCCGTGCACCGTAACCCATTCACGCGGTGGCTGCTTGTCGGCCAGCTAGATCGGAGAGGATTTCGGTCGCGGGTCTCCGGATGGGTTACGCTCATTTACAATATTCAGCCACCAATACATGCCCGTTTTCAAACGCGTCACAAAACAAAACCATACGGAGAGGAAACCTACTTCACGTTACTCCGTATTTCTTCATTTACTCAGTCAAGGACAAAAATCTCATTTTTACTTCGCAATCCCGAATTTCCGACGCGGTACCGAAAAATATGCTACGCTAACTCAACCCGACGAACGCTACGCTAGTAAAACGGCAAAACAACAAAGGTACCGCGTACCGCGCGCGACGCGAAAGCGACCTCAGCGGATTTTCTGAAACCCTACCCTCGCGACGGCGTACCTACCCTGCACCTCATTTCCCGCTGAAAAGAAGAACCACTGGAAAGGAAAGTCGTGTTGTTATTTAGCAATTCATGTTGTTATAAATTTTTATTTCAAAAAAAAAAAAATCGTTTTCCTTTTACATAAATTATTTTTCAGATTTAACTTTGCCTTCTACATAAATTATTTTTCAGATTTGACTTTGCCTTCTACATAAATTATTTTTCAGATTTAACTTTGCCTTCTACATAAAAGTTTCTATAACACCTAAAAAGTGATAGTCTAAAAAATGGTTTCCAGTTGCATAATTCTATCGTTTTTAGAATTTTTCGATTTGGTTTTAATTTAAAATTCAGCGTGTAAGAAGGTGAGTGCAAAGTGAAAATATAATGTCTTTTTATCACTTAATTAAATATATATTACTACGATTTTAACATTTCAAAAACACGCAATTCTCGTTACTTACAAATTCGATGACAGACTGATCTGTTTGCCTTAATCCTCATATGTTTCATTTAATACTCAACAATTTGAAGAAAAAAAAATTTACTTTACTTACAATCTACGCTCTTAAACTACCTGCCTGGATATAGCTAAATTGAAGACTTATTTAGACGTCCTGATGAACGAAGTCGGTAAACTTGCATGCACTTAATTCTTTACTTTAAAGAAATACTTTTAAAGAGTAAAATGAAAATAATAATCATGTTTGGAAAGCAATGAAACATAAACATTCTTATCTTTCTTCATATGGAATAGTGGTAATTTATATTCAATGCTTAAAAATGACAACTGAGGAAAATTCAAGCCTTAAAGATACGGCAGGAAAAATAGTGATTATTGAAAGAAAGGGAAAATGCACATACATATTTCAAAGAGTAGTTTCGTCACAATCACGTCAGATTAAAAAGCTAAAAAAATCCAATTGCTGCACAATAATAATTGTCGTACTAATAATAATATAATGCTAGTCTAAACGAAATATTTCTATATTCACTTTGAGAGAAAAAAATTAAGCTAAATAAAACTTCTCAAAACCACATTTAATGTGAAAAATTAAAAAAAATTAACTTTAAAGAGGTTCATTGCATTCTTTGTTTTGTTTTTGTTTAATATTGCTCTTGCTTTTTTTCAATACGTGATCGTATTAAGAAAACGCATTCATTGTTCATAGAAAAAAACACATTTTAACGATCAAAAAAAAAACTATATGTAAGGTAACCTACTTTACAGTACGAAGATGTTTTTAGCCTTCAATGTGAATGTCCCCTTCTTCCTATATGTACATTTAGCTGACACTGATTGATTGTTAATTATTTACATTACATTATATTATGAGAATAAAATTACTATGCAACTATTTATATCATAAATTCTTATTAAGCCTAGGGAAGTTAACAGGTGACATGTGAGAACGCCTATGTCGTCCTAGTTATGATTGATCTACAAGACTTTCCCGGAAATGCTTGATTTTTTTGCACCAAAATATCCTTCAAGGCTTTCAGCACATTTGTAGAATGGTGACTCTTTTGGATTGTAGTGGCGGCAGTTATCAAAAATTTTTGTCATATCACCAATAAACTCGGACAGTTTGGAATACATTTTGGAGTTGATTTTATCATCGATTTTTTTTTATAGATCCATAGGCTCCTTTATCACTTTATAGTAATCAGGTGCTTCTTCAGGATCCACAGGCTCCATAAACGGCCACGCATTTTTATGGCTCTGTATTTGTTTTATCAACTTTTTCAAATTATCCTATTCATGTTGGCTAAAGTCTTTCATGTTTGCAAAATTCACAGAATTATTCCGTTGACAATTCGGACAAATATATTCATCGATATATTCCGCCTCCCTTTGTAATATACCAACACATCGACCATGGAAACAGTCCTGGCATTTATCATAACACCTCAATTCACCACCATCCAAACAAACTGCACCCCAATCTTCATTTGGATCGTCTTTAACTTAATGCAACCTACTCACTGCGATAAGGCCTTGTAGGTACGGGGTTTACAAGCAAGCACAATGTTTCCAGCTCTTTGAGGTGCGTGAGTGGTTTCAAATCGCTCAACTCCTGAATATTGCTCCCAGCAAGAACTACCGACTCAAAATTGGGGATACATTCCTGCAGGCAATCGCCCATTCGTATTGTCACTTAGATCTAGGCAAATACGGACATCCATCACGTTTGCGTATCTCTGCATGGATTGATTGATGATATCCGCGGTTAGCCTAAACATCACAAAATGTTATTTTAACTCGAAGCGGAAAAACAAACTTTGCATTCGCCGACTTACCAATTCCAATTTCTGATACCTTTACTACTTTTGAATAGTCGATGGATATCTGTGATGACCTATTTGTGGGAGAGTTCTTCTTCCGGTTAATTCTAAGCCCTTTTGCTGCTTGTTGGCACCCTCCGGGACTTCTTCCTGAGTAACGGCCACTACTTCCACACTTTCCTCCCATGTGGCTGACAAATCTTCTTGACATCCCACGACAAAATTGACGTGGGATGTGCGCTCGTCGCAACCAACTTGAAATGACAGGCCACCTGGCAGCAAAGTGTGTTAGTAGTGGTCGGCAGCGGTGTCGCATGATTCATTACAAAGAGCTTCAGCGACAGACCAGGAAGGTCAAGGCATCACAACTACGACACGCCGGACAGGTAGCCCCCGGCCAATGAGGCAGCAATCCTAGAAAAGCAAAACGGCAACAGACTCCTACAACCTCACAGTCCAATAGTTATTAAATTGAAATGTAGTGAAATAAATTGTCAACCTAATGCAAATTACATTTAATTAAAAATGAGTATAGTAAGAAACACCCAATTTTTAACTGAAGTTCAAAGAAGAGTCCAAGTGAGGAGAAGATCAAAGTAAATGTTTTGAAGTGAAGAAAAAGGCTTTATGGCTCGAATAATAGGGCCATAAGAATAATAATATAACAATTTAATTTCGGTTTTTAAGTTTACAGTATTCAAAGCTGTTTGAAACTTACGCCGAAAGTCGACCTTATTCAGCCTGACTTCTCATACTTACAAAAACCTATTCCAACTTGGACACTTTACTCCAGTTAAAATAATAACAAAGATAATTAAAAGAAAAATAATTATAATAACAATTTTAATAAATCTTTTCACAGTACACTTCATAAACAATCAAAAGCGAAAAAAAAGTGCTAGTGGATAACGAAATGAGAAAAACATAAACTAGGTAAAATCAAATTATTCGAAAAAAATTCGCAAATGAACTATATGTCTCATAAACCCTTCAATAAAAACGACGTGTTTTACCAATCGACTCCCAGCAAAAACACTACCGGTTTAACATTAAGGAGCAGTCGAATACTACAGCCAAATAGAAGTAAGTTGGAATCATTATTATTAGAAACCATATTTGGGATATTATTAGAAACCATATTTGGGATCGACCTCGTGAGCCACGAATTAACATCTGCTATCAAATTAACAGATACTTGATACGAAATAGATTACAAACGTCTGGAAAAAGTGGAACACATTCATAGAATAAAAAAACAGTTCAAATAATAAATTCGAAGGTTTCGTGTAATCTCATCAACCCAGGAAACCAGTGCTCAAGACCTCTCGCAATCGTTTAAACCAGCTCCTACGTCTCAATACTTAAAATTATCTTGAGAAACATATAGCGTTCTCCAAACACCACCTTCTCTGCGGCGCATGGTAAGCGAAAAACCTCAGAAAAATCTATACTAAAAACCAGCAATATGCCCAATTACTCGAAAGTCGCGAAGTTAAAGGGACAAATGATCCCTTTTTTTCGGGAACCCATGTCCAACACTCGTTGTTTAGCTTCAGACTTTTATCGGTTGTGATAAACAATTGTGGAATCTTTTGAATACCTAGGAACACGAGGCGTTCATGCAGATTTTTCCTACATGCTTACGAGGTGAGGCATATCAGCTAATTTCCTCGAGTATTCGTCGTACTCTCAACGAAGCAGAAGAATTATTAAATCAGGTTTAGCTTCCTAGGAAAACATATCACAAGCTAGTAAATGGGTTGATTGTCTGTAAACAAGTCCCTACAGAAACCCTAACAGCCTTTATACCTCGTTTACGAAGAACACTTAATGATTGCAAAGAAGCCGCTGGAATTAAATACGGCAAAGAGGCTATTCTAATTGCGGATCTGCAATTAGACGACTTCGCGAAAGATGCATTGAAAGGTGAAGTTGCTGAACCTAATCTCCGTCAGTACCTGCTTAACCTTGAAAAAACAAGTTTCGAAGAATTAGTCCGTAAGGCGTTAGACAGGGAGAGATTGGAACAAGGTGTCCTCTATTTCCAACCGAATTCCATGGAGACGTATGCCCCATTCACACCAATTCAACCCTCATATTCCTAAAACCCAAACTCGATTTAATTTCAACCAGCCCCTATACATTCAACCCTTATGTTACGCCTTTTCTATGCCACGCTCCAAATACAGCCAATATGAGCTCCCAAAAACCCAAATTCAATAAAAATACTAGGGTCGTTTGCAATTTCTATGATAAGCGGTGACACACGTATTCTGTTCGTTACAGTCGAAAAAAATTCACCATTTTGTCCAGATTGTAAGGAGTACGGGCATGATCCAAAACACTGCAAAGCAAAATCTTCAAAAAGATACTCTAATGAAATTGTCAAAGTGTATAGAACAATGCGCAAATAAAATGTGACTTCTGCAGTCACAGAAATCATGCAGTAACCATATGCGTTCAGAAAAAGAAATGGGAAGAAAAAACTAAGGGAAACGAATGGTAGTCGAGCCGACAATCCCTGACTCGACTATAATTATCACCAAGGGTGATCATAAAGAAAAAATTAATGGCAGCTGCAATACCTTTAGATATAGGAAAACAGCCAAAAACACATTTAACTATCGATATGAGTGCTGAAATTAGTACTCGTATCATCATCAAAGAGACATGTCAAATAAACTCAAAACAAAAAATTACTTTACAAAGTCATTTTGGAGAGGGTAAACTCCTTGAAACACCGCAAGGCAATTTTACTCTCGCCTCGAAACTACAATGCACTTTTCAAGTGGTAGAAAAAGTACCTGGAGTACCAAACGATGGATTATTAGGAAACGACTTCCTATCAAGAAACTGTGACATACGGGGTCCAAGTCAGTCACTTAGGTTTCCTCGAATGAAAATCAATCCCAAGGAATTTTCCATTCCTTTGGAACCCCCGGTAGGTACAGCACAATCACATCTTGTTGTCACGTCGAATGGCACTGAAGTAGGTCCCAGCAGGACCGTGCTAAGTGTGACAGACCTAGAAGGCCAACATAAGGATGTGAGTTGTCACTCTGACCAGGAAGGGATACTCACTGAGGGTATTACAAATGGGGTGTATAGGGTAACTTTAGAGAAGGCCATTACTATACGCCCTTGAACCCAAAATATAGTGAATACCCCACTACGATTGGCTGAGGAAATGATTTGTTTGGCACAGGGGATTGATGAAGGAGTTTTCCTTGCTAACTGCCTCGTAGGCCCATTTAAAATATTTGTCGGTATTCTCAATTCAAGCAATTCTCCAATAATACTAACAGATATTGAACTAAAACTTAAAAAATTAAGAAATACCATATTGGCCAATTAAATGAAACAAATAATAACGATGAGCAGCTAACAAATACCACTAGAAATGCAACGTTTGAACACGTGAATTGCATTACGTCACAAAATAATAAAACCAGAGACCAAAAAAGCTATATAAATAAAAACGACTCAGTTAAAGTAATGCGGAATGCAAAATAAGGGCAAGCACTTTCATCAGACGAGCACGTAAACACTGAAGAAAAGGCTGCCATAACAAAACTTTGTCAAGACTATAATGACATTTTTCATTTACCGGGTGACAAACTGACTTATACAAAAGCTTTATCTGGTGAGATTCCCCTATTAACCGACCAAACCCCTATCAATTAGAAGATGTATCTACTGAGTCAGCCCCAAAGGCAGGTAATTAACGAAAAACTTCAAGAAATGTTGGACAGTGACATTTTTCAACCAAGCAAGAGTCTCTGGAACCCCTCGCTTCTAGTGGCACCCAAAAACACTTGACCCAATGGAAAGAAAAACAATGGCGAGTAGTAGTAGACTTCAGGAAACTGAACAAAAAAAACTATTGGAGATCCTTTTCCTTTACCCCGAATAGAAGATATTCTGGACCAACTTAGTCATTCGCGTTATTTTATTACATTGGATCTAGCCAGGGGGTACCATCACGTACTTGTTCAACCAAAAGACCGGTGCAAAATGGCGTTCAATACTAAATATGGACACTATGAGTTCAATCGAATACCATTTGGCTTAAAGGGAACTCCCGCAACATTCCAAAGACTAATGAACTATATTTTAACAGGTCTTCAAAGACTTGACTGCTTCGTTTATCTAGATGATATTGTGGTCTTATGGGAAAAACTTAGAAGACCACGTCAGAAAATCACGAAAAATATTTACCAGACTCAGGGAAAATAATTTAAAACTACAATCAGAAAAGTGCTAATTTTTACGACCCGAAGTTATGTCCTTAAGGCACATTTGTCCACAGACGGGAGCCCACCTAAGCCCCGCTAAAACAAGTTGTTTTCACGATTTCTCCATACCTACAACCGTTAAAAGGCTTCAATCCTTCTTGGGTTTAGCAAACTACTACCACAAATTTATCCCCAATTTTTCTAAAATATCAAAACCACTTACTAATTTACTCCGAAAAGATGTACGCTTCACGTAGACGGAGAAATATATGAAGGCTTTCCAACGATTAAAATATTCTTTGATGGAACCACCCCTTTTAGCATACCCCGACTTTAGCACACCACATAATCTCACAACTGACGCAAGTAATGAGGAATTGGGTGCTGTTCTATTGCGAGGAGAAATAGGGAAGGATCAACCCATAACATATGCTATCAGAACTCTGAACAAAGTAGAATGCAACTATTCTACCATCGAAAAAGAGCTCCTAGTAATAGTATGGGCTACTAGAAACTTCCAATGCTATTTGCAAGGCCGACGTTTTAAAGGGATTTTTAATGTAAAGGACCGTTTAGTCAGATTTCATCACGAATTATCAGAATTTGATTATGAGATAGAGTGCAAATCTGGTAAATACAATATCAATGCCACTGCTCTAAGTAGAATACCAAATCCCAACCCCAACAACACCAGTAAGCCCTCCCAAATCAATGCTATTACTCGGGGTCAGTTACAAACCAATGAGAAACAAATGAAAAACCTTTACCTGAGGGAAAACCACTTGAAAACAAACAAACTCCCGAAGAAAGAACATCCACATTAATAAACTCTCAAAGAACTGAGCAGATACCATTATTGTCAGACAAAAACAACAATATTTCTGAAAATAACTCAAAAAACCTTTTACTGATTCAAAATTCTACGAATAATTTGTCTAACGTAACCATTCTGAACACCCCAGAAGAAATTCATGCAATACTATATGATTTTCATGACTCCCCATTTGGTGGACATCAAGGAGTCACAAAAACATAGAAGAAAATTCGGAAACAACATAGATGGAAAAGCATGTTAAAGGAAATTAAAACCTATATTAAAAGGTGCAAAAAGTGCCAAACTATGAAAATTTCCGGCAAAACCGGATGCCCATGGTTATCACAGACATTGCCGAAAAACCTTTTGACAAAATTTATCACTATCAGGAAACAAATATATTCTGACCTTTCAAGATAACTTGACCAAATTCGTGGATTGGTACGCAATGCCTAACATAGAAGCAGGAACAATAGCCAATATTCTCTTCAACGAAATTATGACCTGGTACAGAATACCGAAACAGGTCGTAACAGACCAAAGAGCCAATTTTGTTAGCGAGTTATTTAAAAGAGCCTGTCAACTTTAACATATAAAAAAAATCCAAACCACAGCCTACCACCTACAATCAAATAGTGCTTTAGAACAATCCCATACCTTTGCCTTACCGTTGACGATAACCCTAAAAATTGGGACCAGTTTTTACGTACAGCCGCGTTCGTTTACAATAACAGTGAACACGATAGCACAAAGCTTACACCTATGGACTGCCTTTATGGTTCACGGTAGACATCACCTCTAACTTCAAAAGGAACCTTTCCCAGTTGATAACCATGAAAACTAGTATTTGCAATTGAGATATAAAATATAAAAATTTACTCAATAGCAATTAACTAAAGTCAAAAACCTACTAGGTGATAACATCTTGCTAAAAAATGAAAATAAAAAGCATAAACTGGTCCATACACAGTTGAACGGCTAACTTCCCCGGTAAATACAACTATTGCGATAGGGAAGAGGCTGGTTACTGTCCACAATAATCGATTAAAACCATATTTTGAGTAAACGCTACCAACATATTTTCGCCAAATTCCATTAGACATGGACCACATACGAATTACTTTCCCTCTAACCATTACCACGAGAATATCCGATGCAAACAATGTCCCATACGCTATTACCCCGACCAACAACACAGGAGTCCTATTTGAGAACACTGGAAATCTCCTGGCGTACCATAGTAGCTGGAGCATAATAACCGAAATAAACCTGGGATGAAAAAGAACTATAACCAGATTGGAGCAAGTAGAGAGTGAAGGACAAGAAATGGTTAAATTGAAAAAACACAGGATCAGCATAGTGAAAACATCCTTGGAAGTACTCCATGAGTCCCTTGCCAACATCATGACTAGACAACAGGAACAAGCTACGCAAATCTATAACATGACTAAAATAACAGATGCTTTAGTATTAGCGAAACACAAAAATATATTAACGACAACAGGTTTTTGAAATCGAGTTCAGACAACGCACACTCATAGAAATTATATCAGCAACCCAAACAAATACGATCCATCCTTTTCTAATTTACATCGAAAAGTTGCGCAAATTTATACAAAGCCCGGGAATAATTGTCCAAATTTTTGTGAACAAATTCTTTCACAAACGGTCGAGCTACAGAACTACAGAATGAAAGAAAATTTAGTGATAATTACAAAACTACCACTATTTCAACTACCACTGATGCAACTTCAACAAATTCACACACTTCCAATCACTACCAACAAAATATTTTTCCTTCTTCCCTCGATCGAGTCTTCGCATATAGCCAGTAGTATAGCATCACAACAATTTCTACTATTGACAAACGCTGTAGATGATGCACATGTATGTTTTGAAGGTTGTGGCTTGAGTATGTGATAGCTGAGCCCCTTAAAAACAGTGTAGCATAGTTTCCGTCGGGAGTGCGAGCTGCGACGATGAGTGAACGTCAAGTACCCATCGCCGTTGCACAACGTATTGTCATTCGATTATAGTGTGGGAAGGCTAAAAACACGGACATTTTTTTGCGTTTGCGAGATCAGTTCGATAGTGGTAGTCCCAGGGCGGTAAATCCGGACTATAGGGAGGGGTGTTCAAGTACCTCCCACCCCCATTTCGATATTGTGTCGAGCGTGAGACGCGCGGTATGAGAGCGGTCGTTATCCTGGAGAAGAATCGTACTTTTTGCTTGAATGCTCCTCCATTTTGAGTGGTAAGTGGGTTCCACGTCTGTTTGTAGAAGGTTAGACATAGCCTAACCCGCAGACCTGGTTGTCTTCGCTTTGACTGGCGCCCCTTCCTCCTTCTTCCTCCACTGTTTAGACGACACCATACTTTCGGGAGTGTAATAGTGTACCCATGTCTCGTCTGTATTGAAGATTTGCGTATTGCGTCAGGAAGTGGCGAAAAACTTCCAACCGCGTGAATTTTTGCTCGAAATTCAACAGCTTAGGAACCCATTGCGCCATTATTTTGCGATATTGAAGGTGTTCGTGGATGAAAGACTCTACACTACCAATATCAATGCCGAGTTCAGCCAAAATATCTTGAACATTCATCCTACGGTCCTCCAAAATGAGTTGTTCTACGCAGCAAATGTTGTCTGGTGTAATGCTGGCTCACGGTCGACAATCAAGCGGCTCATTTTCGATGGTTTCGTGCCCATTCTTGAATGTTTTGGCCCATTTAAATACAACAACCTTACTCAGATACTCACTACCGAACTGATTTCGCAAACGCAAAAAAAAATTCCATGTTTTTAACGCCTTCCCAACAAAAACACGAATGACAAAACGTTGCGCGACGGCGGTCGGTACTTGACGTTCACTCATGGTCGTAGCACGCGCTTGAAATATGCACTCCCGATAAAAACTATGCCACGTTGTTTTTAAGGAACTCAGCTATCACACACCTAAGCCACGACCTTCAAAACATAAATGCGCACCATCTACAGCGTTTGTCTCCATCATATTTGAACCACCCTCGTACGAAACAAGTAATTTTTACCACAATATTGTAGTTTTAATATAAAGGCACATGAAATAATTGTAAGACAAGTAGATATTATCTAAGATAGAGATGAAAAAAAATTATATGTATCCTTTAAGTAAAGATTCCTTTTTAATAGTCCTACAACTAAAACTTGTCACGTAAAAAACTTATAAATAAATAATACGAAACGATTTTCACTGAGAAACAAAATTAAAGTATGAATTAAATAACAAGTTTTTGAGTTCTAGGTAATAATAATATACAAATCATATTCACTAGAAACTAACATTCTTAAGAAAGTATCTAATAAAAAAAAAATGAATATATATATATATATATATATATATATATATATATATATATATATATATATATATATATATATATATATATATATACATATATATATATATATATATATATATATATATATATATATATATATATATATATATATATATATATACATATATGTATATATATTAGAATAGAAACCAGCCTAAGCAATAATAGCAAACACAAAAAAAAAGAAAATGACTATAGCATAGAATTCAAGTTGATTTTCCGATTATGCTTGTAAAAGAGAAGCAATACATAAGATATAAGAAATACTGTATGAGAATAAGCTAGCTCATTCAACCCGTTTCCAATCGAAGAGAAATCTCATCCTACGTCATTCGCTGCTATCGACTTAGTCACTATTACAATCGCAACTTGCCTCACAGCACAACATTTGCCGCCGCCCACTAATTGGATAAAATTCGATCTTGTCTCTCCTAGAAAGATCCAAACATTGCAATATGGGAAGGAATTGTTACGAAGGGAATTTCTCCAACGATCAGAAAACATTATTGATCCACTACAACTGAACTCTTCGAATGTAAAAGAAAATATAACAGTGGAAACAACAACCTCGTACCAACTGCTCCAATCCAGCAACCTTATTTCAAAACATTGATCGAAAATATCCAAGATATCTACCAGAACTAAAATAAGGTTGATGCGCATAAAGAAAAGATGTCACTAGCAACGGCAAAGAGGTTCCACGCTTTAGGGAAAGACGATTTTGCTGAGCAAGCAAAAATAATGTATATAAACAGCGAAGCAGACGAGGAAAATTCAAACGACGTTGTTTGCATTGCCCATACAGCCTTTTTGACAACCAGTTGGCCTTACGCCTGGCTTAATCTAGTTGGGAATGCGCCTACATAGATTTCATCGAACCTTTCTGCTGGTTGGCTTTGCCTAGCAGATTGCTTGAAAATCACTTTGCCCTGCGCCCCGTTAGGTCTAGTTGGCTTAAGTGCCTAGACTAGTTTCTTCCTGGCTACCACAGGGCAGGTGCAGTTACGATAGCGCACCAGCAAAGCAAAATGAATCGCCAAGGTCGCAACGACTGCAGCGGACCGTGAGAAGTTCCGGTGCCTAGTCATTGAACTGCGGCATGAATACCGGCGTCGAAAGGAGCTTCGGCGACGGACCGGAAACGTTGAGGCGTCCCAACCACAGTACGCCGGACAGGTGGCCTCCTATGAATAGGTACTACAGGAAGCCCAGTATTCCCCTTCACGCGTAGTAGAATTTTTGTAGTGTTAGTAAAATAAAGTTATTTTGAGTTGGGGCAAAATTTTTTAGATTTAAAGCTAGCGTGAGGAATACTAAGGAGAAATTAATCTCATTATTTGTTATATATAAACATATATATATATATATATATATATATATATATATATATATATATATATATATATGTATATATATATATATATATATATATATATATATATATAAATATATACATATATACATATATATATATATATATATATATATATATATATATATATATATATATATATATATATATATATATATATATATATATATATATACATGTATACAGTAGAACTCCAATTATCTGAATCAATTGGGACCGGACCAAATTCGGATAACCAAAAATTCGGATAAAAAAGGGTATATTTTAAAGAAAAATTGCTCATTTCGGTACTGTTGCATTATAATTAATTTTTCTAGTGTACCTACACTGCAAACAACGTATAGAGTATATTATGAACGCTACAGTACATAAAATATTAAGTGTTACGTACATACATACATACTTTAATCACAGGATTTTATTTTTTGAACATTTCGTGAAGAGTACGTTGCCTTGACGTAGTAGAACGTTTCCGAGCGGCGAGTTCCCGCAGGCACTTGACGGCTTAATGTTGTACTGTGTTACATTCCAGTTGCCGCTCCATCCACTTTAAGGCATTTTCAAAACAAATAAACGCTTCTCCGTGGGTGGGAACATTTTCATACTTGGTCTCTTTCCCGGTTTCATCGTTGTCGTTGGTATCATCTTATTGTTCGTTCATGACATTCTCTGCAATTTCTTCATCTATCATAATAGGAAATCCTTGGTCATCTTTATCACATTGAAGCCACTCCTCCACATCATCAACATCGCATTCTGAACAGCCCGTTATTTCTTTGGCAATGTCAACAAATTCTACCATGGACAGGACGTGTTCCTGTTCATCAACGGCAGCTGTTGTTTGCTGTTGTTGGTGTTTACTTTGGTTTTCGGATTCCAGTTGCTCCTTTGTTGATGTGCCATTTATTCTATTCCAAGCTCGTTTAAGTGAAACACTTTTCACCATATTCCAGGGATCACCAACCATGTAGCAACAGTCTTTCAAATTTTTGTATATGAATGCAAAACAATTTCTTCGTTGTTCTCTTCAGCCAATAACAATTTTTGGAGCAACTGTCGTCGGTAGTGTCGTTTGGTGCACCCAATCACGCCCTGATCCATGGGCTGCAGTAGACTAGTGACATTAGGTGGGAGGAATAGGAATTTAAACTCGCCATTCTCACTCTCAAGAAGCTCAACTGTTGGATGAGTTGGCGCATTATCGATGATAAGTAGAACCTTTATACCATTAGAGAAATATACTCGAATCCATTCCTGCACTTTTTTGGTTTGTGTAAGTCACTGGCAAGCTGTTAACATTTTTAAAAGCTCTTGATTTCTTTGTTTTGCCAATTATTAGCAAAGGAAGCCGATGGTTTCCTGTAGAGTTAGCACAAACGAGAATTGTTAATGCCCGTCCACACGATCAGTGGCGTTAGACTTAAGTAAAAATGTTATTTTACAAATCGTATTTGCAAAGATGGATAATTAATTTCGTCACCTTATGTGACTAATATTGTTTGACTTAGTTGCTAAATCATAGATGCGTGCATGTCTCATGTGGCCACATTTTGCATCGCCACAGACGCGGGCGTCAGCAGTTTCGCGTGATGTTCGAATCATCTTGTTAACTTATACGCGTCAGCGAAACGATCGGAAGACACAAGCACCACATTTGCATGCATGATGTGGCCACATGAACGCATTGCAATGCGAAACCAAGGTTCTTTTCCCGTACCAGACGCGGGCGTCAGCGGTTTCCGGGCATGGAATGCTTGTGGACGCTCAAGCGTCAGCATTTTCGTGGAATGCTTGTGGACGCTCAAGCGAATGCTTGTGGACGCTCAAGCGTCAGCATTTTCGTGCGTGGGAACGGCTGGCGCCTTTTGCTCGGTGTGGGAAGGTAATAGTCAGTCGTCAACAGATCGTCGCGACAGCGAGAACAAAATCCTTAACGTTACTAGCTCCGGATGTAAATAAAATTGAATATAATTTAAAACTGACAAAATCTAATTTAATATTAGGGGAGATAATAAATGCGTTGATGTGTTACTGTGCTACGAGTTCATATTTTGGAAAATTAGGTGACAGGAAGAGGCCAGGACAAAAGAGCCCGGCCGCAAACATTTTGGAGGCCCCGGCGAGATTAACACTCGCAATCTCGTCTGAATTTGGATTACCAGTGTCAAGTGGTAGTGTCAAGTGGTGGTGGTGTTGTGCCGGTAAACGTGCCTGTCGTGCGTGCGTAACATAAAATGGTTGATATGGAGGTCGTGTTCCGGGAGCTGAAGTTATTGGCCAGAGCTGTAGAGGCCGTAATTTCCAACTATAAGAAGGATTCGGCCAGCCGCAAACTAGATGTCAGCTACTATGAAGAGCGGCTGCGGCGTTTAGAAACTGCCTGGGAGGAATTCGAACGCAAGGACACCGAAGTTCGATCCTTACCCGAAATCACACCGGAACACGACTACTTCAAGGGCGAAACGTATGAAACGACCAAGATAAATTACGACACTTTTCAGAAGCACTTCCTCGAAAGGATCAACGCTCTAAAGGGCACGGCACTGCCAATGTCGCAGCCACCCTCATCAGCACACGATAGCAATGACAAGCCTTCAGCCGCACTGGTCTCGGTACAGAAAAATCCAGTTTTCACATGCAAGTTGCGACGGTATCGGGCCTCGGCAGATTCACTGAGAAGGACGATGGCTCGCCCAGAACCGCCAGAAAACACGAAGACTTGGTGTAAGGCTAGAGCGGAGGCGGTGCAACGAGGCTGGCAACAATTGGATGAGCTTCATCAGCAAGTCTATGAATCCTGTGAGGATCCTGAAGCGCAGGGCTTTAATTTGGAAGAGCATATCCGGTTGGAGGAGGACGTGCAGGACTGCATTGTTCGCTTGCAAGTAAAGGTCAACGCCACCACCGAAATGCCGCCCTCGTCTGTTACGCCTGCTGCGACTCCAGGCTTGGTGCTCCCAAAAATTGCTTTGCCCACCTTCAACGGAGATTACCTCCACTGGCGACATTTCCGGGATTTGTTTATGCAAATGGTGCATAACCAGCCGATGTCTGCGTGCCAGAAGCTGTGGTATCTGAAGGTTAACCTTACAGGAGAGGCTGGATCCTTGATCAGAAACTTTGCGTTGTCAGACGAAAATTATCAAACTGCCTGGAAGACACTTAATGAGAGATTTGACAATCGACGACTCTTGGTGTCGGCCCTCATCGACAAATTAATGGGGCAGCCATCTCAGGCCAGTGAAAAACCGTCAGCGGTAGCCGTAAAGTCACTGCATGACACCACACAAGAGTGTCTCAGAGGCCTGGAAAACCTGCAAATATCCACAAGGGATTGGGATCCATTGCTACTGCACATTTTGCTGCGAAAATTGGATTCGACAACGCATTCCCTTTATCAGCAATCTTTAGCTAACCCGCGCGAGCTGCCACCTTTGAAGGGTTTACTGGATTTCCTACAAGTGCGATTCCAGGCACTCGAAGCGCTTGGTAGTACGCCTAAGGACCCAGACCGCAATCACAAGAAGGTTACCAAAGCGTGGCCGCCGTGGCTGCATTGCGATGCCCAAGGTGCTCGCAGAATCACCCGCTATACTACTGCCCTGAGTTTCTCCAAGACAACGCTGTGAAAAGGCTAAACTTTGTACGTTTAAAGAAGCTATGTGTAAATTGCTTGCGAGAAGGTCACCAGTCTTCCGGCTGCGTGGCAAGAAGCTGCAAGGAGTGCGCCAGAAAACAGCAATCTCCAAGCAGACCAAGATGACAACGCCTGGCTCCACAGTCAAGAAACCAGACATTCAGCCGCCACCTGTGCCGCCCGCCCTCACGTTGACGGCTCTCATGCAACCTGGAGCGAGGAAAAATGTTCTGTTGAGCACAGCCGTTGTGAAGGTGGTTGCCAGCAATGGAAGAGTGACCGACTGCCGAGCAGTATTGGACCCTGGCTCGCAAATCAACCTAGTAACCGAGCGCATTATCAAGAAACTAGGGCTAGCGGCTTCGCCGCAATTTGCACTGATTGAGGGAGTGGGCGGAAACATCGAGAAGGCGCATCGTAAGGTGGAGCTTGGCCTAAAATCCAGAGTGTCTGGATATGCCGCGCAGTTGGAGGCCTACGTCCTCGATCAAATCATATCTCCTCAACCTTCTCAGAGTCTGGACACATCGGAATGGCAGATTCCTGGGAATATCAAGCTGGCGGATCCTGAATTCCATCGAACGGAGCGCATCGACATGCTGCTGAGTGCGGAGCATTTCTACGAAGTTCTTGCCATCGGGCAAATCAAGTTGGGCCCTGAACTCCCTGTGCTCCAGAACACGCTCCTCGGTTGGATTGTTGCCGGAAAGGTAGTTACACCTCAAGGGCTACCAGTAACGTGTGGAGTCCTCACGGAAGAGACTCAGCTGACTCAAGCTATCAAGCGATTCTGGGAGGTTGAGGAGGTATCGGATCCACAACACAATCTCACAGCGACTGAAAGAGCGTGCGAAGTAAATTTCGCCCAGACGACTCAACGTGAATCCGATGGCCGTTTCTTGGTACGGCTCCCCTTCAAGGAAGATCCCAAAGGGCTTGGTGACTCGCAGGACGTTGCCATACGCAGATTTATGGCGATAGAGCGCAGACTGGAGAAGAACCCCGACCTAAGACGGCAGTATTGCGAATTCATGGACGAATACGAACGACTGGGACATATGGAGCGAATCACATGGTCAGCGAATAAGAAAGCACATTATTTTTTGCCGCACCATTGCGTCTTGAAACCAGGTAGTAGTACCACTAAATTGAGGGTGGTTTTCGACGCGTCCAGCAGAACATCAACGAACGTTTCTCTGAACAATATCCTACATACAGGACCCACGATTCAGGATGATCTATTTGCGATTTTGATCCGTTTCCGTTTGCCACGCTTCGTTTTCACTGCCGACATTGTCAAAATGTATCGGCAAATAAGGCTTCAGCATGACGATTGCAATTTTCAATTGGTGATTTGGAGAACAAGTCCAACCCAGCCTTTGCGATATTATCGACTCAAGACCATTACGTACGGCACAACGTGTGCCCCGTACTTGGCAACTAAATGCCTCCAGGTTCTGGCACAAGCCGAACAAAATCGAGCACCCTTAGGCAGCAGCGCCTTGCAGCATGATTGTTACATAGACGACGTCATGACAGGGGCAGACAGCTTGACGGAGGCAATCCGAACACAGGAGGAATTGCGTCAGATTCTTACCAGTGCAGGGATGCATTTGCACAAATGGTGTGCCAATCATCCGCATCTTCTACAGCAAATCAGTGTCGAGGATCAGGAGGTCCAGCTGGATTTTGGTAGCTTGTCGGAAGACTACATCAAAACCTTGGGGGTAATTTGGCTCCCAAAAACGGACGATTTCCAAATCGGCATTAACTTGGACGTCGCTGAGGTCAAGTTCACAAAACGGACGATCGCTTCAGACATCGCCCGAATGTTCGACCCATTGGGTATCCAGGCGCCGGTTATCGTAACCGCAAAATTGTTCCTGCAGGCGCTATGGCGGTTGGAATTAGACTGGGACGCAGCTTTGCCACTTGAAATACATACACAGTGGGCCAAGTTCCGCAGTGAGCTACCATCATTGCAAAGGGTTCGCTTTCCCCGACACGTTATCGCCTGCGAGAAACCAATTCAGCTGCAGCTACACACCTTCTGCGATGCCTCGGAGAGGGCGTATGGCGCTGTGATCTATGTTCGCTCAACGTCCCCGAGCGGTCAAGTCAACGTTCGACTGCTCTGTTCCAAATCCAGGGTAGCCCCCATCAAGGTGTTGACAGTACCGCGTTTGGAGTTGTGTGCCGCCAAGCTGGGAGCGGAATTGACGAGTCGAGTCAAGAGAGCGCTCAGTCTGCCAGATGTTTTCACGTTCTCTGGTCCGATTCAGAGGTCGCATTGGCGTGGATTAACTCAACCGCTTCATCCTACAGCACTTTCGTGGCCAATCGTGTTTCGACCATCCAAACATTGTCACGACCAACTCAGTGGCGACATGTGGCGTCCCACGACAATTCTGCGGACATCCTATCCCGTGGCCTGGCGCCAGCTGCGCTAAGGGACTGCAAGCTCTGGTTACAGGGGCCCTCCTTCTTGACTGGACCTGAGGCGGACTGGCCGCCTCCATACAAGGGCACTGAGGCCTGCGAAGTTGAGCAAAAATAAATCAGGATTGCAATGACAACAACAGCTAATGCAAGCAACCATTTTGTTTACGAAATTCAACACGGCAACTCATTTGGAAGGCTTCAACGGGTGATCGTTTATATGCTGCGTTTTGTAACACATTGCAGGGCAAGCTCCCAGTCTTCTCAGGTGCGCAGCCGCGCAGTAACAACTCATGAACTCTCCACAGCAACCGGAGTGATCGTTAAATGTATTCAGCAGCACGATTTTCGTGAGGATCGGCGAGACATCCAACTACACGGGCAGGTCAGCAAAAACAGCCCCCTATCGAGTCTGACTCCCTTCCTGGATTCGAACGGAATCCTGCGCGTTGGCGGGAGGCTAGAAGCGTCACAAATTGCTTTCGAGGCCAAGCATTCTATGTTGCTGCCGTTCGCGAATCCACTTACTAGACTACTGATGACGGATATCCACCGCAATAATTGCCACCTCGGAGCTCAGGCACTGCTAGCTACCACGAGACAAGGCTTTTGGCCCATCAGGGGGAAGCAGCTGGCCCGGGCGGTTGTTCAAAAATGCGTGCGATGTGTTAAGGCAAGGCCACAACTGTTCAATCAAGTTATGGGAAATCTACCAGGTGCTTGCGTGCAAGCGGCTCGCCCTTTCATCCGTTCGGGCGTCGACTTTTGCGGGCCAATGCTGATACACTACCGGGGTAGAGGCGTGCGGCCTCAGAAAGGATACATCGCTATATTCTGCTGCTTCGCTACCAAGGCCGTCCATCTGGAGATGGTGAGCGATCTCAGCACAGAAGCCTTCATCGGTGCTCTGAAGCGTTTCATCGGGAGACGAGGTCTCTGCAAGGACATCTATTGCGACAATGCGACCAATTTTGTAGGTTCGCAACGTCAACTACGCGAGCTGTCTTCATCACTTCATTCAGCCGAGGGTCAACACAAGGTGACCGACTCTTGCAGCACACGGGGAATACAATTTCACTTCATCCCCCCTCGCGCCCCCCACTTTGGTGGATTGTGGGAGGCGGCCGTTAAAATCAGCCAAGAACCTGCTTCGCCGGGGCGCTTCATCAGCCACACTCACGTACGAGGAACTGCATACCCTGGTGGTCCAGGTGGAGGCCATCCTCAACTCCAGACCTTTAACTGCGATGTCCGACGATCCCAATGACCTGGCGGCGTTGACTCCGGGCCATTTTCTTATCGGTGAGCCCCTCACGGCCATGGTGGATGCTCGGGCAGAGCCGGTCGCAGGCGAACTTCATACACGATGGAAGCGGATAAATCTTTTTGAAGAACGAGTTTTGGCGCCGATGGTCCCGCGAATATTTGAACCAACTGCAACTTCGCGTTAAGTGGCAACAAGGTCAACCAAATGCTACCCGGGGAACCATCGTCATCATCAAGGACGACAACCTACCAACTATGAAATGGCCTCTGGGACGAATCATTGACACGCATCAAGGGGCTGATGGCTTTGTCAGAGTTGCAGACGTAAAAAACAGCCACTGGAATAGTAAGAAGGCCCATTCATCGTCTAGCGCCACTACCAGTGACGGAGACCACTATACCTGAAGCAGCTGGGCCTGAAGCGAATACTCAAAACCAACCTGAGGCACCGCATCAAGCAGACACACCCGATACTTGCCACACCGGGCTCCGATCCGGGAGCAGAAGGACGCCTCTTCTATCGCTCCTGCTGGTCTGCCTACTGAGCCCTCTAACAGTAACCAACCCCATCAAGGTGTCATCAACTGGACCACATCCAGGACTGCATTTTCAATCATTGGGAAATGCCTTCCTGTCGACAAGTGAGTGGAAACTCTTGGTCTACTATGACCTAGAAGCCTACTGGACGGAGCTGGCTACGCTGCAGAACGGCACAATTTGGCTGCAACAACTATGTGATCGTGATTCTCGACCAGCCGACTGCTCGCATCTGCATGAGCAGTTCCGACACTTGACCGATCAGTTTTCTAGCGCAAACCAGATGCTGAGGATCAGGTCAAGGCGAGGCGCAATAAACGCAGTGGGTGGACTGGCCAGATCGTTGTTCGGAGTTCTGGATGAAGAGTACGCTAATCAAATGGCTCAAACCATTAAGACGATGCAGGGAGATCAGACCAAGCTGCACTCCTTACTCAAAAACCAAACGTCAATCATCGACTCGACATTGAATCTCCTCGGTCAAACGGAACAGATGGCTCAAAAACGTTTTGCCTCCATAGAGCACGAACTGACAAAACTCTCCAACGAGGTCAAGGGTCCGCAACTCGAAGGCACCGCAGCCCGAGTACCAGATTTAATCTCAATTCTATCTTTCCAGATGACCCTGGCAACACTCAATTTACAGCGCATCCAATCCAGCCTCTTGGACGTAATCACAGACATACAGCATGGGAACTTCAATCCTCTGCTGTTGTCTCAACAGCAACTTAATGCGGCAATGACCGACATCAGGGATCACCTGCCGGAAAATCAGCGTCTCCCTGTTGGCCGAGAAGACTTTCTGAAATTATTTGGGCTAACATCTATCAAGGCCAAGGCAAATGCGAACTTCATTCTTTTCGAGCTCAAGATGCCACTCATCGATGTATCAACGTTTGAGCTCTATCGAATCCTACCAATTCCAACGGCAAAACGGAACCATCTCGTTGCTATACAGCCAACCGCTCCTTATCTGATCATCAGTCCACATCGCGACGTCTGCTATCCGCTCAACGAGATGGATTATGCTGCCTGTAACTGGATGGAGCCAAACACCCACTTGTGCCGACAGTCCCATCCGTTGTATCACAAGGACGCCAATATGAGCACTTGCGAAGTGACGCTGCTAAGGGGAATGCCGACGATGACCAACTGTCACCTAGTTGAGCTGCTTACATCCTTCTCGTGGACGAATATCCCACAGTCCAATGAGTGGATCTATGCTTTCACCACACCGATGGTGGCCCAGCTGGTGTGCAGTGGCAACACATCCATCCTGACACTGCAGGGCTCCGGAATTCTGCAGCTGACTCCCAACTGCACGCTCAAATCCGATGCAGTAACTATCAAGGGTCACCGCATATATGAATCCTCAATCAAAACGACTCAGCCGAAGACCTATTATTACACTGATCACGACAACCTGGGACATGTACAACAGCTCCTTGAGCCCACACCTTTCCGGATGCACACTTCGGAGATCAACGATCTGCGAAATCAACTCAAGGAGCAGGATCTATCCTGGAGGGACCAGCTGGATGTGCATGATGTTCACCAGTATGCACTAGGATATCTGAGCTTCGTCGCAGTTCTCGCTATTGTCGCCTTCCTATGGTGCAAGGCCAAAAATGTAAGCTGCCAACCACGATCGCAACGACCGAGACCAGTGCCACTGCCTAGACGTCACAGCTTGCCCCACACACTGGAAGAGGTTGAACAGACCGTTCAACGGGGGGGGGGTGGATGTTAATGCCCGTCCACACGATCAGTGGCGTTAGACTTAAGTAAAAATGTTATTTTACAAATCGTATTTGCAAAGATGGATAATTAATTCCGTCACCTTATGTGAAACACTTTTCACCATATTCCAGGGATCAGCAACCATGTAGCAACAGTCTTTCAAATTTTTGTATATGAATGCAAAACAATTTCTTCGTTGTTCTCTTCAGCCAATAACAATTTTTGGAGCAACTGTCGTCGGTAGTGTCGTTTGGTGCACCCAATCACGCCCTGATCCATGGGCTGCAGTAGACTAGTGACATTAGGTGGGAGGAATAGGAATTTAAACTCGCCATTCTCACTCTCAAGAAGCTCAACTGTTGGATGAGTTGGCGCATTATCGATGATAAGTAGAACCTTTATACCATTAGAGAAATATACTCGAATCCATTCCTGCACTTTTTTGGTTTGTGTAAGTCACTGGCAAGCTGTTAACATTTTTAAAAGCTCTTGACTTCTTTGTTTTGCCAATTATTAGCAAAGGAAGCCGATGGTTTCCTGTAGAGTTAGCACAAACGAGAATTGTTAATGCCCATCCACACGATCAGTGGCGTTAGACTTAAGTAAAAATGTTATTTTACAAATCGTATTTGCAAAGATGGATAATTAATTTCGTCACCTTATGTGACTAATATTGTTTGACTTAGTTGCTAAATCATAGATGCGTGCATGTCTCATGTGGCCACATTTTGCATCGCCACAGACGCGGGCGTCAGCAGTTTCGCGTGATGTTCGAATCATCTTGTTAACTTATACGCGTCAGCAAAACGATCGGAAGACACAAGCACCACATTTGCATGCATGATGTGGCCGCATGAATGCATTGCAATGCGAAACCAAGGTTCTTTTCCCGTACCAGACGCGGGCGTCAGCGGTTTCCGGGTATGGAATGCTTGTGGACGCTCAAGCGTCAGCATTTTCGTGGAATGCTTGTGGACGCTCAAGCGAATGCTTGTGGACGCTCAAGCGTCAGCATTTTCGTGCGTGGGAACGGCTGGCGCCTTTTGCTCGGTGTGGGAAGGTAATAGTCAGTCGTCAACAGATCGTCGCGACAGCGAGAACAAAATCCTTAACGTTACTAGCTCCGGATGTAAATAAAATTGAATATAATTTAAAACTGACAAAATCTAATTTAATATTAGGGGAGATAATAAATGCGTTGATGTGTTACTGTGCTACGAGTTCATATTTTGGGAAATTAAGTGACAGGAAGAGGCCAGGACAAAAGAGTCCGGCCGCAAACAAGAATGTTGGCACGTTCTTTACTGACCTTATGTCCTGGAGCACTTTCCTCTCTTTTAGATGCCAATGACTTCCTAGGCAAAGCCTTTTAATTTAAATCAGTTTCATCGGCGTTGTAAACAAGATCCGCATCGTAGTCTTTAGTTTGCTTTTCAAAAGTTTCCAGATAGCTATTGGCAGCTTCACGATGGGCAGACAGTTTTTCTCTCGCTACATCTAACTTCCAAAGGCCATGTCTAGATTTGAAATTGTGGAGCCAACCTTGGCTTGCTTTAAACTCAACCATGCCAATTTTTTCGCTAAATATCAGTGCTCTTTCACATGAAATCTGGCCTGAAATCGTTTGTCCAATTAAACGTTGCCGTAGGGATCACGTGAAAACCGCGTTCTCAAGCTGTCCATTTTTAGCTTTTTTCACCACTTTTCTAGATTAACATCCATCTTCTCTATCTAATGCACTAACAAAACTTGAAATTTTAGTGCTGTTAGTTTTAATGCCCGATATTGTAGCCGTTCCGATGCCATATCTCTCTGCAAGTTGTTTTCCAGGCACATTTTTATTTAATTGATCGACAATTTCCACTTTACAACTCAGTGAAAGCACAACACGTTTACGTTTTGTACTCATTTTGGACACTCAATATAGCAGTAGACGCTAAACGCAATGTCAACATGAACGACAGCAGAAGACGCTAAACGTAAGGTAAACCCGTGCAGCGGTCGAATGCTCAGATACGGATAGAAACTCTGGTGTGCAGGTGCGGGTGAACTTAGCCAACAAAGATGAGAGCAGCAAAGCAGATAAGGCAGACTGGTGGGAATGCAGAGAGCACATGCTCAAGGAACGGTGGATACTGAACGCGTCGTTGCTATTGTAATGAAACATAGGCAATGCCTGTACAGTATCCAGCCACCTCGCACGAGTTACGGTACTGTCCGCCTAACAATATCATAACTAGCCAACACGTGCCTCATACCATTCAATCTAACGTGAATCCCAGACATGTTGTTTGCACTTTTTCAAATTTTACTTTTATTCATAACGTAACATAATTCCTAGACTTCTCATTTGCACTTTTCGCTAAAGCTAAATTCACTTTTATTCATAACGTAACATAATTCCTAGACTTCTCATTTGCACGTTTCGCTAAAGTTAAATTCACTTGTTCATGGAAATCGAATTCAAAGGCGTAACCACTTTTGCTAAATAAATAGAAATGTACAACATTGTATCAAGCAGTTAATTTTTTGGTAGCTAGCGGAAGCTTTGCCAAAATAAACAGTGATTTAAAAATTAAAAGTTTGTTTTTTTAAGGGATAAGTTCATAGTTACCCTAACTGGCGCAGTCGGAAATGTAAAGGGCGGAGGACGATTTCGTTAAAAGTTACTTAAAACCGTAAAGTTTCCGATGGATTATCGGTTCGCGAAGGTTGATCGCCCACGGTTCAGTAACTGTAAATTTTGTAGTGCAAGTGACGAAGGATTATCGTTGCCATAGCAGGCTCAGCGAAGGCATATCGCTACTCGAGCAGACAATTAAGGAAGGAAATGAGAAACCAACTAACCATCATCTTCAAGTAAGTTCTTGGCCAATGCTTCTTTACCATAAAACAAAATCATCATCCAATAAGCCCTATAACACGTTCCCTAGGCTATTTAAGCAAAATAACTCTTCTACTCGTAGATTAAGTGATTCTAATTCGATTAAATTGAGTGAGAGTGAAAATAAATTTATTAGTTCAAGTGTCAAATCTAAGTTCTCCGTGAGTGAAAATAATTTAAAAGACCCGAGTCATCATTCAATCAAATCCCCAAACATTTTATCGGATTTACATAGTTTGTTCAAATCGCTTAGTTTGACAGAATTAATCAACCCAATTATTAATTACGAAAGAGAAATTAATACAAAAAATATTGCAATGCAAACGCTGGCACAAGTGCTCAATTTTCAATTACAACGACTGACATTTTTAACATATTACGGGTACCCAATGTAATTAAAGACCAGATTACTTTTCGATTTCTTCGATAATGTCGAAGAAATCCTTGACCTCATTCAGGTCACCAGTGGTTCATCCTATGGCCGTTTGTTATTAAGGGCCATTAAGAAAAAAATTGCTGGAGAGGCTAATGAGGTCCTCAACATGTATGGTACGCCATTGAATTGGGACCTTATTAAAGAAAATCTCATCCTTCACTACGCCGACAATAGGAATGAAACTACCCTTATACGAGACTTACATACATTGAAACAAAACAGTGATTCTGTGCAAAAGTTCTGTAGTGAAATAGTGGAAATACTCAGTAGCATGAACAATCATGTGAGTATTCACGAAAAGGATCATAGTGTGATTTCGGCTAAGAAAAATCATTTCGTGGAAATGTGCTTAAACACACTTTTAATCGGGTTTAAAAGAAACTCTTGGTTCCACCATTCGTGCAATGAAGCCCACAAGTTTAGCAGATGCATATGCATGCTGCATTAAACAACAAAATATGTTCTATTCCAAGTCAGATCCGAAGAGAAGTGTGCTAAACGCAAGACAAATTAGCACACCTAAACATTTATTTCCACAGCCACCTAAATTGTTATTTCCACAGGACGTATTTAAACCCAAACCTGTGTTCCCTACAACGCCAGCACCGAATTTTGGATATTATCCATTTATTCAACCAAATAGGCCTAACTTTACACCCCAATAAAAACCATTTAATATTAACCAATTTCAAAGCCCCTTCATTAGACAGCAACAATTCGGAGTCCCGCAAAACCCGCAACTAATGCAACGACAAATGCCATTCCCAAATAATCACGCTAACTTCCAACCAAGACCACCTATATTTAACAACAGACCAAACAACGGACCATCTCAAAAACCGGGACCTATGGAAATATCAGGTACAATCAGGAGGAACCAACCTCAACAAAGAACTCAAGGAAGTAACTTCTTCCGCTCAACAAGACCACCAAACTTCATAGCAGAGGAATTATTCCACGCTGGAGAACAGGACTCATACCCTCTCAGATAACCAGGTTACATAAACAATCCAAAAAGATCCCTTTTGAATGTTGAAGAAATGAATACCGAAAGTGGCCATCTGGCGGACAACCAATATAATTTAGATCATTATTACTTCCGATATTATTACGAAGATGAAGATCCCTCCTTGTGCTTTTACCTGAATGAAAATTATCATCCAATTACTGACGCATCCAATTCCTATGATTGCCTCCCCGAACCAATCAGATACCTAGATATCAATAAACATGGCAATTTACTACCCTATGTTAACTTTTCATCCCCTTTTGGTCGACCATTGAGATTTTTAATAGACACGGGAGCATCTTCGTCATTTATTAACCCCGAGTATATTGACCCTCGTGACATAAAATCAATAAAGCCCATTTCAATTACCACTGTTCTCTCTAAACATGAAGTTCAGGAAGAAGTTTCATTACTGAACTTCACTGAATTTAATCAACCTGGCAACTCACGATTTTTAATATTCAAATTTCATAGCTATTTTGATGGATTACTTGGAGTGGATATTCTTAGTAATCTCGGAGCTAAAGTTAATCGCAACCAGGTAATTGTCACCAATAATGCCACACTCCCCTTAAAATTCAAGCCAAATTTCATGTCTAACAAATACATTATTTTACCAGAAACAAGAACAATTGTCAAGCTTCCCGTTGATGTACAGAACGGAGATGTTTACATCAGATTTAACAAAATATCCCCTGATTTGGTAATTTCCAAAGGAATCTATACTGCAATTAATTGGTATGCACCCGTTGAAGTTTCTAACCTTTCACAGAAGGAACAAATTCTTTTACTTGAACATCCCCTGATGGTAAAAAATCTTTCAGATCGTTATGAACAAATTAACAATTTAAATGTATGCTATGAGATCGAAGAATCATTATCGGCTTCATGTGATGACATCATTAGTCTACTTCGGGTATCACACTTAAAAACTGAAGAGCAGAAAGAACTGTTCAAAATCTGTCGAGAATACGACGACATTTTCTTTCGGGAAGGACAAGATTTGACCTTCACAAATCAAGTGAAGCATCGAATTAGAACATCCGATGAATCACCCCTATATACGAAATCCTATAGATATTCTCCCATCCATAAGGAGAAAGTCCGTAACCAAATCTCTGATATGTTGAATCAAATAATTCGCCCCAGTTACTCGCCTTGGACCTCTTCAGTTTGGATTGTCCCAAAAAAACTAGACGCATGTGGCAAACAGAAATAGAGATTGGTTATTGACTATAAGAAATTGAATGAAAAGACGTTTGGTGATCAATATCCTCTTCCGAATATCAAGGACATCCTCGACAAATTAGGAAAATCAATGAACTTCTCGACGCTGGATTTAGCGAGTGGGTTCCACCAAATAGAGATGGACCCCCGCGATGTTCCGAAAACAGCCTTCACTGTAGAAGGAGGTCATTAAAAATATGTGCGCATGCCATTTGGGCTAAAAAATGCACCCTCGACGTTCCAGAGAGTGATGGATAATGTGCTAAAAGAACTGCAGGGCACAGTTTTCCTCGTCTATTTAGACGACATAATAATATTCTCCACTTCATTGCAAGAGCACAGCGAAAATCTAAAAAAAGTATTTCAAAGACTTTGTCAAGCAAATCTCAAGGTCCAGCCTGATAAATCGGAATTCCTCAAAAAGGAAATAGCTTTCTTCGGTCATCTGGTCACAACAGAAGCAATTATCGATTTCCCCGTTCCAAGAACCACAAAGGAGATAAAATCTTTCCTCGGCTTGCTCGGTTATTATCGCAAGTTCATCCGAGACTTTGCGAGATTAACCAAACCACTTTAAGAATGCTTAAAAAAGAGCCGACGCATTGATCTAAACGATCGTTACATAAAATCATTCAACTCCTCCAAAGATATTCTCATGAACGATCCCCTTATCCAACACCCGGTTTTTAGCAAACCGTTCGTCCTTACGATAGATGCAAGTAACTTCGCAATTGGTGCAGTATTATCGCAAGGCCCAATCGGCAGCGATAAGAACGTTAACCGATTCTGAGATTAACTATTCTACAATTGAGAAAGAGCTCTGGGCCACCGTTTGGGCTACAAAATATTTCCGGCCGTATCTCTTCGGTAGGAAGTTTAAGATTGTGACGGACCACAAGCCACTTACGTGGATGATGAATTTAAAAGATCCAAATTCAAGAATGATACGTTGGAGACTCAAACTAGAGAAGTATGACTATGAATTAGATTACAACAAGGGTAGTCAGAACAGAAATGCTTACGCCTTAAGCCGCATAAAAATCACACAAAGTACAGCCAATGATGTCGAAATTAACGTGAACGATACCGCTAAGACGTCTACACAGAGTACTAGAGCTTCCACAGTGCACTCTGCGGAAGAAGATCTGAATACCGGGATACCAATATCTGAACGTCCCCTGAACGAATTTTCTCTTCAATTAATACTTGAAGAAACTATTAGAATTCCTAAATCCAGTTTAGAAATGCCGTTCCGGAACAAACAACGCCGTATAATTTGAATGCGGCAATACACAGAAGCAACTCTTGTCGATATCTTCAAGAAATTTAACCCTGCCAATAGATTAACCGCAATATATACCACAGACAAAATTTTCAAAATAATACAGGATACTTACACAAACCACTTTTCACAGCCTCATAGTTTAAAAGTAGTCAGATGAATGGAAATCCTGACAGAAATCTCTGAAGACGGCGAACAAGATGGTCTGATAACGGAATACCATCTAAATAGTAACCATCGAGGCATTAACGAGACTCATGCTCATCTCAAAAGAGAATATTACTTTCCCTTTATGAAGAATAAAATTACAAAGATCATCAATAATTGTAAAAAATGCCAGATACTAAAATACGATAGAAATCCCCAAAAACCAAAACATCAGACCCTGGAAAATCCCAAAAAACCTTTAGAAATTCTACATATGGATGTTTACACAATTGACAAAAAGTACATATTGACGATCATTGATAAATTTTCAAAATTTGCGGCAGCTTACATACTTTCAGCTCGAAATTGCTTAAATATTATTAAATCCCTCAAACATTTTATCAGCCTTCACGGTATTCCCCAAAATATAGTTACAATGGTAACCGACCAAGGTACTGAGTTTACATGCTCTATCTTTAAAGACTTTTCTAAGCAATATAAATTGAATCACTACATAGTTTCATATCAATAAACAAGCAGTAATGGACCCATAGAAAGACTCAACTCAACAATTACAGAAACATATAGAATAATACGTGACAAGTACCACGACAAAGACGCAGAGGACATTTGGAATGAAGTAATAATAACATATTGTCGCGTGTTTTGGTTCGCGGCCAATAATTTTAATGTTCCGGGGAAGCGGAAACGCAATGTCTATTAAATTAAATTAAAAGAGTTCATTTATTTACCAAAAAAATGCACAATCTCTCATTTAACTATTTCGCAATTTTAATTAGAATCTAACTTTCACTTGTCAATTAAATTTCTATCGCAATTGTCTACTAAAATCACTTCACACTCAAACAATCAATATCGCCTGTACTTCGCGTATCGCAGTTTTCTATCGCGGTTGTAATGAATGATTCCCCCAATCATTCAGCTCGCCTTTATATAGGGTCTGTAGTCATTCAACCCAGTTCTCGTACATTGGCGAATTAGCGGGAACATTCGAGCAGCGTGAATGAATGGAGCAGTGACTCACTTTCAGATGTTGATGCTTGGTGGGTTCTCGTGGTTTCGAGTAAATTCATTTTGTTGATGTTCTTCACTGTTGTGAAAACAATTGCGACAGTAGCTCGCAGAATTCTTTGTACATGTAACACTGCCCCCACCTCAGTTCTTTTCGGCCCGAAAAGACGTGTCGCCATTTGTAGTCAATTCTCCCTGGGTGTAATATGGGGCAAGACGGTCCAGGTGCACGGTTTTCATTTTGGCTCTTGGCTTACGATGTTCCTGTATTCGGTATGCGACGTCGTTGATTCGCTTTGTAGCTCGGTATGGTCCCTCCCAATTATGTTGCAACTTTGGAGACCTACCCTTTCGCCGTTGCGGGTTATACAGCCACACCAAGTCATCTCGCTGGAAGCCAGTAGAATTTGCCTTTAGATCATACGTGGTCTTCATGCGGTCAGTAGCCAATTCGAGGTGTTTTCGCACTGTCCGATGTATCTGGTTCAACCGTTGTCTTAGCTCACTTGCGTACTCCGAGATCGTTTGAGGTTTCTCAGGGGGTGTTCCGAACTTTAAATCAGCTGGCAGACGAAAAGTCTTTCCAAAAACGACTTTGGCTGGGGCTTGGCCCGTCGATGTTCGGCAGCTCTGTACGCCATCAAAAATAGTGGGATGTGTCAGTCCCAGTCCCTTTGGTTTTCGTCAACCATCTTGGCCAGGTGTTTATTGAGAGTGCCGTTGAAATCTTCGACCATTCCATCGGATCGGGGATGCAGCGGTGTTGTCCTCGTTTTCCGTATTCCCAGCAGCTCGCACATTTCGCCAAAAACTAGTGACTCGAAGTTTCGGCCTTGATCTAAATGCAGTTCACAAGGTACGCCGTACCTACTGACCCAATTTAACACTAGCTGTTCGGCTACAGTAGTTGCTTCCTGGTTGGGAATGGGGTAGACCTCGGGCCACTTGCTGAAATAATCGGCTACAACCAGTGTGTATCGATTTCCCCATTCAGATTCAGGAAAGGGTCCTGCAATGTCAACAGCAATCCGTTCAAACGATACCCCCACGTTATAGGTTAGCATTTGTCCTCTCAGTCGTCGCTTTGGGCCTTTGACGGAAGCGCAAATTGTGCATCTGCGACACCAGTCCTCTTCGTCTTCTCGAGCGTGGAGCCAGTAGAATCTTTCCCGCAATTTCGCTAAGGTCTTGTTAACACCAAGGTGGCCTCCCGAGGATCCTTCATGCATTTCCTTAACCACATCGTGGATTCGGCTTTTGGGTACTATAGTTTGCATCCTATAGGAGCCGCCATCCGCCGTTTCCTATTTCTGCATGAGTACGCCACCCTCCACATGAAGGGAGTTCCATTGTGCCCAATAGCTTTTCAGGGTTGCGCCATGCATTGAAACATCTTTCCACTCCGGTCGCCCAGTCGTCTTCTTCCATACGAGCAATGGTCCGATGTTTCATTGGCTAACTGGGCATTTCTAATCTCCTCCGATGACCAACCTTCATCGAATTCGGTCGTTATCAATCACAGATCAACGGGCGGTTCCTTTTCCTCAATCCGTCGGCAACACCTGCAGTTAGCTGGACATGAATGACGAGATAGGGTGTCAGCATTGCCATGAACTCTGTCCTTGTGAAGTAGTTGGGGCCTCACTAGGTCTGGTCGGATCGTCGATCGGGTTGCACCAGTGTCGTTTGTTATGGTGCAATGTTCTTCATCAACTTGACCAGGAAGGCATAAGTCTGCTTCTCCACGATGTTGCCTTGACACGGTGATGGGGGTGCTGGGGATGTCGATCCTCCTAGCCGACATCCGTCGCATGAAGTTGGCCCTTTCAGTTTGATGGGGTTCTATTCTAGGCTCCTGACACGGTCTGGTTCTCCACCATTCTGGACAATAGCTCCGTTTTCTTCGCTTCTTGCAATCTCTTTGCAGGTGCCCCTTCTCACCGCAATCCCAGCATCTAGGCGCACCATTTACTTGCGGCTCTTGCTCATTTTCCACGCGCTCACACCTGCACTCGTCTGCCTTTACCTTGCGAACCCGCGTAGCGGTACGAGTCGCAGTTTTCACTGCCTCAAAGTTCAGGCTATAAGCCAATGCATCCTTGACTGTTTGCTTTTGAGCTAAACGCACAGCTTGTTGCGATTCCTCGTTTTCTAAGGCGCTGATGAACCGCACCAAGTAACGGATCATCCTGTTGGTGACACTCAACGTCAGGAATGCCTTCAACTCCGCTAGATGGGTGGATATTCTGGATACGCTGGAAAACTCTTTTCAAGTTCCAGAATATCTAATGCGGCTTTTGAGGAACTACCTAAAGGACCGAAGCCTGCTCTACGACACGTTGCCCAGGTGTTGCCCAGGGATCTATCCTTGGTCCGGACCTGTGGAACGTGTCTTAAGACGGGCTACTGAGACTTGAGACGCCAGATGAGTCACGCTTGGTCGGCTATGCGGATGATGTTGCGGCTCTGGTCACTGGACGCACCGTTGAACAAGCGCAACTTAGGCTAGGTATGCTAATGCGCCAAGTGAGGGACTGGATGACTGCTCGCGGGCTCAGTTTAGCACTGGAGAAAACCGAAGTGGTCATCTTGACAAAAAAATGAATCCCTAGAGTAAGAATCATCAGTATTGGAGACATACAAATCCATTCGAAGCCCGCGGTGAAGTACCTGGGGCTACTGATCGACTCGAAGATGAGTTTCTCTGAGCAAATCAGGGCAACGGCTGAGAAGGCTTCTTCGGGAATATTGGCTCTGAGTCGACTTATGGCCAACGTAGGGGGGCCCAGTCCATCAAGAAGACGCCTCTTGATGAGTGCTGTAGGGTCAGTGCTACTGTATGGAGCAGAGGTATGGGGCGACGCTCTCAGCAAGGAGGTATACCGGAAACGTTTGGCATGGGTGCAGAGAAGAGGAGAACTGAGAATTGCATCTTCGTATCCAACAGTCTCCAACTCGGCCGTGAGAGTGATTGCAGGCGTGATACCTATCGCCCTCCTTGCTAGAGAGCGCCGCGCTATTTACCTGCGCCGAAACGAGGATGCGAGGGAGATAGTTGTCCGTGAAGAGAGACAGCGCTCACTCAACGATTGGCAGCAGTCTTGGGTGAATTGCACGAAGGGAAGGTGGACTGTGCGCCTCATCCCGGATGTGAGACCGTGGCTAAATCGAAGGCATGGTGAGACTGATTTCTGTCTGACCCAGCTTTTGAGCGGGCACGGATGTTTTCAGTCTTACCTGCACAAGATCGGTAAGTCACGGTCCCCCGATTGTTGGTTTTGCCCAGGAGAGGAGGACAATGCCTGTCACACATTTTTTGCGTGTACAAAATGGGTCAGGCTGCGAAGTTAACTTTACAGGGAGACGGGAGAGCTCACCCCGGATAATATAGTTGCGGTGATGCTCGAATCGGTTGAAAATGGAACCAGGTGGCACATTATGCTCGGGCAATTCCTCTTCCCCTCTCCCCTCACGGCGTAACAAAACGAGACCTAGCCCGAAGTAATGTGTCAAACGGTTCCGGGCTGGGTTCTCAGGTTGACAAGGGAGGTGTTTAGTGGGTAGACCAGTCGCGCATGGGAGTCCCACACTCTGTGCATAAATAGCATTCACCTCCCTACCACAAAAAAAGCACTGATGATTGCTTCTGTTGCTGCGTCATCTCGATGTTCCTGGTCGTACGCTGGGTAAGCCAAAAGTGCCAGTCGCTCAATGTCTTGGCCTAGCTGCTGTAAGGTTTCGCCAGACTTCTGCATCCGATTCCGTAGCTGTGCCCGATAAATTTGCTTTAGATGCGCGCCTCCATAACGCATGTAGAGCGCATTCATTATAGCATACGGGTTTGAGTGCAATTCAACGGGATCATCTGCAAAAGCTCGGCGGCTGGGCCTCTCAGAGCAAGAATCAGTGCAGTTGCTCGTTCCTGCTCATTCCAGTGATTTGCTCTTGCGGCAGCTTCAAACTGGGTCTTGTAAATACTCCAGACCGTTTGCCCATCGAATATTGGTGCTTGCACATTTCTGGATGTGCTTTGCGCTGCGGTTATAAGCGGGGCTGGTGAGGTGGTTACTACTACCGTCGCTGCTTCCAATTTTTTTCACTTTTTCCATTTCGTGGTTCATTCTCTCTTCGACCTGGCTGACCTTTTCCTCGACCTGGTCAACCTTTTCCTCGACGCCTTTAATTTGTTTGTCCAGATGACCGAGCTCCGCTTTTATTTCGGTTGACTGTTTCTCCAGCTTCTGTGTGATGTCTGCCTTGATTTCGATCGCTTGTTGGTCCAGCTTCACTGATTGTTCATTTAGCTTCGCAGTTAAATTAGATGACTGTTCAGTTAGCTTCGCAGTTGAACTGGATGACTGTTCGTTTAGCTTCGCTGATTGTTCATCTAGCTTCGCAGTCAAACTGGATGACATCAGCTTTAACATTTGCATCAGTGCATCTTCTGGTTCCTTTGATTTTGGCGTTTCTGCGTCTCCCTTAAGCTCCGCCATGGTAAATTCATTTAATTTGAAATGTTAGCTTCGTGGTTATTATTTATTTTTATTATTTCGGCTTTTATTTATTTTTCCACCAGTTTCCACGTTAGATTTCACTATTGTGCAATTTTTTTCTTATTTTTACCTCTAAACGTTTTTCACTTTCGAAATTTTCTTTCTCACTTCTCGACACCACTGTCACATGTTTTGGTTCGCGGCCAATAATTTTAATGTTCCGGGGAAGTTAAACGCAATGTCTTTTAAATTAAATTAAAAGAGTTTATTTATTTACCAAAAAAATGCACAATCCCTCATTCAACTATTTCGCAATTTTAATTAGAATCTAACTTTCACTTGTCAATTAAATTTCTATCGCAATTGTCTACTAAAATCACTTCACACTCAAACAATCAATATCGCCTGTACTTTGCGTATCGCAGTTTTCTATCGCGGTTGTAATGAATGATTCCCCCAATCATTCAGCTCGCCTTTATATAGGGTCTGTAGTCATTCAACCCAGTTCTCGGACATTGGCGAATTAGCGGGAACATTCGAGCAGCGTGAATGAATGGAGCAGTGACTCACTTTCAGATGTTGATGCTTGGTGGATTCTCGTGGTTTCGAGTAAATTCATTTTGTTGATGTTCTTAATAGTTGTGAAAACAATTGCGACAGCAGCTCGCAGAATTCTTTGTACATGTAACAATATAATAATGCCATCCATTCAGCTACAAAGTACATTCCATTTGAACTATTTTATGGTAGGACATATAAATTTAACAAGGACACACAACATATTAGCAGTCATGAATACTTTGAAAAATTACGAGAATTTCAAGCACAACTTTACCTTGAGATAGAATCCTTACTACTTGAACAAACCAATAAAAGACTAACAAAACTTAACAAAAATAGAGAGGAGCCCAAAAACTATAATGAGGGATCTGTGGTGTTTAGAAAAGGTGTAGACGAAATAAATTAAATCGCAGATTTACTAAACGCAGTATTAAGGAAAATAATTATGCTACAGTTATTGCAGATAAAAATCAAAAACTTCATAAATCTAAAATGAAGAAGAGACTAAATTTCAGGTAATTGGTCATACTGACCCTAGTAACCGGACAGAAGATGGACCTACAGGATCTGTCAGATAGGAACGGATTGCTTCCAATAAAACTGGGGAATGCACGTCTAATAACATCTTACAACAATCTCGTACATATTATACAACTTGACAAATGCAGAGAAAATCTTGACACGATATACAACTCACTGGCAACTTTTGAAAACAATACGGAATTTACAGAATCATTGGAAATAACAAAAAGAAAGGCTGATGAAGTAAAGAATGAATTCCTCACA
>OZ017740.1:176125057-176127557 GCA_963969285.1 Odontomyia ornata
ACTTCACTAACAATTGAACAACTTTAATTTTCACTATTAAAATTCTACCTTCCACTTGTCCATAAATTTCTATCGCAATTGTCTACTAAAATCACTTCACACTCAAACAATCAATATCGCCTGTACTTCGCGTATCGCAGTTTTCTATCGCGGTTGTAATGAATGATTCCCCCATTCATTCAGCTCGCTTTTATATAGGGTCTCTAATCATTCAACTCAGTTCTCGTACATTGGTGAATTAGCGGGAACATTCCAGCAGTGAATGAATGGAGCAGTGACTCACTTTCAGATGTTGTTCACGCTTGGTGGGTTCTCGTGGTTTCGAGTAAATTCGTTGTGTTGATGTTCTTCATTGTTGTGAAAACAATTGCGACAGTAGCTCGCAGAATTCTTTGTACATGTAACACTGTACTCAGTTCTTTTCGCCCCGAAAAGATGTGTCGCCAGTTGTAGTCAATTCTCCCCGGATGTAATATGGGGCAAGACGGTCCAGATGCACGATTTTCATTTTGGCTCTTGGCTTACGATGTTCCTGTATTCGGTATGCGACGTCGTTGATTCGCTTTGTAACTCGGTACGGTCCCTCCCAATTATGTTGCAACTTTGGAGACCTACCCTTACGCCGTTGCGGGTTATACAGCCTCACCAAGTCATCTCGCTGGAAGCCAGTAGAATTTGCCTTTAGATCATACGTGGTCTTCATGCGGTCAGTAGCCAATTCGAGGTGTTTTCGCACTGTCCGATATATCTGGTTCAAACGTTGTCTTAGCTCACTTGCGTACTCCGAGATCGTTTGGGGTTTCTCAGGGGGTGTTCCGAACTTTAAATCAGCTGGCAGACGAATAGTCTTTCCAAAAATGACTTTGGCTGGGGCTTGGCCCGTCGATGCATGTTCGGCAGCTCGGTACGGCATCAAAAATAGTGGGATATGTCGGTCCCAGTTCCTTTTGGTTCTCGTCAACCATCTTGGCCAGGTGTTTATTGAGCGTGCCGTTGAAACGGTCGACCATTCCATCGGATTGGGGATGCAGCGGTGTTGCCCTCGTTTTCCGTATTCCCAGCAGGTCACACATTTCACCAAAAACTAGTGACTCAAAGTTTCGGCCTTGATCCGAATGTAGTTCGCAAGGCACGCCGTACCTACAGACCCAATTTAACACTAGCTGTTCGGCTACAGTAGTTGCTTCCTGGTTGGGAAAGGGGTAGCGTGTATCGATTTCCCCATTCAGATTCAGGAAAGTGTCCAGCGATGTCAACAGCAATCCTTTCGAATGGCACGCCTACGTTATATGTTTGCATTTGTCCTCTCAGTCGTCGCTTTGGGCCTTTGACGGAAGCGCAAATTGTGCATCTGCGACACCAGCCCTCTACGTCTTCTCGAGCGTGGAGCCAGTAGAATCTTTCCCGCAATTTCGCTAAGGTCTTGTTAACACCAAGGTGGCCCCCCGAGAATCCTTCATGCATTTCCTTAATCACATCGTGGATTCGGCTTTTTGGTAGTATTGTTTGCATCCTATAAGAGCTACCATCCGCCGTTTTCCATTTCCGCTTGAGTACGCCACCCTCCACCTGAAGGGAGTTCCATTGTGCCCAATAGCCTTTCATGCATTGAAACGTCCTGCCATGCATTGAAATGTCCTTCCACTCCGGTCGCCCAGTTGTCTCCTTCCATACGAGCAATGGTCCGATATCTTCATCTGCTAACTGGGCATTTCGAATCTCCTCCGCTGACCAACCTTCATCGAATTCGGCCGTTATCACTCGCAGATCAACGGGCGGCTCCTTTTCCTCAACCCGCCGGCAATGCTTGCAGTTAGCTGGACATGGACGACGGGATAGGGTGTCAGCATTGCCATGAGCTCTGCCCTTGTGAAGTAGTTGGGGCCTCACTAGGTCTGGTCGGATCGTCGATCGGGTTGCACTAGTGTCGTTTGTTATGGTGCAATGTTCTTCATCAACTTGACCTGGAAGGCATCTGTCTGCTTCTCCACGATGTTGCCTTGGCACGGTGCTGGAGATGTCGATCCCCTTAGCTAACGTTTGCCCCACAAAGTTGGCCCTTGCAGTTTGATGGGCCTCCATTCTAGGCTCCTGACACGGTCTGGATCTCCACCATCCTGGACCATAGCTCCGTTTTCTTCGCTTCTTGCAGTCTCCTTGTAGGTTCCCCTTCTCACCGCAATCCCAGCATCTAGGCGCTCCATTTGCCTGCGGCTCTCGCTCATTCTCCATGCGCTCACACCTGCACTCGTCTGCCTTTACCTCACGGACCCGGGCAGTGGTACGAGTCACATTTTGTGTTGCCTCGTAGTTAAAACTATAAATCAATGCGTCCTTAACCCTTTGCTTTTGAGCTAACCGCACGGCTTGTTGCAATTCCTTGTCCTTTAAGGCGCTGATGAATGCTTCTGTTGCTACGTCATCTCAATGTTCTTGGTCGTACGCTGGGTAAGCCAAAAGTGCCAGTCGCTCAATGTCTTGTGCTAGCTGCTGTAAGGTT
>OZ017740.1:176132557-176302557 GCA_963969285.1 Odontomyia ornata
AGATTAATAATTATTTCACGCTCCTTAATACTCAACTCCTTTCGATTCATTTTTTAAAAATTTTATTAAATAAAAGATACACCACGAATACGGACGCGATATTAAAGACAGCGGCCTACGGTTGTTAACTCACTCTGATAATATGTACTTGGGGGATTCCCCTTTTTACAAATAACAGGGCATTTTCTGCAACTGTACCAAGACTTTTGTGGAGTAGAAAAGAGACATTGCCAACAAAAAATTATTGTCTTCAATGATCATTATTGCCGAATCCCTTTGAATTTATGAAAACTTAAATTCAACAGAACTCGTATTATTACCATTTCATAACTTTTGGTTTTCAAATAAAAATATTGATTCAGTAATACAATTTACAGTTACCGATTCTCTGTACCTTGACTTTTGTGGAAGACTGTATAAACAGTCTTCCACAAAAGTCAAGGTACAGTGATAAATATCATGAAAATTGTTTGATATTTTTATTTAAAAAACCTATAGTGATAAAATTTTTTTTGGTATTACTTCAACTATAATCATTACACTTTAAATTCATGTAAAACAAAACGAAAATTCTGTCGTATTAATATATTATTACATATGATGTGTTGGAAAGTCAATGAATGAAGTCCACAAAAGTCATGGTACACCTAAAGAAAACTGATACAAATTGTAATTATAGTCTTGCATAGTTATTTGAATTATACTTTTCTTAATATTTTGTCGGATATCCTTTCATCTGAATTACTGACTTCAGTCTTTTAGGCATAGAATATACCAATTTTTTAGTAAATTCGCTGCTGATTCTGGCCCACTCCTCCAATATAACATCCTTAAGCTGCGCCTTGCTTGATATCACTCTTTTTCGGATTTTTGTCTCAAGCTCATTCCAAAAGATGCTCTATAGGGTTCAAATCAGGACTTTGAGGCGGTGTAGCAAGCATGCGAGTATTGTACAATAGCCACATTCGAACTTTATGCGCAGTGTGCTTAGGGTCATTGTCCTGTTGAAACAAGAAATCTTCTCGCATACCTAATTTGGCTGCACTTTGTTTCATGTTGTTTCGTAGAATCTCTAAATAAGAGTTCTGATCCATAGTATTTTCGATGAATGTCAGATTTCCAACTCCAGCAGCAGCCATGCAACCCCAAACCATAACACCACCGCCTCCATGTTTTACTGTTTTAATAGTGTTCTTGGGATTAAATGCTTCTCCTACTTTTCACCAGACCCTCTTATGCCCATTTACACCAAATATACAAAATTTAGACTCATCCGAAAATAAAACATTATCCCAAAACGTTATTGGTTTGTCAATATATGCTTTTGCAAATGTTATTCTTTTTTGTTTGTTTATGGAACTTACAAGAGGTTTTCTTCTAGGCGTACGAGATGAAATTCCAGCTTCTACGACAGCTCTACGCACAGTTTCTGCGCTAACCTCCTTCTTATCATTAATTCCAAGAACATCGCAGATTTTTCTACAGCTTAGAAATGGATCTTGTTTTACCATTCGCGAAATTTTTCTCTTGTCCTTTGCACTTAGTTTAGATGGACGACCTGTTCGGGGCACATTTTCCACTCTATTTTCCTTCTTAAATCGATTTATCACTTTTTGAATGGTTGACCGACTTCACAACACTAGTTCAGCTATTTCAGAATATGATTTGCTCTGATTTGAATGCAGATTAATAATTATTTCACGCTCCTTAATACTCAACTCCTTTCGACTCATTTTTTAAAAATTTTATTAAATAAAAGATACACCACGAATACGGACGCGATATTAAAGACAGCGGCCTACGGTTGTTAACTCACTCTGATAATATGAACTTGGGGGACTCCACTTTTTACAAATAATAGGGCATTTTCTGCAACTGTACCAAGACTTTTGTGGAGTAGAAAAGAGACATTGCCAACAAAAAATTATTGTCTTCAATGATCATTATTGCCGAATCCCTTTAAATTTATGAAAACTTAAATTCAACAGAACTCGTATTATTACCATTTCATAACTTTTGGTTTTCAAATAAAAATATTGATTCAGTAATACAATTTTCAGTTACCGATTCTCTGTACCTTGACTTTTGTGGAAGACTGTATACATAAAAATATATCGATATATATATATATATATATATATATATATATATATATATATATATATATATATTTAGATATATATATATATATATATATATATATATATACGTATATATATATATATATATATATATATATATATACACACATATATATATATATATATATATATATATATATATATATATATATATATATATATATATATGTATATATACATCTATATATATATATATATATATATATATATATATATATATATATATATAGGTGTATATATATATATATATATATATATATATATATATATATATATATATATATATATATATATATATATATATATATATATATATATACTCGTGCATATGTATATAATCAGTTTAAATTTGGTGCAAGAAAACTGAGATTCCTTTTAGGGAAAAAGATTATCTGAGATATATTGCGCCTAGAATGACAAAATTAAATTTAAAAAATTAAAATTTAAAAAAATTTCTATTAAAAAACGCTTTTTAGTTTATTGTATGCATTGTTATACAATAAATTAAATAGCGTTTTCGTACCCTTACCACTGATGAAGTAAACAACTTGTTTTCAAAATGTATGTATATGAGAAGTGCTGCTATACAATAAACTAAATAGCGTTTTTTAAAAGGATTTTTTTTAATTTTGAAATTTTGTCATTTAATTTTGTTATATTATTTATTTATCGTAAACTTGAAATAAATATCAGTTTTCGAACTTTTTTCCTAAAAGAAATTACAGAAAATAGTCGAAAATTAATTAATATGGATAATGATTTTTTTTGATGCCACCATTGATTTAGAGGGCCAAGATATTATGTCGCTCAATATTGTTTGATATTTTATCCCGAAACGGAAATAACAATTAGCGCCATCAATTTCAAACCGTAACCATTAAGTACGCGACTTATTTAAATTAACAAAATTCACAGCACGAGAAAGGAAACAAGTTGATTAATTAATTTCGTTATTAGTTTTATCTAAAATATGAGTTTTCACTAATGCGTGGTTAACATTTTTTCGCAATCCTTCACGAATCACTTTATTTTCCACGATTTCTTTTTGACTTTCAATTACAAGCACCGATATTTGAAGCCGATTTGAAACGCTTTGCAACTTTTGAATGCTTCCCGAATTCACAATGCGATAATCAAACGAAATTCACCAAATTAACGTAAGTTTTGATTCGGTTTCGTGATTTACTTACACTTGTTACTTGACACTTATCAGTAGAACAGCCAACATGACATTAGTAGCCAATGCTGTGTCTCTTTTCTTCCTATGTACGCTCTCCCATACAATTTCTCCTCCGTTTGATTTTACTTCACTCATGCACACTGTGTATGTGCTATATCGGGCTTCCTGTAGTACTTATTCATAGATGGCCCCCGATAAAAGAGGCAACAATCTCAGAAAAGCAGAACGGCAACAGACTCCTACAACCTCACAGTCCAATAGTTATTAAATTGAAATGTAGTGAAATAAATTGTCAACCGAATGCAAATTACATTTAATAATAAATGATTGAAGTAACAAAATATCAAATCTTTAAGTTCACAGAAAAGCCCGTGTAGGGAATAAATAAAGGTAAGTGTTTTGGAGTGAAGAAAAAGGCTTAATGACTCAAATAATAGGGCCATAAAAATACAAAACAAGCAAATCCTTACGTTCTTAGAAAATTTAACAAAGTAGGGTAGACTAGTATGCTATACCCAGTACAGAGAAGCACTGCGGATTGCATCTTCGTATCCGACAGTCTCTGATTCAGCGGTGAGAGTTACTGCAGGTATGAAACCTGTTGCCCTCCTTGCTAGAGAGCGCAACATTATCTACCTGCGTCGAAATGAGGACACGAAGAAGATGGTTGTGCACGAGGAGACATAGCGCCCACTCAACGATTGGTAGCAGTCTTGGGTGAATTGTACGAATGGAAGATGGACTACGCGCCTCATCTCTGACCCAGTTTTTGAGCGGGCAAGGGTGTGTTCAGTCTTACCTGCACAAGATTGGTAAGTAAGGGCCCCCCGATGGTCGGTATTTCAAAAAGAGGGAGACAATACCTGTTACACATTTTTTGTGTGCACAAAATGGGACAGGCTGTGAAGAGACCTCTACAAGGAGATGGGAGAGCTCAATCCAGATACTATAGTTGCAGTGATCCTCAAATTGGTTAAAGAATGTAACCAGGTGGCGCATTATGTTCGGGCAGTCCTAAAAGATAAATGGGACTCACAGCAACTGGAAGTGTTGAGGCTGGGGGGATTGCTTGTCTGGCAATTCCTCTTCCGCTATCCCCTCTCGCTAGAAGAGGGACATCCCAGCTTGAAGGCACCTCACGGCGTAACAAAACAAGACTTGCCCCGGTTCTCGGGTTGACAGGGGAGGTGCTTAGTGGATAGTCTAGTCATCTAGTTGAGAGCATGAGAGTCCTATACTCTGTGCGTAAATGACATTCAACTCCCACCCACCAAAAAAAAAAAACCAAACACAGAGGCAGAGACAGCTGCAAGAATTTTCTTTGAAGAAATCGTACTTCGGTACAAAATACCGAAACAATTGGTGACCATGCAGAGGGCCTACTTCGTGGGCAAACGTTTAAAGGAAGAATGCAAGCTTTTAAACACAAAAAAATTTGCAAACCACCGCATACCACCCACATTTCAATGAATTGTTAATTGAATACTGACGATCCATGGTTGATGATAATCAGCAAACCTGGGATCAATACCTTCATACAGCAGCATTTATATACATCAATATTGAACATGACAGTACCAACCTCACTCTCGTGGACTTCTTTTTTGGGTTCATAGCCAATGTTCCCTTGAACTACAAAAGGGAGCCCTCTCTGGCTTATAATCACGAAAATTATTATTTTCTCCTAAGGAAAAAAACTACAAAACGTAAGCTCTGATCCGGGAAAATATTTTAGAATGCAAGTTGAAATCCAAGCTCTACTCTGACAACAAACCCAAGCTCATTTCTATATATGTATAGGGTATAAAGTCCCCTATATATAAAGAAAAATGAAAATCGTAAACACACATTCGTACAAGTATGGATGGGGCCATACAAAGTCAAGGTTAATGTGCATAATAAAAGAGGCAATCTTTACTACGAATAAAGCATTCCAAGCCTTTCTACCACTCCACTATTTTCTTCTTTTCTAATTGTAGCCACACTGTCAGTCATTTGACGCCTAATTGGCGTTACTACCTCCTCCACTACGGACTTGAACCCTTGTTCAACTCGAAAGATCGCGAACACGGGGTACTATTTGAAAATGATGGTAATCTGTTCAGCTACCACCGCCAGAACATATTAATGGATGTAAATTTGGGAGAACTTCAAGCCTAATTGGACGTAAAAGAGCGTACTGAACATTTAGTCCACCAGTATCTTTTTTCGACGGGACAATGCCTTTCCTACCTCGTCAAAAAAAGATCTTTTGACTCTTTTTGCTGAGGTTGAATCATTGATGGTCTGTGAGCAGTGTTTTAGATTCTCAACTAAAATTTAGGCGTGCCGGAGTTGTTTCGTATAAGCCATGTTATTTTGTTGCACATAACAAGTGGACTACATGTAATAAATAACACTGGATATATCTCCGCCATAGATGGTCCCCAGCTCGTTTGAGAAAACAGGAGGGAAGCCTTTGTTTCCCCAACTCACAGCATCCATGATTCCTCATCCCAAATCCTCCATTTAAATGGTAGTTGATGCTCTCGGGGTTGCACATTGGGTTCCCCAATCATGTGACATTAAGTGCCGAAAAATGTTAAATACATCTAATACTCTGCTACTGAATCCTATTTACACCTCCTTTGTGGGGACGTAAGAAGGTGAAGGCGAATCTTTCGCGCCTGATAATGGAATCGACGTAATAATCATGACACCGGAATCGAGGTTGCGCGATGGGCTGATTTCCCGTCCCTGGAAAAGCTTTAAATGTTTCGAAACCTGCAGATGGGCCTCGGAACGAACTGGACTCACGGCAACGACCTCGCAAACGAAAAAAGGACTATGGCATTGGATCCTGGCATGCCAGATCAATCAATTACCCTGGCACTGTTAAGAACCTTTTACAACAGGCCAGTTAATATCAATGGAAAAAACTGGCAGTCCAGGAAACGAACTGGAGTGAAAACGACATTCAAGACATGAGATCGCACACAATATTCAAAAGTGGGAAGCCTACTGGAAAACGAGAATTCGGAGTGGCCTTCATTGTACGTATGAAGTTCAAATCGCGCGTTATTGATTTTAAGGCAGTCAATGAACGGTTGTGTGCGATCCATATAAAAGCGAAATTCTTCAAAATCTGGCTAATTAATGTTCACGCCCCAACAAGAGAAAAAGACGAAGAAACGAAAGAAACGTTCTACAAGCACCTGAAAAGACTAGTGGACTCATTGCCTACAAACAACACAAAAATAATTCTGGGTGATTTCAATGCTAAGGTTGGCAATGAGCTATCTCATTGGGGAACGACTGGATGATACAGCCTTCACGATGAAACAAATGACAATGGCCAGTGCCTGATTGTCTTTGCATGGAGCAGAAATCTAGTCACACGTTCGACTTATTTCCCACATCGACGCATTCATAAAATGACCTGGGTATCACCGGATGGCAACATAAAAAACCAGATCGGCCATGTTCTGATTCAACAACGTTGGGCCTCGAGCATACTTGATGTCCGTACATATCGAGGAGCCAATTGTCACTCAGATCATTACTTGATCAAATTAACCCATCGATGTCGTATGTCAAAGGCATATTCGGCGAAGACCAGCCCGCTGCAAAAATTTGACATCGAAGGCTCCAAACGGCGTCTGTGGTTGAAAATTTCACGGAGACCCTCGACAACCATATGGCTCAAATCTTATCAGACGCATTGTTAAAGACGAGCAAGGAGCTCTGGATGGAAGTGAAAGCGGCTATTAGGATCGTGGCAGAACAGACGATCGGACATCAAGCCCGGCGCAAGAGGAATGATTGGTTCAATGATGAGTGTCAGAATGCATTAGATAAAAAGAATCATGTGTACAAAGAATACGTAGGTAGGAAAAAAAGGGCGAAGAGAGAACACTATGATAATTGTAGTAATCGAGCAGTTACACTGTTAAACTGCTCGAAAACAACAATCTCAACCACAAATACAACAAACCATCAAGAATGCGCTAAAGCGGGAGAGTCATGGCCGTATGGAGAAGTGTAGGTGACCCATCCGCAACAGCCTTAAAGCTGCCGTTTGCTCGCGGTAGTGCAAGCGCCCACACTTGAATGGTTGTTCCAAGTGAGATATGGTTGAGCTGTTGTGGCATTCTGTGATGATTCAATAGACTTGGGTTCGGATGCCAATTTCTGCGCAATCTTCCAACCCAACAAAGCAGAAGATCCAATGCTTGTTCCAAAGGATGCGGCTGTGTTTTCTAGTACCGGTCAAGAAAGAAGAACTAGCTTTGATAGTAATCCATTTGACTGTGCTCTACGAGGAACAGCATTAAAAGGGTGATCCATTCGAAATCGTAGCGCAGCAAATCAAAGTATCAACGCCCTTCAGACTAATTTATCTTCTACAGGAGGCACAAGACAGAATTTTACTTATATTGTGGTTATGGGTGCCTCTAACGCTGTTATACCCGCTACTCCAATCCGACAACATACTTAGGTTGTAATAAACAATCCAGGCTCTCCGGAGTTCGAGCAACAGCCACGAAATCACAGCCAATCTGTGGGCTTGCATGACGGGTCAACAAGAAGAGGATCAATTAATACTCCTGGCTCGCCGAGTGTACTCGCCACGCCTACGTGACCTCAGGCGCTCGAAGTGAGGAGTGCGATAAGCTTTTTGCCTGGACATTCCGCTGCGAATCGGAGAGGTCCCCAAGCGCCAGATATTCCGAAGCAATCGAGTTTGCAAAAACGACAAGATCTAGATTCTGATCGCAACACCTTTTCATCGAGGATAGCGGCTGGAAATATGTCAAATGTTGGCGTGGAACCAAATGCAAAGGGTCTCAAGTTTTGGGTGGGTGAATGCATTCGTCGAACAGTTGATCCACTCAAGGCAGCTGTACCTGTAGGGAAGGTTCTACCAATGGCGACAAATCCATCAAATCTAAATTCCCGTACAGAAGCGTTAGAATCTAAACTACTCACTAGCACGCCAATTGTGGTCGCTTCCACTTCAAGTTCTTCTACGAAGTCCCCTCCTCACAAATTTAATGTCGCTGCCAAAAATGGATTCCACAGTCCTTCCTTATCAGCATCTCCACGTATGAAGGCAGGCACAGGGCCTGCCCTAAGCGGTTTACAGCGGGGACGGTCATTGACTGACTCTAAGTCCACAATGTTAAGTAGTAATACTTCTTCTAGTAAAGCTTCTTCAAATCCAAGTCAATTTCTTCGAGGATCAACTTTTAGCGTTTCACGTAAAACTGCAACACCAGCGCAAGCCCACGGAACGACAACCATAGAACTCTACTATCCATCAATTCACTAAAAAGCTGTCGAACAGCCATATTTGTTTTGGTTGGTGTTCTGTTTTGGTACTAATTCGCACGCGAGCAGATGAAAAGATGAATGAAGTTGGTTGGAGATGAGGAACGAATGACGGGAGGAGGGGGAAAAGAAAGCTGGTGCGATTTTGCAATGTGTTGAGGGAATTGCTCCCGAATTTGAGTTTTGGTTGACAATGCATATTCAATTGGTACCATTTCCACCTACTCTATAAGTACCGGAAGAAATAAAATTTGTTGTGACTACAATGCTCTTTGCTAGAATTGCTCTGGTACTAGTTCCAGGCATGGATGCTCTGCAATTTCCTAAAACGTTGAACTTTTTATGTGAATATTCCCGTTCGATATTCATGATGAGTTACTAAACGACTTTGTTCATTTTCGCATTGTTTCCGGGGAACAAAATCAAAAACTAGTTCTGAATGGATGAAAAGCCACTGTTTAAAAAAAAGTTTTATCCTTGAATGTATCTACGGCAATACGAGGTGAACATCGTGGGTGTGGGAAGTGAAAGCGAGCCAGGTTGGGTGGGCCACGTCGTGGAGACGGTCGAGCGCTGGTCTAGTTGCGGCTGTTCGTTTGGATTTGGTGTGTTTTGCGACTTGGTGGCAATTCGCGGCGACTGTATTAATGGGGGTTAATTTAAATATATGACAAAAAAAAGTGTGTTTTATTAGCATCTTGAATGTTACTTTGCCCGTATTTAGATATTTGATTCGGTACATAAGGTGAATCATTCTGAGGAACGTTGTGAACTGTCAAGGAGATACTTATTAGAACATTTGCAGTTAGGAATGTTGTGATCAAAAGCCCTCGATCGTCAAATTTCAGTTTATTAAAAATTATATACACGAAAATAAGGAAAAAACAAAGTATATCAATGCGCCTACAAAACGATGAACTTTGACTTGAAGAACTCTATATAGACTTCAGTGACTCAAAAACCTTCAAGGAATCCGAAGAAATTGTTAATTGTGTTAAAAACCAGCATCACAGCCACGAAGAAACTTCAAATAATGTCTCAGAACAAATGAAATCGGTTAGAGATTTTTATAAACAGCTCTCGCATGGTTTTATGAATAATTATGAAGATCTGAAAGATAGTCAACAATTCAAGGAAGCACTCGAAGAAATTAGTCTGACAATAATTTTGGAATCGATAATTATTATAATTTTTTTTAAGTGTCCCATAACCAATATATTAAATATTATACCGGCATATGCCCGGATTAACTTCCAGTAACTCCCACCCCATCAACGAGTGCTCGTCGTGGAGGATGGGTAAGTACCCGTTTTGGTTTTCTTTTCCTTTGCATGAAATTACACAAATTTTAAATATTCTTATTCTTGTTAAACCTTCAATTTATATAATTTTTGATTTGATCAAAACTGAACGTAAAATAAACGAGCGGGGGCAGCACGTTCAACGCTTGAACCGTGTTAAATTTGAACATTGGAGAAAATTGTAAACGTTTAAGTACCAAGAATACAATGAAGTAATTAAAGTTACCCTTCGGTCTTTTCATTTTTGTTCTTCTGACCGGGTTCAGGGCCCGGCACGGTGGAAGGCTTTTTGCACAAAAAAATGAGCTAGCCATCGGGTGCGCTCCAAATGATTTTTAGTTTCAGGTCTTCTTGCCGGGTTGTGTGGCCTCCAGTTTAAGTGCTCCTTTTATGGCATAGGGCTATGTGACCCGATCTGGCCACTAAAACATTTTGGATCTTGATCCGGTTGGGCGGGTACGAGGGGGCAACACAACCATCCGATTGCCCCACTCTTATTTGTGGGCCATGAGGATTGTCGGGTAACGATGAAGTTCCCCTAAAGCCCGTGTGGTTTGGCTTGTTTCGACTTGTTCTTTGAACAAGCAATTCCGTCCTTTTGTAGTTACCTACAATTTTTTCGACTTCGGTCGATCTTTTCTGTTAAGACTCAAGGATTCGTGAATGCGAGATTATTTTTTAGTGGGTTCTTGTGCTGGGGGAATGAACCCGCCCCACGACACCGCAATGCTCGCCTGCCAGCGCATTCACGCGTCCCCAGACAAGGCCAATCTCGGCTGATATTAACACCTTCTTTCACCGAGGCAGCAGACTATCGCTGCAGTCCTTCACGGACATTTCAATACCATACATAATCACTTCAAGGTCTCAGAAGAGTAGCGAATAAAATAATTCGGATTAAGAAAAGAAAATATTATGACGACCAATATAGTATGAAGTATAGATGTAAGTTTAGCGAGCAACAACACAAGCAAACAAAGTAGTGAAAAGCCTGAAACATGGTTATTAGCTAAAAACCACGCTCTGTTGTGATGACAGCGGCAATGTAATCGCTGATGAAACCAAGATTAAGGAAAGATGGGCATCATATTTTAAGAACCTTCTTAATTCTCCGCGCAGCCTAGAACATTGGAGCCTATAGATGTCTGCGTAGAGTTTCCATTGGCCCCACCAACTCTGGATGAAGTTTTTACCAGCATCAAAGCCAAAAAGAATAATAAAGCGCCGGGCATCGATGATATTCCAATGGAGTCATTCAGCCCGTTTGGCAACAAGAACATATACCTGAAGAGTGGAGCCAATCAATTATATTCCCTATCCACAAAAAAGGTGAAAACCTACAGTGCGAAAATTATAGAGACATATCACTACTTTGTACGGCGAACTAAATATTTTCAAAGATCTTAGAAAATAAAATCGGGTCAAACGCCAACAGTTTTATTGGGGAGCATCAACGTCGTTTTAGGGCAGGTAGATCGACAATAGACCAATTGTTCACAGCCAAGCAGGTACTTGAAAAGTGCTGGCAGTTCAGCATAGACTTACACCAAATTTTCGTTGACTTCAAGCAAGCGCACGCCAGTATTGATCGTAACGTACTGTACCAAATAATGCTTTGCTTTGGCATCCCAGCCAAATTAGTCCGTCTTACCAAAATGACAATGACGTCGACGACCTCCCAAGTCCGCATCAATAACCAACTCACCGATGCCTTTGACACAAATATCGGGCTATAGCAGGGAAATGGGCTGGCCCGATTGTTATTCAATTTGGCTCTGAAGTACGTCATATAGTAGCTACCTGTCGACAAGGGCGGTACATTACTATTCAAGTCGAGCCAAGTAGTAGCCTATGCGTACAACATCAATATATTGTCATGGTCACTAACAACTGTCAAAGAACCTTTTCTGAAACTTGACAGCGAAGCAAGACTAGTGAGGCTTAAAAATCAATGAAAATAAAACAAAGCTCATGACGCAGTCGAGACAAATACCTCAAATACACAAAATATCACACTTGGCGAATATAGTTTCTAAAATGTGAGCAAAAATTTGTGTATTTTGGCCCCAAAATAACGAGAACCAGTAATGAAAGAGATAAAATACACCCAAGAATACAGCTCGCAAATAAAATATTTTATTCGGTTTTGACGATCTCGAAAACCAGCTGCATACACAAAGAAGGAAAACAAAGCTCCAAGTATACAAATCTGTGATAAGGCCTGTGTTATACTCTGGGGACCCTAACCTAAGCATCCACAAGTATATTGAACGCCTTTGAGTGACGGGTCCTGAGGCAATAATCGAAGTGAAGCAAGGCGAATTCGATACAACCTTATGAAATTTTTGACGAACCGGAGGTCTCAACAATTGATAGACTGTTGAAGCTGCAATGGGCTGGCCACATGAATCGTATGGACGAACAACGGATACCCAAAAGGGTACTCGTTGGGAGAACTGAAGACCGGGGACCAGTGGGAAAACCGAGGAAACGCTGGTCTGACTAGGTTGATGGAGACAGTTCATCCCTGCTCGGATTTTGAAATTGGAGAACGCGGTCAATGGACCGAGACTGTTGGAAGCGCTGCTTGCAGAAAGCGACGGCCCAAGGGGGGTTGTATTGTTACGAAGAAGAAGAAGAAGGAAGGGCGTTGCATTTTCTATTCAGGAAAATGGATGACGAGAATGAGGACTTGGATAGTAGAATATCAGTATTGGAGGATAAAGGACACGAGCTGGTCCAACTAGAAAAACAAAGGATCTATTTCGTCAACATATTCCTGGATGAGATTCAAAAACCTTTTAAACGTACGTAGCAGACAGCAAGAATTGGCTTACCAAATCCGGGATATAACCGCTATAATAGATACAATGCTAGCCCCACAAAAGACAAAGTTACTATTGACAACCTTGTTAGCACAAATTATTGAAATCAAGATTAGGCAGCGTAACTTGTCAGACATAATAGTATCCACCCTAAACAATAAAATACATCCTCTCCTTATTCCCATCAAGGCATTCTAAGAAGGATATACCAAACCAGGTAACAAGTGTCCCTAGTTTTATGAAAAAATTCTTGTGCAAATTGCGGATCTCCAGCACTTCCAAATAAGAACCAAGCTAGTGATTACCATCAATAACCAATAAAACGTTTATACTCCTACTCTCCGTGGAATACTCGTACATTGAGCAGTGTCCAAACGCAATAGTTCTTACTATTGACAGACACATTTAACATGAGAAAGATTAAACCTCTACGACCTAGAGACCTGTACCAGAGCATATACACTAAATAGCACTGGCACTGTGAACAATTTTCCATTCTAACTGTAAACAACCCACAACATAAAATATTAAATGTATTTGCGAGAGTTAAATATATGTATACTCAGAAAAACATATGTAGTTGAAAATTTGGTGAGAACATGGTAGAATAAGATAGCATGACGAAATTTTGAAATTTCTAAGCCTGTACACGAGATAAAAGACTATCCTTAATTATGATTGGTTCATTCCAACTTAACGAACATCAAAATTACTCACGAAAATTATGACGATTCTTTTGACAGTTTGAGAAATGTCAGTTGTGAAGAAGTGACTTACGCGAGTGCAAATCATAAATAAATTTTCTAATTCAGTGTTTACCGGGTTAAATCCTTACTATATAATTATCAAAATGAGTTCCGCGTAGTTGATTTAGTGAATACTAGTGAGAAAAAAATGAATTGTGCGTCAAAAGTGATAGCGAGGATCGATTTCCTCTTCGGAAAGTTGCAAACTCTACGTTGAAAAGTTTGTCTAATTTATTGAGTTTCAGGAATCAAATTGAGAGTAATCGTATTTATTTTCATGATGGCCTATTTGTATTGAATAGTTAGGTCATTATGGAAACGGATGCAATTAACTCTTAATAACAACAAACATCTAGTTTAATTGAAGTGAATCTAGTGAATATTTGACCTTGGCCGATTAACTTTCCGCAAAGCTGTGGCGCAAAAAGTCATTTAATTATTGTGTTTCAGGAATTTAGAGTGACTGTATTTATTTCCGTCATGTCCTATTGCATTAAATAGTTAGGGCATTTTGAAAATGTGTGCAATCACCTCTTGAAATCATCAATCTAAATGATTTTGTCCTTGTGTAGTGATTGAAGTGAATACTTTTGAGAACAAAAAGAGTTATATGGTAAAAGTGATAGTGAAGACCTTTCCGCAAAGTTACAAACACGGGAGTGAAAAGTTGCGTTTAAATAATAATTGTTTTTCAGGATTCCCACGATTGAGAGTAATCGTATTTATCTCCGTGATGGCCTATTTGTATTAAATAGTTAGGGCATTGTGGAAATGGGTGCAATTAACTCTTAATAGCAACTATCTAGCATTAATTCATATACATATTTTAAAATGGATCTTGTGAATATTTGACCTTTACCGATTAGTCATATCAAAGTGTTGATGGATTCGCAGGATAAGTCTTTCAGGTACCTTCCAGTGAAATTTGGTTGTATGTGCGTTACGTTCAGAGAAAACAAGGATGCCCGGTTTGTATATGTTGAGAAAAAATATCCTTTAAAAATATGTATATTGAAAATGATTAATTTGCAGGTATTCTATATATTGCTGAACATTAAGTATTGGAATTGATACACGATGTTTAAAATGAATGATCGATTGGAGCAACCACTTAATAATGCCTGAGGATTGAATCGCATCATCTTATCGGAAAAATGGACAAGCGCGTGCACTTTTTTAAATCTCAGCTACAAGGTATTTGGTCATGACACTAAGGAAGACATTTACAACTGAGTTTAACTGCAGAAGGAGCTGGCCAATTCACTGCAGAAAAATTGGTTTTCTACTATTTGCACACACCGTTATGTTTATCCTAACCTTATTGAAGGTATTTTTATTAAAGTTTCGAAATTATTTTTTTATGGTAAAAAATGCAAAAAACGATGTTTGAAATTAAGAGACATCAATTTACATATAAATTATTTAAATTCGCATTTTATTTCGGAGTCAAATATTATAATATAATAAGTTGATAGACAATTTTCAAGAAATTTGAAGAACTATATTTTTTTAAACACAATCAAATCAAAAATAGATTCAAAGAGCATTTTGAGAATAAAACTTCACTTATTTTTGATAGACATAGTAGATTTAAGTCACAATCAAACTAATAATTTGACAATAGCTTTTAAAAACAATAATTCTAACAGTATTTCTATAATGAAGGTTAGATAAAAAATTTAACATGTTTAAAGATACCATCAGAAGTTAAGAAAATTATCAATTTAATCAATCAATCAATAAAATTAATAATATTATATCAAATACTCATAACTTTATGAAAAGTCATCCGAATATTATGGTAACTAGGTCTGATAAAGGTTCAGTCCCAATCATTGTTGATAGATGTAAATAAAATCATGATGTAGAAGAAACAATTAACGATACTAAATACTATAAGCAGCTTGTTAAAAATCCTTCGGATGGATTGAAAAATTAAGTTAAAAATACAGATGACAAAGATTTTAAATTACAATATTTTAAAGCGAATGAAAAGTGTAGATACAATGTAACGAATTTAGATTTAGCTCGTTGTTATGGATTGTAGTTTCATGTATTTTGGATTGTTAAGGATTGTAGTTTCATGTATTGACACCTCTGCTTATTCATTAGAAGGGTTGTGAAGGATCTTTAAACTAAAGCTCTACCGAGCCCTAAATCTAACCTTAAAGATAGTTTGCAATTTAAAGATAAAGTTGAAGATATCGTTATTCCGGATGAATTTGTAAAGATTTCATTAGATGCTACCTCTTTATTTACAAATATAAGTACTGAATCAGTTTTGAAAAGTCTAAGAAATGATGAAACCAAACCATCAAAGAAAATGATGGTTTTTAATAAAAAACACATGTAATTTAAACTAATAGATTTCCTAGATTTATGGGAATTTCTTTTAAATAATAGTCACTTTAAGTTGAACAATAAATTTTATAAGCAAATACCAGGCTCACCAATGGTTTCAAAAATTTCTCCTATATTAGCATAATATAGTAATGGAAGACTTGGAAATGGATGTTAAATATAAACTAAAGGTTCGAATAAGGAACTAGTATAGATCCGTTGATGACATTTTTACTATTGTTCCTAAAATACAGCTTTATGATACCCCACGCGGTCTATCTAGTAGAAATAAAAGAATAAATGATTTAAAATTATAAAATATTTTATCTATCAACATCTGTTGGGAGAACCGCAAACCCCTTCGGTGGTGCCACGCACCCAGCAACAATACATTATCGTTTTTCTCCCATTTCTATTGATTCTTTAAGAATTGAAAATGCAAAAAGTTAAAGTATTCTATTAAGCTATTAATCTTTACTTTTCAAATTCATTTTGACGGTTATTTCGATCAAGTTAACGACTGGACGAAACTTCCTAACAGTTACCAGATGCACTTTCTTCATCAAAACAAAATAATTTACATCTGGCAAGATGTTTTCTCGTTAATATTTTGTGAAACTCTCTCTCAGAGCAACGATATATGTCACACATACTACGATTATTTTATGTTGTGCTCACTAATACTTAAAAATTTTTATGTGGCATATGTAGCGTTGTCGCATTTTTCCTCGAGTGTTTTACTCTCAAATCGAATGCATCTCTTTCTTTACTAATAATATTTATACTTCGGATTTCTCGTTTCATTTGACAACCCCTTGAACTGCCAGTGCTATTTAGTGTATATGCTCTGCCTGTACATAGTACCGCTTAACACAACAATTATAAAAGCCTCTCCGACCTTAAATGATATAATTTAATTGTTATACTGTCCCCTCTAAAAGAAAAACACACTTCCCCTACAAATAAGCGCCTCTGCAACGGATTCAATAACAAACATAAGTAAACCCAACAACTGGATTAACTGCCTACAGTCCGAAACATGTATTCATATTCATTGCGTGACAAATATCTTCACACATACCCTCAATAGCCTAGGCATACTGTCACCTGCTTACTTACCCTGCAGTATGCAAATGAGTTGATAATCCATTACGAAGCGAAAAGCACCCATAATTTCAATGTCACGCAGCCCCTGTATTTGCTCGATATCAATTCAAAAGTGAAAGAAATAAACATGTCCGCCCTGATCTTTAATCACTGCACCCCGAAGTTGGGCTACTAATTTGTATTGTAAATTTATTCTTATCATACAGAACATCAATTCCACTCCACTAGTTCAAAGACTGGAATCAATCTCAAACTCGACTACTTTGAGAATGGAACACTGGAGTGGAACGTCAACTCAAATTTTGTCATCATTTCCCGATGCGCCACGAACGTTGCTCTTCTGATTTAATTTTGGAAGGGTGTAGTCTAAAAAGGGAGCTACAGTTTAGAAATATTTGAAAATGTAAAAGTTAACTGCCATTGCATAATTAATTGATAATGTTCCTATTTCAGACTTGAATAGTTTGTAAAACTTTATTTAGATAAAAAGAAACTCACAACGACATTTAATAAGTAAAAACTAAATCTGTTCCTTAGGTAATTACAAATTCAACTACTTCTAAAATTATAATCGTTCATTCTTTTATACTTTTTCACCTCCCTTTTCCTTTCATAATCGTCTTCAGCGGAATTAAGGTGAAATGTATAATCGTTGAGCTTGACCTTCGCTATGTGTGAGAGAACTACATGCCTCTGATTTATACTAATTTGTTAAGATATCGCCTAACAGAAATTTATTCTGATTTTAATTTCGCAATAAAATAGTATTTTGTGTTGATGTATTTTACTGCTATAAGCTTAAATAACAAGCTGAAGTTTCGTTTGTTGTTCACTCGCTCACCATATGCAACAAAGAGTTGCTTTCCGATGCATGCCACTTGAACATTTTTAAGTATACTATTTAGAGTAAATAAAAGTTTCTCGTAGCTGGCAGTAAATTGCCTTACAGTCAGTATATTGCTATAGGCGACACTTGATTGAATGGATCAAAAATAGCTTAGTGATATCTTGATTCAATTTATATGAGGGAACAAATTTGAGCATATATTGGTTATAAATACGTCGTCTATTACTGTTGAATTTCTCAAGCCAGTGATTAGTCCCAAAATGAATTATCCTGTGCCCCGTTTTAAATTTATCTCTTTGATATAGGCTATAAAATTGATCAAAAGTTTGAATACAAAATTCGAATCATTTGTTCAAAGCGTCTTTTTCAAGAGTTCATATATCCTTCTGCTTGTTAATAAAGATCAATTATTTCGAAATTACTTTTATTCATTTGAAAATGCAATAATATAATAAATGAAATTCATTCTATATATGCCTACAGTTAAAAGAATAATACTATCAACTTCGGGATTCTGCTTTCCGCGTTCGAGGATGAAATAGCTTCCACATCCAGAGAGGCGCTTGAAATCAATACTGTCGCTTGTTGCATTTGCCTGCAAAAACAAAAATATGTCTGAGATCCAGATGAGATTTATAAAAGTAAACAGTTTACCGATAGTTGCTCATTAATAATTTTTTCATCTCCATATATTCGTATGTCCAGTATCATTAAACAGACTCCTGGAAAAAGAAATAAAATTGATTTCATTAATAAAATTATTCAAGCAATACGCAAGCAAAACTTGCCCCCAAAATGCAGGCGCTACTACGCGAAAACTAATCGAATAAAATGGACGCCACCGAAATGTAAACATAATCATGCATGAATTGGAAGCAGTGATTTTAAGTGAAAAAACACTTCTAAATATTGTATTGTGCTTTCTACATATTATGTTGTTACTTACCTATGAAATGATACTCCTGTGGGCTGACGGTGCGTTCTATTATTGCATATTTTCACAATGCACATGATTTTGGAAACTTCATTTGCATTTTCCTTCTTTTCCGTCGAAATATATAGTTTTCTCACTTGCAATCTAACCGATAGATTGTCTCTTATTGTCTTGTTCATTAATAGCGCACAAATCACAAATTTTCACTGATTTTAACTAAAAATCCCACAGCAAACGGGTTTGTTTACGCGGATTCACAGCCGAATTTGACAGCGAATGCAAAAAAATCATCTGATAATATGAAGATTTCTCCTTATCGACAGCGAGAATTGATGACAAAAAAAATCAGTGTTCCATTAGCATCGGGCCGTTCCTGTTAGCTACCTGTTCCAATCTCGACTACAACCAAAGATCTCAGAGAAATGGATGCGAAATGCATCGAGAGAATTGAAGCACTTCGCAACCATTCGTGAAGTGGTGTGAAGTTGAGGTTGAAATTTATTCGAAAGAGAAAGATGGCGTTTGTAGGAGGGGGCAAAAATTTGAATTGGCATGTTTATGATTCAAAAAATTAAAATTTAATAATTGTCGTTTATATGCTTTTGGGGCTCACCGACATGTTTGATGGATTGATGAGAGTGAAACGCACATGCGCCAATATTTCTTCCGCCTAAAAGTTTTTTCATTACCAGTTAAATGTATCAAATTAATGTAAATAGTTTGGCGGTATAATTTTTAAAATTTATTTAATGTATTCGTATGCATAGTTTCAGGTATTCATAAAGTTTAAAAATGAGCTCAAAATTTAGAATATGTATTTATACGTATTATACTGGTTCTATGCAGATTTCCACACCACCTAGGAGGTACTGCAAGTTGGCGCGTTAACCTTTTTTTTTAAGAGGGTTGGTTTCTCCAGTAGACCTATTACTCCATCCCCGCTAAAGCTAGTTGATTAGAATAGGAGAATAGATTAGTTTAGAACTGTAAAATAAGATTTGAAGTGTTAGAAAATTTTTTGAAAATACATGAAAAAGTGTATCATGCGTTAAAAAACAATAGTTTATAACGTTAAACGGCATATATGTATATATATATATATATATATATATATATATATATATATATATATACATATATATATATATATATATATATATATATATATATATATATATATATATATAAATATATATATATATATATATATATATATATGTATGTATATATAAATATATATATATATATATATATATATATATATATATATATATATATATATATATATATATATATATATATATATTAGCATTTATAAGCTAGTTGGTTAGAATAGAAGAATAGATTAGTTTAGAAATGTAATATAAGATTTAAAGTGTTAGAAAATTTGTTGAAAATACATGGAAAGTGTATCATGCATTCAAAAACAACAGGTCAAAACATTAAACAACATACATATATGTATATATATATATATATATATATATATATATATATATATATATATATATATATATATATGTATATATATATATATATATATATATATATATATATATATATAGATATATATATATATATATAAATATAAATATATTTTTATAAATATAAATACATATATATATATATATATATATATATATATATATATATATATATATATATATATATATAGATATATATATATATATATATATATATATATATATATATATATATATATATATATATATATATATATGTGCATATATAATGTATAATTAAATGAAAATACTTAAAAATGCTTATACTCGTATATTGTAAGAATTTGGAACCCAAAACAATCCTACTTACATAATTGCAACTGTTGGCTAGCATATTGGCCATAAACGATAAATTTTCCAGTTTCTTTCTATATATTTATGTATGTATATATTAATGCGTATAAATAAATAAATAAATATATATGTATATATATAAGCATAAATATATGCATTTATATATATATATATATATATATATATATATATATATATATATATATATATTTATACATATATATATATATATATATATATACATATATATATTTATACATATATATATATATATATATATATATATATATATATATATATATATATATATAATATGTATAAATACTTTATTTATAACGTACAAGACGCCTACATACCCCTAAAGTGAATATTTAGGTAAATTTATTTCTAATAGATAATTTTTCCGACATCTTATTGCATATAAAAAAGAAACGAGTGTTTAAATAAATATCGATAATACTTTGAACTAAACTTAAAAGATGGTTTCGCTCTAACATGTGAGATTGGAAATCCTCAAAAAGTGCTTTGTGCATTAGCTTTTGTTTCACATTCATTGAAATACGGCTACGCAGATCCTTACTCACATATAGTTGATCTCTGTCTTGCAGGATTATCTGCAGTTTTATTTCTTTTTCGGAAAGCTGGCAAACATCAACCACAGATTTTGAAGGTGACATAAGATAACCTTTTGTCTTATAAGCCATCAAAGAGTGCTTGTTGAATTCACCCTGGATCGCGGACAAGCATATTTGGCACTTAATTTTTTTGTGCAGCTTGTACACTACAAATCCTGCAATATATTCAACAACATGTGAAGCATACACTGATAAGCTGTCAATGTTGAAAATATGGCTGTTTTGAAGAAGGATATGTTCATCGTTTGAATGTTCCGGCTGTTCTGTTAAATCAGACATAGCATTTCTTTCGCTAGTATTATTGATCTGATCAACAGGGTTAAGGTGAAAATGAGCATTGAGGATCGATATGTTTTGCAGAGGTATACAATTACCTATTCCACCCTCTCTTATTTGACAACGAACCAACAGTTTTTTATAACAATTACGGAATTGTTTAACGGACGGATTATTATTATGCCCCAAGCCGGATCTGATTGATGAAAAAAATAACTCAATATGATCCTGATTCAACTTATACATTGGTATGAAAGATAATTTTTTGTTCTCAATTAACCGTCTGTATAAAATGGTCAAGCTTTTTAATGCTGCAATCATGCCAATAAACCCAGTTTTTCTAGAAGATGAAATAATAGAGTGACCATCTTTTGACCGAAGACTAGAAAAATATCCAATTGCTTTACAGGAAAATTCTGACAAGAATGTGAAACTTTGTTCGCTCAACGCTTGTTTGCAACAAAAATCGTTGACTCTTCGAGAATTAAGCGTATCAAAGGCATCATTACAGTATCTAATAAAACTTCCAGTTGCCTTGCTACCTTGAAAATGTGGAAGGTGAAGTTCTTCCCTACAGAAATCCAGAGCATCTGCAACTGACTTGCTTAAGGTTTGAACCGCAAGACGAACTTTCATTTTCTGGTCATGGAAGAAAATATGCGCTTTTCTTAGCTTATTACCTAAATGCAGTTGTTCCTTTTCTTGCAGATTCAAAAGGCTTTCTAAATAGTCCCACTTTATTTCTTCTCCTTCTGCGTTTCTCAATATCCTCATTTCACCAAAAGCATTCCTTATAAGCTTAAGCATATGGACGGGGTTAGGGAGAACGACATATGCTTCAGAATCATCGAAAATTTCAAAAACTGGCTCATTTGTTATGTTCATAATATCACAACCCAAAAGCTTGAAAGTAGAAAAATTGACAGGAGAGCCATCAAAAGTGAAACCAATAATTTGAGCATCCGTTTTTTTTTAATTCATTCAGGCAGTGGCAAATCAAATTCTTTTTCTGCTCTGCGCCTAGCGACTTGATAGGAAAGTAATCAAGAGGAATTTTCCATGCTTGATTTATGCAAACAGCCATAAAAACTAAAATTTGTGTCGCTTGAACATTTGATGTTGATTGGTCACCAACATCAACATAGCCCCATGCCCTAGTTTTATCCCATTCAATTTGCTGTCGAATGAAAATTTCATCAAAAACAACATTCAAATATAAATTCTTCCCATTTTCATTAGCTTTCATAACCGCCAAACGAATGGCATTAAAAGATTCTGAAGTGAATCCAGGATCGCAATTAACTGTTCGATACCAGTTGGATATTGTTCTTTGATGAGGAAGAACATTACAAAAATTATCCCGGATAAAGCTGTATGCTTTTGGTGATAGAAAATTTAAATTAAGTGCGAAAGAACCGCAAGGCCGGTGTGTATACCTGCGAAACAGATGCTCCTTGCGTCTTTAGAAGCACTCGTTCAATGAACTCTCGCTGTGAATCGTTCAGATTATTCAGCGTGTCAAAATTCTCCTGCGAAAGAATATTCTTATCTAACGCTTCGCCTAGCAATTTCTTCAAACTATCGATTTTTTTTTTATTCCTACGTATTTTTTGATTAAGTGTTTTTAATTTTAAATTTTTCTTTTTTAAATTTTTTCTTAGTATTGTAACCTTACCAAATAATCTTCTTTTTTTAGGGCTTGCCTCTGATGACTCACTAGGAGTTGATACCATAGCCTGTTGAACGGTGATTTTTGGGATCTGAAATTAAAATTAAAATAATGGTGATTATGCATAATTTACCTAAGCTAAAACTTACGACTTTGAGCGAAGCAGATGTACAGGGCTTCGGAAATATACTTATCGCTGGATTCAATTGAGATCCTTCAGCAATTCCTTCCTCCTGCAAAGAATTTATCGAATAAAATTTCAATTTTTGTAAACAAGTCAGATCTTACCGTTAAAGTTTTTACAGGTTCTGACTCAACATCATTACCAGTTCCCTCCAAAAGGTAACACGGGGAATGAGTACTACCTTCTTCGATGATTTGAGGTATATCCTTTAGATGATTCATAATAATTATACAAATTAAAAACTTTAACAATTATTCCTTTACCATATTTTCATCCTGAGATGAATTAAATCGAGTCCCTGATGATGTTTCGGACTGCGGTCTTGCAATTAGAAAATCCAGCTGAAATTTTACAAAGAAAAACATTGTAGAAGCAAGAAAATTTTTACCGTATTATAATTTTCATACTTCTTTCCTTTCTGCAGAATGTGTAGAAGGACCGGCTTCACTAATTTGTGGGAAAGCCATGATTCCTTCTCCAGTCACTTGAAAAGTATCCTACAATTCAAATTATTTATAATTAAGTAAGTCAAAGCTTTCAAAAACTTCAGGTTATCTTACCATATTTTCATCCTGTGAAGAATAAATACGAACACTAGACGAGGACTCTGAAAATGGCGTCTCGATAGCAGGATGCTCCTAAAACTTATATTAACAAATCATTATGCAGCTACGAACAAAATTAATATATTTTTAAACCTTTTCCTCTATTTCAACAGGCAGGTAAGGAACAGCGTCGTGGCGTAATCGCTTCGCTTTGGCCATGGTTAAAATTTCTTCTGGCCGGAAATGAAGGGAGCAAACTTTATGTTTTTTTTGCGGAACTAAATCCACTTCTCCAATCGCAATAAGCCACATTTTCTGTAGCTCTTTGTCAGCAGGAAATCTAAAACCATATATATTTTTTTTAATTTCTTGAAAATTATTTAATTTCTACATGAATTTGAAGATTATTAAATAAACATCCGTTTTCATAACAAAAACAGGTTAGCTTTTGTATACTTCCCTAATGAATCAAACCCACTCATACATTCAACAACGATCGGAATAAATTGAAGATAAAATCGAGATAGTATATATCTTTCTATCAGTAAATAACCTTTCCAACTTTTCCATTAACATGACCTTTGCATAAAAGTTCACCTAAAGTAAACTCAGCAGTTTTACAAGAACAGTATTAAAATCTCTATCCTCCTTCGGATAGTTTTAAACAAAATTTCATAAAATGCTGAATTTGGGCCATGTGTTAGAGCATTTGCATTTTCCTAAAGTATTTTATTTTTGGATGGCCCCGATAGCTTAAAATTACTTATGACAATTCTTTGTGCGCAGCTACATAATTGAGTTGCATTTTAATAATTTTTCTGAACAATGATTAGAGAAAAAAAATGTTAGAAGAGGGTGGTTTCGACGTGTGTACTAATTCTCCTCAGGCCATCACTCTTATTAGATACAAACTGGTGATGGTGACCACCATGCTTAGAGATGAGAGAATTATTTTTTATTTTCCTATTTATGCGAACTCAATATGTTTTTTTTTGTAACTACGAATTATGTTCAGGTTAATTTTCTCCTGTAGGTACTTGTCTTTGCTAAACTTTTAATTGATCATTTACCCTTTTAAACATCAATTTAATGTAATGATGTAAAAAAAGGTGAAATGAGCAATTTAAATTTTAGCGAAGACAAGTACTTACATGAGGAAATTAACTTGAACATAATTCGTAGCTACAAAAAAACATAACGAATTCGCATAAGTAGGAAAATAAAAAATTATTCTCTCACCTCTAAGCATGGTGGTCGCCATCACCGGTGTGTATTTAATAAGAGTGATGGCCTGAAGAGAATTAGTACATAACTCGAAACCACCTTATTCTAAAATTTTTTCTCTCTAATAATTTTTCTAATTTTTTCTAACATTTTACTTCTCTAATCATTTTTCAGAAAAGTTATTAAAAAGCAATACAACTATGCAGCTACACACAAAAAGAATTTTCGTAGCAAAGCTTATTAGCTTGGCAAACACAGAATTCTAATACCTATCCGCGCTCTAAAGTTATGCATGAACTTACATAGCTAAGCGAATAATTTATATAAATAAGAGCAACTGATAAGCATCTATTTCATGCAAGTCAATTGAAATGCAAACCAAGCATTTAGAGAAAAAAAAAATAAAAACTGACTTCAAAATGTCCTGCAGAAGGTTGAATAAATTTTTTAGAATCAGTGCCAAACCAAATTTCCTGTTTTTATACCAGAATTCAACATATATTCAGCAATATAAATAAACTAGCGAAAAATTATTTTGCACTAACTCCATGAAAATTTTTTCACACTTAGGGCATTCGAAGTCAGTTTTTGGTTACTAAGTTTTAATACACTATTCATTGCACTTATCAAATTGAAATATTATGAGAGTAATGGAAACTCGCATTAATGCAATGTGGTTTTCATATGTTCAGCATGTAAGTTTTTAAATGCAACATGCTTTAAAATCTATCCACATTAATAGTCACTCCACAATAAACTAATAGCGAAAATATTCACATTTTTATAACATTAATATTTCAAACTAAAAATGTCAATATTTTCAAACGAGTAAATTTGCCCCCAAAAAACTAATTTACGACCGTCTCTATAGTTCATCAGCTGTCGATTACAACTTCTGATCATTTTGACGTGACGTCTCCCACGGAGTTTTACGTTTTCAATTAAATGTATTTTTGTGCGGCAAAGTTACTTAAAACGAAATAAAAAGTTAAACATAACTCACCCAAAGAACGATACGTTTCCGGCTCGCTTCCGGTAGCTTGTTTTGCAGTTTTTCACACAGCACTTCATTCTTGCTTTTTCGGCACAACGAATCACGCGATCACTGTAAGTTGTTAAAGTTCGTTTGTTTGGCTTTCTTTATACACTTTCGCACTACACTCAACACTTGTTATATCAAAAAAAGAGTTTTATTTGCAAATTTCACTTTTAGTTTGACGTCACGTATCCCATCGATTTTCAACATTTAAATGATCATATGTTTCGATCATATGATGATATTTCATGGGAGTGTTACGCGGTCGAGGTGTAAGAGGAGTGGGGTTTTCGTGAGCGAATTAGAGAGCGGCATGAATCTGTTGGTGTCGGAGCGGCGTGAAAGGCGAGAGGAGTTTCATTACCATGAGAGAGTAAGGTATGCATGTTGTAAAAGTACTTCACTCACATATATGTTTCTATAGGACCATTTCGGGTCCATTACTTTATATGTCAGCATTAGCAATTGCTTATATTGCGTAATATATACTATTTTTCCAGTGAAAATGTAGGAAACGCATTCCGCGCTTGCTATAAATTCACCTTGCACTGTCTGTTTCAAGATGAGCATATGAAGCACATGTTTTGCACCTTCCACTGATAGCTCAGCGTTGATAAGTAAACAAACTCCAATTCATGGAGGGCGATAAAAATCAAACGGGTGTAATAACTGAAATAATTTTCACTTCACTAGGAGCGTTATTGTGTTTTCCGCGAACTATCTGAATTTCACTGAAGAAATCCGTCTCAAAACCGTACAAAACCTCGAATTTTTGTTAGCACCTCCATAATTCTCCATATACAGCCGTGTAAGTTAGCCAGCAAAGTCGGCCTACTAATGGTCATGTGCTAGGTAGTAAGAGCTGCTGCCATATGGCTTCATATTTAACGTCAGTTTTGGTACTAGACCAAAGGCCAAAACCAATCCAAATCCACAACACACACATAATATATAATCAGAACAGTTTAAATCTAGCTACTAATTATCAAGGGACAAATACCATGAATGCACTTAATACCTTAAAAACTACATGGACAGAGCTATCAAGCAAAATTATTAGGACAAAGTAAATGCAATCTTACTCTTGCATTTAATATTTGTAACAATAGAACTTAAAAAAAAGAAAATCGACTTTAAAATGCCCTAAAAAGGATGAAATAAGTTTAATGGAAGTGACGCCATATCATTTTTCCCCGATTCTTTGGTGGTGGTGCAGATTTTCGAAGTATTTATGCTGAGATTGATTTGGCACCGCTTCCATAAAATTTATTTCATCCTTTTTAGTGCATTTTCAAGTCGGTGCTCTTATTTTTCTAAAAGTTTTCTATTTCAGCCTTTATAGCGGAAACTTTTTCATTTCAAACCTTTCAAAACTCAGTTTATTGACTAAATTGTACCATGTACATTAAAATATAATTTTTACTGCAATGCATAAACAACTACGGCTGAAATCTGCAGTGTTCATAGGAAACGAATTTAGTTCTGATACATTTTGATGCAACATCTCATCAACGTCTACCTTGATTTTAGGTTTTATAAAAATTCAATATAATTTGTAGCTTTGAGAAATTTTCCAATTTCGTACTTTGCCTAGCCGCTATTTTGATGTTCTGCCCTATTTGCTTTTTTATTATTCAACTTTTTTCGACCTTTGAGCGGCCGCTATTTTGTTTCAAATGGCTCGATTTTGGATTTTTTTTTTGTGAGCTTTATCACACACTTAAATGAATCTTCGTACCCGTTTTGGTACAAACCGGAGCTACACTTTAGTCGAAATCAGGGTTTTTGTTATAAAACATCCTTTACTTTGTTTCTGCTTAACTAATTTGAATGATTAACAAAACTAGGCGAAATATTTCAGAAAATATGCCGAAAATCTAATTTCGTTATATCCAATGTATACTCATACACACACAGCCACGCACACACACACACACAGACACACACACACACATACATATTTATATATATATATATATATATATATATATATATATATATATATATATATATATATAAATGTATACGACTATGTATGTATGTTAATTGTGAGTCGCATCTTAACGTCAAAAAGGAATGGCATTTACAAAGAAAATCATCTCCAGCGACTTTCATCTCAGTGGATTCGTTAACAAGCAGAATTGCCACATTTGGTCAAATAAGAATCCACGAGTAATTGTTGAAAAGCCAATGTATACAAAAAGAGTGACTGTTTGGGGCCATTAATGGGCTGGTGGCGTTATCGGGCCGTACTTCTTCAAAAATGAGGACGGCCAAGCAGTTACCGTGAATGGTGTTCGCTATTGCGAGATGATAACGTACTCCTTGTGAGCAGAAATTGAAATTATGGTGCTGAACCATAAGCGGTTCCAATAGGATAGTGCCACTTGCCACACAGCCAACGAAACAATGGTTTTTTTCCGCGAGAAATTCAATGGCCGTGTTATCTCACGTTGTGGCAATGTTAATTGCCCACCACGATCATGTGATTTGAAACCGTTGGACTTCTTTCCCTGGGGATATTTAAAAGAAAAAGTATACCTTAATAAGCCAAAAACAATTCAAGAGCTAAAGGATGAGATGTTTTAGCACATTAACAACATTAAATTTGAATTATGTCTCAGAGTCATTGAAAATATGGACCATCGGATAGAAGTATGCCACCGTAGTTATGACGACCATGGCAATATTTTGTTTCCCACAGAGTTTTCATAGGTCTTTCTGTTATAACAAAAAATATCAACATAATTCTCTGAAAACTTTTTGTTTTATTTACAATTAACATCGTGCATTCTGGTTGGACCATCTTTTATATGTACATATATACTCGTATATATGTATATAATTAATTTAAATTTGTAACAAAATGACCGAGAATCCTTTTAGGTAAAGGGATTGTCTAGAGATATATTATTTATTTATAGGAAAGCTGAAATAAATATCCGTTTTTTAATTTTTTCATAAAAAAATTCCAGAAAATTATCGAAAATTAATTAATGAACATACCTTCAACCCCCTAAGGAAATGATTTTTTTATGCCACCACTGATTTAGAGGGCCAAGATTTTATGTCACTCAATAACAACAACAACAAAATTAGCACCATCAATCTCAAACAGTGATCATAAAATCCACGGCTAATTTAAAATAACAAAATTTATGGCACGAGAAAAGAAACATGTTGATTAATTAATTTCATTATTGTTTTTATCTAAAATATGAATTTTCACTAATGCGTGACTAAAATTTTTTTGGCACTTCTTTACAAACCACTTTATTTTCCGCTATTTCTTTTTGACTTTCAATTAAAAGCACTGATATTTAAAGCCGATTTGAAACGAACAGCACACTTTGCAACTTTCGAATGTTTCCCGAATTCACGGTGCGATAATCAAACATAATTCACCAAATTCACGTAAGATTTGGTTCGTTTTCACGATTTTATCATGCTTGTTACCTGAAACTTATCTGTAGAACAGCCAACATGACATCAGTAGCCCATGCTGTGTTTCGTTTCTTCCTATGCACGCTGCCCTCATCATCATACAACTGCTCCGTTTGATTTTACCTCACTCATACACACTTTATATGTATTATATCAAGCTTCGTGTACTACTTATTCATAAGTTGAATTGCATAAGCAAACATGGCTGCTGCTCAATGAAAATAAATTTTCATATAACACTAAAAATTTGTTTTCTATGTGAAAAGCCTTCAGCATTATGAGGAAAACATAAGAACACATTAACATATTAACTGCTTATCTGTGAAAGGAAAATCGTACAGATTCTTTTCCACTATGATTTTTGCACGAAGGCACTACACATTTCACTTTGAAATTCTAAATTAATTTCACAATGTCACACGTTAAAGTTTCTTGAATCACAAACCACAATCGAAAGTTTAAACACTTGGAACGAATTCAGATCGCGAACATTTTCCACAGCTTTGATATCGGATAAAATTCATGACGAAACTAGAAATTTGGCCAATTTGGTGTCCAATTTGCATCAGTCTACTTGACAAACAAACCCAATCCAGTGAGTTTCTGGAATAAGAAAGTGAGCAATAAGAGACAGACGGGGAGGAAATGACAGACTTATCCCTTGGAAGAGAGCAGAAACCGATCGCATGCTTTCCTATGCGTTTTATATGAGCTTAGCCCATCCAGTTCTTATTCATTTGAGACGAAGAACATCAGTTACCCTAAGGTATCTGTAGTAATCGAGCAGTCACATAAGTAAACTGCTCGAAAATCTTCCTATCTTCTTTCCACAATTTTAATGGTAGATTTAGAAAAATATTTCATCACTTGCGTTCATAATCGTAATATGTAAATTTTTTTTCTTTCTTATTATTAATATTAAATGTAATTTTATCTAGTCCACGTGACTTAGTAGTTAGAGCACTAAGCCCGTAAGCCGAAGGTCAGAATGTAACGTAGCGGGGTAGACGGACACACGGCCAAAGCGTAATAATGATAATATCACCTTGTGGAAGTGCCGATACGATCATGATAATGAGATACTCTAACTATCTCTAAGCGAAGGCCCGAAAGAGGCTGTAGGGTTACGAAGAAAAAGAAGAAGAGTAATTTTATATCAATATTCCTTTAAATTAAATTTAAACGTTTCCCTTTACTTATATTCTTCATGAGATTTAACTTTTATTACCATTGAAAATCTTTTTCATGTTTCTTTACTTCAGTTAATTTTTATCGAAAAATTTTAATCTGCCCATTAAAATTTCGAACATGAGAGCACTGACTTAGAGCGTTCCAACTGTGTATCGCATTAACGAATACAATCGAACTTGGCTGAGCGTGCAGCTGGTTTGAGGTACCATTGGGACACGGGAAAAGAGAAAGAAAAATTTTGGACGGAGGGCAGTCAACGGGAGATCGTGAAGAATCACTGACAAATTGGCGAAATTTAGTTCGAGAATACTCTCTTGGTTAATTCGAGAAGTTTTGTCGCCATTTGGATCGGAACCGTGTGAATTTATTAACATCGCGTCTTAGTTAATACTTGGTGGGAAGTTTATCCTTTGTTTATTCGATAAGTTTTGTCGCGTTTGGATCAATTTCCGTGCAAGTCAAAATATGGACTGACTGCTTAAAATCACGTTAGCTCTTGTTCCGAAAACTTCGTGTAAGTTGTGGGAGTAATTTGCCACAAAGTGTATGATTCACCATTGGAATTTTTCCTAGGTGTTCCACAATATAGGCTGTCAGTAGAGTTCATGAGAGATCTTCTAATCAGCACTAATTGCGTGAGTGTTTTACTGCATCACATGCTTCACTTGATCGAGAACACCGCAGGTTCATTTAACCCAAACGTGAAACGAGTGAAATTAATCTCATCGATATCCATTTGCTCTTGCTCCGAGAACTTCACGTAAATTGTGGGGGTAATTCGTAACAAAGTGTGTGTTTTGCCATTGGAATTTTTCTTAGGTGTTCCATAACATATGTTGTCAGTAGAGTTCATGGGAGATCTTCTAATCCGCACTAATCATCCGAGCGTTTTTATTGCTTTTTATTATTCGATCGATATTGCGGGACTTGTAAATTTCAATGTTATTTCTTGAATGCTGCAATAGATGCTGGCGAATCGAAACGTGGGTACAGTCGTTGGATGGATGGCGAATAGCTGGTCAGTCGGGCGAGACAGATCACGTTGTTTTGCAGTCGCGAGCCATCGCTTACGTCGCTGTTCATATCGCTACAACTAGGAGGTGTTCTCCTATCGAGCTCTCGTTCCCGTCTCGATCGCATCCTTGCCAAAAAAACAAAACTGTATCAATTTGGACATATTTAATACCTGATTTTTTGGAAAATCTGGTTCGAAGTAGTACTATTATGATCAACCTGGAGTTTACGTTAATTACGTTAATAAAAATCAAATTATACCATTTATTCTGCAAATTGCTTTCCCCAAAGTCCTTCAACTTTCCCTTGTCTCTGCTAAACATTCGCTTTCCAAATCGATGAGGACGTTTTCAGTCTTAGCATTAAAATCAGACGGTATAGACAATAAATGCAAAGCAAACGATCAATCTTCTGCAAGTAGGAACCTACTGGGACAAAAATGCGGATATCATCTCATAAATGCAGTCAATTTGGAGTATTATCTATCAGGTGAGACAGTTTCAATAAATATTACCAACACAATATCCTCTTTTATACGGATGCCAACATTTTCATCAGCTCGAAATAATTCGTGTCGGACTGTCTCCATTACCAGATGATACATCTAGGTCTCATTAATTTATTCCGCATCGTATGGAAGCTAGTTTTTACACAAAAGTTTCTCCATATTTTACCCCTGGTTCGAATAGCAAAACGTTATTTTAGGATTAGAAATGAGAGCAAAAATAGGGAATGTGATAAAAGTTCTTACTCTTTAAAGATGTGCTTTCATTAGTAAAGCAATACCTGCACTCAACATTTTCGTTGTCGAAAAATTAAGTTTTGAAAATTTAAATTCTAGTCACATCATTCTTCTAGTTGCAGAACGAGTGTATTTGTAGCCTATTTAAAATTAATTTTTATATAGAGGAGGGCGATTAGAATTGATACAAACAATCATCCGTGTTAAAAATAACTTGGAACTTAATTAAATATAAAGCAATAATTTATATTTAACCGAGGGGTAATATACATTTTCTTTACAATTTGTACGATAATTCTTTGTGCGTATAGATTATTATAAAATAAATATTTTATTCTGTAAAGAATGAATAAAATGAATTGTTAAACTTCATACCGTCGAGTTTTTTCATTTTTCTCGACCTGACTAGATTTAGGACCCGCGTCAACTTAAGGCATTTCCACTAGCATGGGCTTTCCTCCGTTTCTTTCGTTAACAGGAGCTCTTGCCGGGTAGAGTGGCCTTCCGCTCACGTGCCCTTTTATGATATAGGGTTATGTGATTTAATTGCAGAGCGGTATAGCATAAATCGGTTACATTTGTATTTCTCATTTGAGGGAAAGAGTCGTACAAAGTACTTTTGTATGAGTTTTTCACTCAAATGGGAAATATATGGCCACGTCGCCGTTTGGATCTTGATCCAGTTGGGAGGGCGCGAGGAGGCACCACTACCAATCGGAGCCCCACTCTTATTTGTGGGCCATAAAAATCGTCGGTAGTGACGAAGTCCCCTTAAGTCCATCTGTCCTCCCCAGCTCCAGTTTGTCCTTTGAGTCAGCAATTTCCTTTGACCCTTAGTTGGTTACCTCCTTTTTGACTTCGGTTGCAATTTCTTTGACCTCGAAATTCGTGGGCACGAAATTCTTTCCTTATGCTGGGGAAAAGAACCTGCCCCATGACACCGCAACGCTAGCCTGCCAGCGCATTCATGCGTCCCCAGACAAGGCTAATCTCAGCAGATCTTAGCATCCGCTTACGCCGAGGAAGCAGACAATCGCTGCAGTCCTTTACGGACATTTACATCTACCCATTTCACTACAAAATGGTGCCCAAAAAGCCTGGCTGTATCATCAGTCATGAGCATGCGACAGACCATCGTCTCTAGGTGACCCTACAAGGTGTCCAGATTTATGGCGGGTAGGTAACTACTTAGGGATATTGCACTAATTGTGCCCCAGCAATTTAATAACTTTCGGACGTGTGTTGTCCTCGGACATCAATATCGTTTGGACCTTCTTTGACTTATACTTTGGTGGATTACCACCGTCGCATGACTAGTAAGGCCAAATGATATTACAGTCCTTCTGTGTATTCGAAAGTTGTTGTCCCAACATCATATTTGCGGCGGATTCTGATCTGTACCCCGAACTAAGTGGTGCCTTAGTGTCTTCCATTACATGGATTTTGATTTCACGAGTTTTGCTGCTTAGCTAGTCCGTGACTTTCCATGATAAGACACGCACTGATTGCGGGTCAGAATTAACCCTGGGTTGACAAGTTGTGCCTTGTGAAAACTTGCGAACGCAAGAGCACTTCCGAACCCTGATTCTTATGGTGCCACAAGAGAGTAGTCCCTGTGATGTAACAGGAAAAGCTACGCTGGAATACATCTGAGACTGCAAACCTTTGAGGAACAAGGAACAAACATATCGAATACGTACCTAACCCTTAAGGAACAAGATAAAACCAGAGTGGGCATCCACATGTCCGCATTTTCTTTTTGCACTTACCTCTTTGAACATGCTTCCAAGCTCGTTACGGGGCATTCAATTTGCTGTCACAAGAAAGTAAACAAACGTTTATGCTATCGGAAATATGATTTTATTGCAAAAAACACTTCACAAAACCAGAAAATAGCATTGAATATGAATAAAATTTTATAGCAACTGGGGAAAGAAAACACTTTCATATCCTAACCCATCGTTTTTCAGCAATAACGCACATTACACTTTTTATTGAGTTCCTCGCTTCGAACTACAATGTCGCTGCTTAAAATGCTGAAATCCATAAACCAGTTGTAATCTCACTTTGATTGCGGTCAATGAGTTGCTTCGGATATGCTCTCGAACCGAAAAAACAACTGAATTTCGAATCGTATCGCACGCGCTAGTGAAATTTCACGTCCATGTTTGATCGTCAAATTGAAAATCAGCCTCGCGGAAGGAGAAATTGGAAATTATTGGAAATGAAATGATATTCAGCCTCAAGAACGCGGTCATATCATTTCTTTTGGAGTTTATGCGAGCATAGCCTCTGCATTTGTTTCGTTCCTCATAGCATTGAGTAATTAAATAATACTGGAGTGGACAACCACGTGAACATGTGGTCGCAACAACCCTTGCGACCACTTTTCCTACTGCTACGCTCTTGTTTACAACCTTAGAGAGAGCCCAACTGCATAAGCAAACATGGCTGCTGCTCAATGAAAATAAATTTTCATATAACACTAAAAATTTGTTTTCTATGTGAAAAGCCTTCAGCATTATGAGGAAAACATAAGAACACATTAACATATTAACTGCTTATCTGTGAAAGGAAAATCGTACAGATTCTTTTCCACTATGATTTTTGCACGAAGGCACTACACATTTCACTTTGAAATTCTAAATTAATTTCACAATGTCACACGTTAAAGTTTCTTGAATCACAAACCACAATCGAAAGTTTAAACACTTGGAACGAATTCAGATCGCGAACATTTTCCACAGCTTTGATATCGGATAAAATTCATGACGAAACTAGAAATTTGGCCAATTTGGTGTCCAATTTGCATCAGTCTACTTGACAAACAAACCCAATCCAGTGAGTTTCTGGAATAAGAAAGTGAGCAATAAGAGACAGACGGGGAGGAAATGACAGACTTATCCCTTGGAAGAGAGCAGAAACCGGTCGCATGCTTTCCTATGCGTTTTATATGAGCTTAGCCCATCCAGTTCTTATTCATTTGAGACGAAGAACATCAGTTACCCTAAGGTATCTGTAGTAATCGAGCAGTCACATAAGTAAACTGCTCGAAAATCTTCCTATCTTCTTTCCACAATTTTAATGGTAGATTTAGAAAAATATTTCATCACTTGCGTTCATAATCGTAATATGTAAATTTTTTTTCTTTCTTATTATTAATATTAAATGTAATTTTATCTAGTCCACGTGACTTAGTAGTTAGAGCACTAAGCCCGTAAGCCGAAGGTCAGAATGTAACGTAGCGGGGTAGACGGACACACGGCCAAAGCGTAATAATGATAATATCACCTTGTGGAAGTGCCGATACGATCATGATAATGAGATACTCTAACTATCTCTAAGCGAAGGCCCGAAAGAGGCTGTAGGGTTACGAAGAAAAAGAAGAAGAGTAATTTTATATCAATATTCCTTTAAATTAAATTTAAACGTTTCCCTTTACTTATATTCTTCATGAGATTTAACTTTTATTACCATTGAAAATCTTTTTCATGTTTCTTTACTTCAGTTAATTTTTATCGAAAAATTTTTAATCTGCCCATTAAAATTTCGAACATGAGAGCACTGACTTAGAGCGTTCCAACTGTGTATCGCATTAACGAATACAATCGAACTTGGCTGAGCGTGCAGCTGGTTCGAGGTACCATTGGGACACGGGAAAAGAGAAAGAAAAATTTTGGACGGAGGGCAGTCAACGGGAGATCGTGAAGAATCACTGACAAATTGGCGAAATTTAGTTCGAGAATACTCTCTTGGTTAATTCGAGAAGTTTTGTCGCCATTTGGATCGGAACCGTGTGAATTTATTAACATCGCGTCTTAGTTAATACTTGGTGGGAAGTTTACCCTTTGTTTATTCGATAAGTTTTGTCGCGTTTGGATCAATTTCCGTGCAAGTCAAAATATGGACTGACTGCTTAAAATCACGTTAGCTCTTGTTCCGAAAACTTCGTGTAAGTTGTGGGAGTAATTTGCCACAAAGTGTATGATTCACCATTGGAATTTTTCCTAGGTGTTCCACAATATAGGCTGTCAGTAGAGTTCATGAGAGATCTTCTAATCAGCACTAATTGCGTGAGTGTTTTACTGCATCACATGCTTCACTTGATCGAGAACACCGCAGGTTCATTTAACCCAAACGTGAAACGAGTGAAATTAATCTCATCGATATCCATTTGCTCTTGCTCCGAGAACTTCACGTAAATTGTGGGGGTAATTTGTAACAAAGTGTGTGTTTTGCCATTGGAATTTTTCTTAGGTGTTCCATAACATATGTTGTCAGTAGAGTTCATGGGAGATCTTCTAATCCGCACTAATCATCCGAGCGTTTTTATTGCTTTTTATTATTCGATCGATATTGCGGGACTTGTAAATTTCAATGTTATTTCTTGAATGCTGCAATAGATGCTGGCGAATCGAAACGTGGGTACAGTCGTTGGATGGATGGCGAATAGCTGGTCAGTCGGGCGAGACAGATCACGTTGTTTTGCAGTCGCGAGCCATCGCTTACGTCGCTGTTCATATCGCTACAACTAGGAGGTGTTCTCCTATCGAGCTCTCGTTCCCGTCTCGATCGCATCCTTGCCAAAAAAACAAAACTGTATCAATTTGGACATATTTAATACCTGATTTTTTGGAAAATCTGGTTCGAAGTAGTACTATTATGATCGACCTGGAGTTTACGTTAATTACGTTAATAAAAATCAAATTATACCATTTATTCTGCAAATTGCTTTCCCCAAAGTCCTTCAACTTTCCCTTGTCTCTGCTAAACATTCGCTTTCCAAATCGATGAGGACGTTTTCAGTCTTAGCATTAAAATCAGACGGTATAGACAATAAATGCAAAGCAAACGATCGATCTTCTGCAAGTAGGAACCTACTGGGACAAAAATGCGGATATCATCTCATAAATGCAGTCAATTTGGAGTATTATCTATCAGGTGAGACAGTTTCAATAAATATTACCAACACAATATCCTCTTTTATACGGATGCCAACATTTTCATCAGCTCGAAATAATTCGTGTCGGACTGTCTCCATTACCAGATGATACATCTAGGTCTCATTAATTTATTCCGCATCGTATGGAAGCTAGTTTTTACACAAAAGTTTCTCCATATTTTACCCCTGGTTCGAATAGCAAAACGTTATTTTAGGATTAGAAATGAGAGCAAAAATAGGGAATGTGATAAAAGTTCTTACTCTTTAAAGATGTGCTTTCATTAGTAAAGCAATACCTGCACTCAACATTTTCGTTGTCGAAAAATTAAGTTTTGAAAATTTAAATTCTAGTCACATCATTCTTCTAGTTGCAGAACGAGTGTATTTGTAGCCTATTTAAAATTAATTTTTATATAAAGGAGGGCGATTAGAATTGATACAAACAATCATCCGTGTTAAAAATAACTTGGAACTTAATTAAATATAAAGCAATAATTTATATTTAACCGAGGGGTAATATACATTTTCTTTACAATTTGTACGATAATTCTTTGTGCGTATAGATTATTATAAAATAAATATTTTATTCTGTAAAGAATGAATAAAATGAATTGTTAAACTTCATACCGTCGAGTTTTTTCATTTTTCTCGACCTGACTAGATTTAGGACCCGCGTCAACTTAAGGCATTTCCACTAGCATGGGCTTTCCTCCGTTTCTTTCGTTAACAGGAGCTCTTGCCGGGTAGAGTGGCCTTCCGCTCACGTGCCCTTTTATGATATAGGGTTATGTGATTTAATTGCAGAGCGGTATAGCATAAATCGGTTACATTTGTATTTCTCATTTGAGGGAAAGAGTCGTACAAAGTACTTTTGTATGAGTTTTTCACTCAAATGGGAAATATATGGCCACGTCGCCGTTTGGATCTTGATCCAGTTGGGAGGGCGCGAGGAGGCACCACTACCAATCGGAGCCCCACTCTTATTTGTGGGCCATAAAAATCGTCGGTAGCGACGAAGTCCCCTTAAGTCCATCTGTCCTCCCCAGCTCCAGTTTGTCCTTTGAGTCAGCAATTTCCTTTGACCCTTAGTTGGTTACCTCCTTTTTGACTTCGGTTGCAATTTCTTTGACCTCGAAATTCGTGGGCACGAAATTCTTTCCTTATGCTGGGGAAAAGAACCTGCCCCATGACACCGCAACGCTAGCCTGCCGGCGCATTCATGCGTCCCCAGACAAGGCTAATCTCAGCAGATCTTAGCATCCGCTTACGCCGAGGAAGCAGACAATCGCTGCAGTCCTTTACGGACATTTACATCTACCCATTTCACTACAAAATGGTGCCCAAAAAGCCTGGCTGTATCATCAGTCATGAGCATGCGACAGACCATCGTCTCTAGGTGACCCTACAAGGTGTCCAGATTTATGGCGGGTAGGTAACTACTTAGGGATATTGCACTAATTGTGCCCCAGCAATTTAATAACTTTCGGACGTGTGTTGTCCTCGGACATCAATATCGTTTGGACCTTCTTTGACTTATACTTTGGTGGATTACCACCGTCGCATGACTAGTAAGGCCAAATGATATTACAGTCCTTCTGTGTATTCGAAAGTTGTTGTCCCAACATCATATTTGCGGCGGATTCTGATCTGTACCCCGAACTAAGTGGTGCCTTAGTGTCTTCCATTACATGGATTTTGATTTCACGAGTTTTGCTGCTTAGCTAGTCCGTGACTTTCCATGATAAGACACGCACTGATTGCGGGTCAGAATTAACCCTGGGCTGACAAGTTGTGCCTTGTGAAAACTTGCGAACGCAAGAGCACTTCCGAACCCTGATTCTTATGGTGCCACAAGAGAGTAGTCCCTGTGATATAACAGGAAAAGCTACGCTGGAATACATCTGAGACTGCAAACCTTTGAGGAACAAGGAACAAACATATCGAATACGTACCTAACCCTTAAGGAACAAGATAAAACCAGAGTGGGCATCCACATGTCCGCATTTTCTTTTTGCACTTACCTCTTTGAACATGCTTCCAAGCTCGTTACGGGGCATTCAATTTGCTGTCACAAGAAAGTAAACAAACGTTTATGCTATCGGAAATATGATTTTATTGCAAAAAACACTTCACAAAACCAGAAAATAGCATTGAATATGAATAAAATTTTATAGCAACTGGGGAAAGAAAACACTTTCATATCCTAACCCATCGTTTTTCAGCAATAACGCACATTACACTTTTTATTGAGTTCCTCGCTTCGAACTACAATGTCGCTGCTTAAAATGCTGAAATCCATAAACCAGTTGTAATCTCACTTTGATTGCGGTCAATGAGTTGCTTCGGATATGCTCTCGAACCGAAAAAACAACTGAATTTCGAATCGTATCGCACGCGCTAGTGAAATTTCACGTCCATGTTTGGTCGTCAAATTGAAAATCAGCCTCGCGGAAGGAGAAATTGGAAATTATTGGAAATGAAATGATATTCAGCCTCAAGAACGCGGTCATATCATTTCTTTTGGAGTTTATGCGAGCATAGCCTCTGCATTTGTTTCGTTCCTCATAGCATTGAGTAATTAAATAATACTGGAGTGGACAACCACGTGAACATGTGGTCGCAACAACCCTTGCGACCACTTTTCCTACTGCTACGCTCTTGTTTACAACCTTAGAGAGAGCCCAACTGCACAAGCAAACATGGCTGCTACTCAAAGTAAACAAATTTTCATACAATACCAAAAATTTGCTTTCTATTTGAAAAACCTTCAGCATTGTATGAAAAACATGCAAAATATTAATGTATTAACTACTCACTTGTGAAAGAAAACACCTACAGATCCGTTTCCACTATGATTTTTGCACGAAGGCACTCTACATTTCAGTTTGGAATTCTAAATTAATTTCACAGTGTCACACGTTAAAGTTACTTGAATCACAAACTGCAATCGAATGTTTAAACACTTGGAACGAATTCAGATCGCGAACACTTTCCATAGTTTTAATATCAGATAAAATTGGCGACGAAACTTTCAAATTGGCCAATTTGGCGTCCAATTTGCATCAGTCAACTTGACAGACAGTTCGCTTCTAGTCAGCTTTTGGAACAAGAAAGTGACCAGCAAGAGGAAGACGGGGAGGAAATGACAGACAGATCGCTTGGAAGAGAGCAGAAACCGGTCGCATGCTTTCCTATGCGTTTTATATGAGCTTAGCCCATCCAGTTCTTATTCATCTGAGCCTCATAGTATCTAACTGAGGGATGGGAAGGAAAGGAATAAATGATAGCTCAAAACTTTCTGAACATCGGATATTCACTTGTAAGGCTTCGTTGATGGTATTGGTAGTAGCTTAAACCAAGGGTAGTTGCAGCAGAGCATGGGCATATTTAATCCAACGGCGGGAAAATTCAAATTAATAGCACCATGAAAAAAATATTTAACTCAAAATGAATTTACATATCTTATTAGTTTTTCATTTATGGTGCCCACGACAAATTTGATAGTCAAATTAACTTTGGATTAAATCACTGCCTCCTTCAACCTAGCAGTCTTGCTCTGCAATTTTTGTGAAATGACGTCATACAAAAGTAAAACTGGCATCTCCTGACAGTTAATGTAGTTCCAAACAATTAGACGTCAAAACTCCTGTCAATTCGCAAATTGAATTGAAATTTGCACCCAAAAATGATGAAAAGCATTCAAAGTTGTGCACTATACACACAGGATGAAGAGTTGTTGGGAACATTAAGATGGTGAGTGTTGTACTTTACATATATGTTTAATTGGTTAGTTAATTGCTAATTTAATTATTTGCGGTCCCAGAATCCTTCTGTCGAAACAATCCAAGAACTTTTCGATAAGAATCCGGCAGTATTCTATCCAGCTCGTACAGCTAAGGCGCTCCTACACCCCAACCATACTCAATGCTGCCTGATCAGAAGTCAAATCAATTCCTTTTGAAGGTCATACAATCAGCTACGATGCAGAGGAAATGCTCAATTACAAGGATGAAGCATTGAAAATTGAATTGGTGCTTGCCGATCGGAAAAAAAATAAAACTCGTCAGACCGGTTTCCGCTCTCTTTCAAGGGATCACTCTATCATTTCCTCTCCACTTGCCTCTTGCCGCTCACTTTCTTGTTCCAGAAGCTCACTGGATTGGATAGAGCGGTCAAGTTGACTGATGCAAATCGGACGCCAAATTGCAAGTTTCGTCGCGAATTTACCCGATATTAAAACTGTGAAAAGTGTTCGCGATCTGAATTCATTCCAAGTATTTAAACATTCTATTGTGCTTTGTGATTCGAATAACTTTAACATGTGACACTGTGAAATTGATTTGAAATTCCAAAATAAAATAAAATAAATAATAAAAATAACAATATAGTCGAAAAGGATCTGTAGGTGTTTCCTTTCACAGATAAGTAGTTAATATGTCAATTTTTTGCCTGTTTTCTTCATAATGCCGAAGGTTTTTCAAATAGAAAACAAGTTTTCTGTATTGTATGAAAATTTTTATGCATTGAGCAGCAGTCATGTTTGCTTGTGCAATATTGCGCTTTGTTAGGTTGTAAATAAAAGCATGGCAGCAGAAAAAGTGGTCGCAGGGGCTGTTGCGTTAAGATATTTTAATATCTCAATTTTAATTGCAGTAGTGTTCACTGGACAGGCAGGGGAAGCCCAAGAACATGAAAAAATTGTATCCCCTCCCTCGGGATTGGACACCTTTGAACCGAAAAATTTGAAAGAAAAATCATGGAGGTATATATTTATGAGTGCATCAACGACAAATACCTATGAAATTGAAATTCACTAAACTTTGTTAGTAATAATAAGATATATCTATTTTACTTTCTTTGTAGAAAATCGTAAGGGCACCTTCTAATTCAATGAAATTTTATTTTTATATGGCCATTTATAGAGCCAATTAACTATGAAAATTTCAAAAGAATCGGATAGTATTTAACGAAGTTATGGTGGTATAAATTTTTCGTGTTACATCAAAAACAATACGTGGTTATAGAGCAATACGTGCTTCTAATTGACTCAGACACAACGAGTTTCCAAGGATTTCCATGAAAATTTCAGGAAGGATGTATATCTTTTATATCTTTGCGAATCTGATCAACGAGTGATATTAGTTATCGTAAAAGAAATGGTTGCCAGTTTAAACGAGAATATTGAGTAAATTAGAGTTATTTTTCCCAATCTTCTGCATTTAAAGTACATCCTTTTAACCTTCGATGAAAACATACATTTTAAAGGTGCAAAATTTATGACGGAGGAGAACAAATACCTTAGAAGTTGAAACTTACTCACCTTTGTTAATAATACTAGAATTTGTAAACATAACATTTTTCCCTGTGAATTCATATGGGTATCTTTAAATTTAATTTGAAGTACTTCAAGGACAGGTCCTTATGGTCCGGTAGTTTTAATAAAGCTATTTCGTATTCAAGGAAGTAACTGCAATATGAAAGCTCTCCTAGTACAACAAAAACAATGTACGGTTTTTCTACCATTCGGGCTTTCCATCGAACCAGACAGTACACTTTTAATAGAATCTTTTAATTTCCAGTTAAAATGAATAATTAGAAATAACTTTAAGATTTCGTTCAGTCAATGGTTGATAGTCATATTGCAATCAAACAGCAGTGAGTTGAAATGGTATAATAATGTTTTCCCTTCTCAAAAGACAACGTGATTGTTGTAGATGTCCTTAAATTTTTCTTGAGTTTATTCATTATTGGCGTCTGCATATCGTAGGCCCTGTACAAAACCCTTCTGATTCTAGCGCAGCTCTGTTTACGCAACATGTTCTAGAATTCGTATACAGGCATCCTGCTATTAAAGATTTGTTAATGACAAGACCAATTATTTCGAAGCTATTTTTATTCATTTGACAATAGCACTCACGAAATACATACCTACAATTAAAAGAATAATACTTACAACTGCGGGACTCTGTTGTTCTCGTTGTGGACGTGCAATTACAATTCAAGGTAATTCATTTCATTGGAAACTAAAATAGCTATAATTACATCAATTTCCATGAAATGTTCATCCTTCGGACATCTTTCTACGGGTGCATTATGACTGCTATTCAGCCAAAGTGTATGGAGAGTCTTTTAAAAAGTAAACAAAAATTTTGTTACTTTTGTATTCACTGCTTTACTTCACTACAAAATAACCTTTGCGTCACCTACAAGCCGCAAAAAAATAAAACCACCTGAATTTTCTAATAAATTAGCCAATAACATAAACTTAGCTAAAAAACTCCCCGCTTGCAATCAATGCACGTTTTTCTTCGGGTCCTACTTTGGAGCATTCATCTTCAGCGCACAAAATGATGGCACTGTTAATATCGTTCAATATAAATTTGATCAAAACAAGAATACCTTGTCATTTGATGCAGATAGTATCTTTGAACTAGTCGCATCACAACAGTTTGCGTAAGGACTCTTTTTTCTGGCCTCTCCTTTATTGTTTCCAGTTGAGCTGCAATCAAAGTCCTTCTCCATGCTCTGAAATTGCTATTTAAAATTGAATTTCAAAGAAATACCAATCACCTTATCACAAATAACTTCAAAGCCTAAAAGCACGACTTTTCAATTTAATGTGAATTTATTTAAAATGTTCTTTAATTCATACTTTGAAATTAATTAATTAATACTTCGAAATAATCTAATTAGTCAAAATGCCGTTCCCATCAAAGGCTGAAACCAGACTACTTAATTGAATACATTTTATGCGTCAGATAATCTTCGAGTTTCACTAAAACCGAATACATTAGCCTCTATCTTCTGCCAAGCGTCAGTAGTTTCCATTCAAGAAAACGTTGACTCTTGAGCGTTCATAAGCGTCTCTAGCATGGAAACCGCTGACGCTCGCGTCTGATGTGGAGATCCTCATTGCAATATATCTAATACACAAGCTAAGAACTGAACAATATTGTCGCGTGTTATGGCCCGTGGCCAATTTTATTAGTGTTAAGGGAAAGTGAAAACGCACTGTCTTTGAAACTAAGTTAAAAGAGTTTATTTACTAAACATGCACAACAATTACTTTTTACTATTTCACCAATCGCATTTTAATCTAACTTTCACTATCTATCAATTTTTATTTCAACTGTATATTACTAAAATCGCGGTTTTTACTAGCTCCCCCATTCATTCAGCTCAGCCTTATATGGGGTCGATAGTCATTCAATTCATTTCTCGTACATTGGTGAACTACCTCGAATATTCGAGCAATTCTGAATGGCCGCAGAGACGTCACTTTCAGATGGTGATCATGCTTGGTTGATTCTTGTGCTTTCGAGTACATTCGTTTGATGATCACGATATCATTGATACTTGCAACAACAATTGCAACAGTAGCTCGCTGAAATGTTTGGACATGTAACACTGCCCCCACCTTAGTTCTTTTGCCCCGAAATGTGTCGCCAGTTGTAGTTAAGTCTCCCTCGATGTAATATGGGGCAAGACGGTCCAGGCGCACGATTTTCATATTGGCTCTCAGCTTATGGTGTTGCTCTATCTGATACTCGTATACGACGTCATTGATTCGCTTTGTAACCCAGTATGGTCCCTCCCAATTATGCTGCAACGTAGAAGACCTACTCTTCCACCGTTGTGGGTTGTACAGCCATACCAAGCCATCTTGCTGGAAGCCAGTAGAATTTGCCTTTAGATCATACCTGGTCTTCATGTGGTCAGTAGCCGATTCGAGGTGTTTTCACACTGTCCGATGTATCTGGTTCAACCGTTGCCTTAGTTCACTTGCGTACTCCGAGATCGGTTGGGGTTCCTCAGGGGGTGTTCTGAACTTTATATCAGCTGGCAGATGAACAGTCTTTCCAAAAATGACATTGGATGGAGCTTCGCCCGTCAATGTATGTTCAGCAGTCTATACGCCATCAAAAATAGTGGGATGTGTCAGTCCCAGTCCCTTTGGTTTTCGTCAATCATCTTGGCCAGGTGTTTATTGAGCGTGCCGTTGAAACGTTCGACCATTCCATCGAATTGGGGATGCAGCGGTGTTGTCCTCGTTTTCCGCATTCCCAGCAGCTCAAACATTTCACCAAAAACTAGTGACTCAAAGTTTTGGCCTTGATCCAAAAGTAATTCACAAGGCACGCCGTACCTACTGACCCAATTTAACACTAGCAGTTCGGCTCAAGTAGTTGTTCCGGTTGATACCTAAATTCTAGCTATGATATCACAGGCTCATGAATTACGGCAATTGAAAGTATGGGATGATGAAATGGATGCATTGGGCGAACTTCAGAAGAACTACTGCGCAAGAAGGCAGTAAAAATATTCATGGCAAAGTAGATATTTTCATGCAAACATACGCACCGCGGGGATTTGTGAAGTCGAGATGCCATTTGACAAACAAAAGAATCAATGGAAGGGATTCTGCTTCATCACGTTTGATTCAAAGTAAGTAAGTGCTACGACGAAATATCCGCAGTGCCTACATCATTAAATTAGCGGTAAAAGTCCCTTAGCGAAATACGGATTTTATACAGTATGTATATAAGTGTAAGCTCTGCCAGAAACACATACAGAAAAAAAAACTTCGTACGTTCGATACCAAGAGCAACTTCTATAGCGACAAACGCTCTAAAATGCATTCACTCTTCCTTCTTTCTTTTGTCGCTACCACAACGAATTCTTTTGGAACTCCTTAAGAGCCGGCCATGCGCATTCCAGCAGTCTATTTTCATTTCAAAGATTGCATTAGAACGGAATACTAGTCCGGCACGAGTTATTGCGAGTGGGGATAAGAACCACGAGAAAATTTCATAATGCAAATTTGTGGTCATTAAGTAGAGACTTTTGCGGAGAAGGGATGGGTGTCATGTTCAATGATACAACAAAACTCTTGACGTGGCCAAACGGAATAAATGTTCATTTCATCGAAGAAGACGGCAAGGAAACTTATCTGACTGTCACTGAATTTCCACCTACTTTAGAGAAGATAAAGGAAATTGCTGTCGTATTTTAAGCGCTATATGACTGAACAATTAGTTAAAGCCGGAGCTGGTGTCGAAATAGCTGAAGGTGATTCAATATCTCGATTGCCTTATTTGCATGCTTGGGTTCGTACAATGTGTGCAATATTCATGCACTTGGCAAATGAAGAAAGCGTTGTCTGAAGGACCGAAAGCTTAATATTGCCCCTACTATTAAGAAACAGACTATATGTGCAACGACGGGTGCCGATTGTGTTTCTTATTTAATTTCGACAGTTGTCGATGAAACGTTTGTTCAAATTCGCTGAACATGCCCTACTTCATCAAATAAGCTCTTGAATTTTATTTTGGTATCTATCCTTCCTAAGGTAGTTGAAGGTACTACTATGATTAAAACTAAAATAACAAATGAAAATTTGTAACTATAATCGATTCCAATGAAAACCACTTAATTATTAACACACACACCCATTGATGTAAGGGAGTCTTTCGTTTTAAATGAAACACGGCAATGCAAATCTAAGCTACTGCACACTAATTATAATATGTATACCAGGGCATTGGAGAAATTAGATCCGTCAGAATTTTATTGGATTTTTTTTAATACCGAAATTTCATTCGATTTCTATATAATAATTTGTGTATGTAAGGTATTACGAAGAAGAAATTATGTGGACTCTAAATTTGCTACGATAAGAACAAGAGTGTGAATATTTCAAAAAAACAAAAAACAAGAAGGGGAAAATTGGAAAGTAACAAACAACAAAGTGAAATTGTGGTTACGTTGAAATATTTTCTTACGTATAAAGATTAATATTATAAAACGTAGTTGTTTATTATGCACTGCAATGAATATATACGCGAAAAGTTACCCGACGAGAATATTTAAGGCAGCTCATTAAGTTTAGCAACCTTTTCTTTTTTTCTAAGCCCTTAATGTCTTATAAATATGATAAGTGTCTTATTTTCCTTAGACATTTTATTAAATCTGACTTTTCTATGATACGATAAATATCGAATTGAAGTCGATTGGACTTGGTAACTTAAAAAAAAGGAAATTTTTATGAAGATATGAGCAATGTAAAGTAAACAACTATCGCCTTGAAGCATTTTCCATATGCACAGATCATTGGATTAATTAATCTTATATATTGTATATTACATGTGACCGTTAAATTTACCCTAGCACACTTCCGCTATAAAATAAAATTTTATTTAACATTACGTTCTACTCCACACTTCAGCTAGGCATTTCATAGTGATAAAATTTATTCAAATGAAGAAATGAGTATTGTAAATAATTAGAATACATAATATTATGAATTGCTAAAGATAACAACGACTTTCTTTCCAGCATGCCCTTCTCTTCCAGCAGGGATGGTAGCGAACGGTAAGTATGCCGTGGCGAGGGTAGGGTTGTAGAAATCCGCGGATGGCTGCTTTCGCGTCGCGTGCGGTACGCGGTACCATAGTTTGATTTGAGTGTTTTTCTTAGAGTTGTTTATTTCGCAGTCGAATTAGAGTAGAAGATTTTTCGGTACCGGGTGGGTGAAATTCAGGAACATGAAGTTAAATCTAGTTTCTATTGTTGTCTGAAAGGTTAGAAGAAAATACAGAATAAAGTAGAGATAGGTTTGATTTCCGTATGGTTGTGTTTTCGACGCGTTTAAAACGGGCGTGTGAGCAGGTGGCTGAGTTGTTATACTTTGGACTTAGTCTTCTCGCACAAAACCTGCGATCGGACTCCTCTCCAAACTAGCTAGCTAGCATCCACCTCGGAGTAGACTAAGTTGTGGCCGGACTTGTTGACCTGTAGGGTATAGTCCGTTGTTGCGTCCAAAGACTGCACAACAAGAACCGATGACAGGTCGGTTCCAATTTCGTTCGAGCGTTTTGAAAAGAAAATCATTACAAATGGCACACAACGTGGGGTCCAAAACATCGTAAAGGGGTAAAATATTCGCATCTCCTGACGAGTTGGTCCTTTACGGAGGATGGAAGGTACCTTGGTACTCGAGCCCCACAGACAGGAGTAGTGGAGTTATGTTACGCACACCTGCAGTTACTTCACGTGAGTTGTGATTTCCGCTCTCCTTTGTTTTATATTTTTTGTTTGCGACAGAATCCTTCCAATGTGTTGTCCCGGGGTAAACCCCGTAAGGACTTTCTATTTCCTTGATGGAACTGCCAACCAGATGGGTTTCTCCTATCTCTTATCGGCACTGCTAAAAAGAAAGTTTTTTTATATATAGTTTTTTTTTTGTAGTTGGGAGCAGTTTTTTTGTCTCTAATACTTACTATCACCAAACCTAGCTGAAACCAACAATGGCGATGAAGCGGACTCCAGAAAAGCGTTGGACCCGCTCCAAAACGTTGCAACCAGCTAACTGCGGGATCTGCTTCAAGGACGTGGTAGATGGCGTAACCAGTGTGCGATTGGAGTGCGGACACTTGTTCCATTTCACCTGTGTTCAGCAGCTATTACTAACGTCCGATCTCTATCCATTATGCAGACGCCCGATGAAGAGAAGTGCCCTAGATACCCCTCTCGGAGTGCACGCCCCTACACGCGGAGCAGTAGCAAAAGACCCTCGAAGTGCTGAACTGACTCCACCACTGTCGGACACCCAAGGAGCCGTGGGGGGAAGCTCCAGTTGCATGAGTACCGGCCGATGCCCCTACAGCGCAATCAAACAACACCATCAATGAAACGATTTTGTCCTTATTGCAAGGGTTGTCCGAGAGGATCAAACAATTGGAGAGAGGCTTCCAAGACACCCGGATCAGTCAACCCTCCAGCCGCGTAAGAACTCCATCTAGTTAGGAGCCAAATCCCAGCGCGGTTATGCCCAACTCTGGACCAGCTGAGGACTGGAACCTCCCTCAAAAGAGCTCGGGAATGGAGCCCCAGAGTATTGACCTCGCTACAGCACCACATCCCCACTGATACCTACAATGCCAGTATACTGCGCCTAAGTATTTGGTTACGAACACCCATGCCCGAGGATGAACTGGTGGAAATCATCAGGAAGCATATACGTTAGGAGCTTCAAAATAGTCTCCTTCATGTGCCAATTTAAACCGTACTGGGATTACACCTCCATGCGATAAAGCAAGAACGGCTATATGAACGGTGAGGAACCTTTCGTCCACAACCACGCATGATGGGACCTAATCCCCAAAGTAACCATACTGCGGAGCTCGTAACTGCGGATTACGTAAGTAACAACTCAATACACGTCCCGATGAGCACCCCTGGAGCAAAAGTTCAAACCAATGAATAACCAACCTTTCGTTGAAGTATTTGCAAGTCTGAAGATCTGTTGGAACTGCTGACAACCAGGACACCGGCTCTCTGCATGTCCAGCGGAACAGACGGTCTTCTTTTACCGGTGCGAAAAAGCACACACGTATGTACCAGCTTGCGCAGATTGCAAGTTAAGAAAAAACTTGCCAGCGAGTGCCGCAAGCACCCCTCGGCACTCCTAGAACCTGAACAAACCGATACCGAACCCATTGCTAAGTGCGACCATGCATCAGATATGACCCCAAGTTTGCTAACTCGCACCTCCAAACACAGTTCTCCTTGAGTTCCGCAGCTGACGTTACACGTTGTCTAGGTGGATGCGCAGGGAAATGGTAACGAGACGAAGGTCCCTAGGCATGTTAAGCTCTTCCACGTCAGACTGCGGGATTATCTAGCTACTCGTCAGCGCATCTTCAATGAGGAGATGATTACAACTACTCCTCCACGAAGGAAGCGAGCCACGCGTTGGATGCGAAGCTTCTGGAGAAGGGTCAGGCAGTCGAGGAAGGCTTTGTGGTTGATGCACTTAGACGAATTATTGAAGTATGACGTTCGACCATACGCGTCAGTTCACCTCCTGCAAAAGCGACTAGTGGGCTTGGTCGATACTGAAGCCAGTGTGAATTACATATCAGCCGAGTTTGCAGGAGAGGTTCTGACGACTCACGTGGACCAAATCCTGCATTTTACCATCTGGTTTAGCACGGCGGATGGTACTCGTCACCGTAGTGGAGAAACTTACGATGGATGTCACATTTAAAAAGGTAACTAAACCTCTGAAGTTCTATATTATACCCCAATTAACCACGAATCTTCACCTAGGGGCGGACTTTGTTCGAAAATTTAATTTTGCCCCGGCACTTTTTCCCGGCACGATACTGGCTTCCGTAACCACTATTCGTGACGCGATCCCAACTTCCCACTCACTACGATATGCACTGGATGTGAATCAATAACTGCAACTTGACTCGGCTATATCGGCTTTTCCATCGCATGAGAAGGAAGGTTTCGGCAGGACGGCCCTGGTGTTTCACACAATAGATGTGGGGGATTCCATATCCATAAAGCAGAGACATTTTGCCATATCTCCGGCGAAGGAAAAGTCATGATATGTCGAAGTTGATCAAATGCTAGCACTAGGCGTGATCGAAGAATCGCAGAGCGCGTGGGCTTCCCCAGTCACCTTAGTTGTTAAGCCGAACAAGGTCCAGCTATGCTTAGATGCCCGACGTTTGAACGCCGTCACGGTCAAGGACGCATACCCTCTACCGTTGATTGAAGGCATTTTGAGTCAGTCGCCTAAAGCCCATTACAATACGAGGTTGGACCTCAAATAGGCTTTCTACTAATCTCGTTAGACCCTGGCTCAAAAGAAAAAACAGCCTTCACGGTCCCAGGCCGCCCACTATATCAATTTGTGACCATGCCATTCGGATTGTATAATACCCCTCAAACCATGACGCGCCTTGTAGATAGGGTGATACCACCATATTTACAGCACCAAGTTTTCGTACATTTGGAGGACCTACTGCGTATAACCGAGACCTTTAACGAACACATCGACCTGCTTCAGGAAGTGGCTTTGCACAACCGGAGGGCAGGGCTAACCATCATCAGTTCGTAATGACGGAGGTGAAGTATATGGGCCACATCATTGGTCATGGCAACATCAAGACCGACCCGGACAAGACACAAGCGATTGACGCTTTTCCACCGCGCAAGACTATGAAGCAGTTACACCGATTCCTAGGTTTGTGCGGATGGCACCAACGACTCATACGCGACTGTGCAACCATCACCACACTCTTGATCGACCTGCTGCATAAGGGTCGTAAGTCCTTCTGGGCAGGGCCCAGCTTGCAAGCCTTTGAAGAGCTAAAGAAGAGTCTGACAACAGCCTCCGTACTGCATAGCCCGGACTTTGATAAACCGTTCTCAATCCAATGTGAAGTGAATCAACATGGGGTGGAAGCAGTCTTGGTCCAGGTTACGCAAGACGGCAAGGAGAGGCCTATAGCCTTCATGTCTCACAAGCTGAACCCGGCCTAGCGAAATTACACGGTCTCGGAACAGCGCGGGGAAACGCTTTCGAGCATATGTAGAGGGACATCCCTTTGAAATTGTTACAGATCATGCGTCACTGAAATGGCTGATGAGCCAGACTGATCTCCACGGGTGTTTGGCCAGATGGGCCTTGAAATTATAGGCGTTTGCCTTTATGATTCGACACCGGAAAGGAAGCCTACTTGTGGTACCGGACACCTTATCAAGGATATTTGCCCCTGAAGGAGCCGAGTTGGCCCAGGAAGACGACGGCCCCTATTGATCGGCCTGGACCACCCGCCTTCAAGTCAAAAGGTTACACCCAGCTGATGCATACTATACAGAGCCAGTTACCACAGCTGCCCGAACTGCGGGTGACGGAGGGGTTTATATACAAGTGGATGGGACACGCATCCCGAGACCCCATACAAGAAGAGGAACAGTGGAAGTTATGGGTGCCCGAAGAATTGACCACCGATCTTGTTAGACGTGCTCATGACAACCCATTGATTGCGCACGGTGGATTCGGTTGTACGCTTTGGTGGCTTAAAACCTACTTCTTTTGACCTACGATTGCCGAGCAAGTAAAAGCGTATGTAGCCACCTGTGAGCTGTGCAAATGCACTAAAGCGCCCAATTCTGTTCTTCGGCCCCCAATGGGAAAATTCGAGCTACCTCAGCATGTGCTCCAGTGCTTGTATATAGATCTTATCGGTACGTATCCTCGTTTGACTTTTGGTCACACGGGAGCTGTCGTGGGCCTGGACCAACAGTCTGAATTCCCAATTATTGAGCCAATCCAGAACATGCACACCGACGCGATAGTCACGTTCCTGAAGAATCCCCGACAACGGAGTCCAGTTCACCTCGAGTAGATTTCGGGACCTGATGGACAAGTATGGTATTACTCACCACTGGACCCCAGTCTACTCCCCTCAAGCCAATGCGTCCGAGCGGCTGAACCATACCCTCAAAGCCGCAATTCGTGCCTATGTCCATCCGGATCAGAAGGATAGGGACAGCAGTATTTCCGCCATCAACTGTGCCATATGCTCGTCATACCACACCACCACAGGCATCTCCCTGTACTTTGCCATGTTCGGCCAGTATATGACCTGAAGATAGTAAACGGACGGGGGAGGAGTGTCACAACCTGCGATCTCATCCTTCTGGCTTCAAGGCAGACGACGAAATCTACCGATGGAATTTCAGGCAGAGTGAAGCGATCCGGCACGGCAATGCTAAACTGGACAAGAACTTCGTGAAGTGTCAAGTCCCACAAGCTTTAAGTCCCACGCGATATCTAATCGCGGACATGTCCGGGAAAGAACTGGAAGTCTACCATGCCAAGGACCTACGACGGTGAAGAGCGCCATCAGAAGTTCTCGTTTTTTTCTTCTTTTCGTTGTCCCCCGGTGTTATTCCATGATTATCATCACTCACCTCAACCTGGTCTTGAAATCGCATAGCGACCTTTTCTTGCTGGGACGTGCCTCGGGAAGGGTAGCCATCCACCCGTCACACGATATCTTCCATCCACCCTACAGGTGAACCCAGTTTATGGCTGAATATCGTGTCCTTCAGTCTCCCCAAGCCTGGTTGGCATCGTGGACACTGCCCTGTAATGAATCGGCCCTACGCCACTGACGAGTATTATTTAGTCGTTGACATTGGACTAGAAGCCAGATGGCAGCAGATGTCACTACCACACACATGACCAGTAGTAGGCGACAAGTACATACGTAATGCGCCACCTTCATACTTCCCATCCTACGTCGATTTTGTCTGGGAGTGTGTCAAAGATGCATTCGAGCTGATTGAAGACGTACTAGTGAGAAACGTCAACGGGATGCGGAAATTGAATTATCAGCTCAGCGTGCCCGAGATTCTCATCTTTTAGGAGCTTGTGTTTGTTGAAGTGTCATGTAAATCCGCTGAAAATTGTGACATCAGTGAAGTGTAGAATACAAAAAAAAATCAGCATTCCTTGGAGCTGTTGCCTTTGACGAATGCGATAGTCCTTTCATCATTTCACGTGGTCAAAAGAAAATGAATTGATTGACAGGACCAGATGCTTTTAAGGTAGTATCGTCTAGAATCTAGGAAGGTCTGATTGAGAAAAACAGACCTTATTTTATTTTTACGTGTTTCATTCCCAATTAGCCTTTAAGCTGTGAACATTTAAGGCCACTTTCGGTCTTCGAACGGCTGAATCGATTTGGTGTGGTGCTTCCTCTTGCTCGTTTACCGCTACACGGCAGTATTTCGATTGATACCTAGATTCTAGCTATGATGCCACAGGCTCATGAATTACGGCAAGTGAGAGTAAGGGATGATGAAATGGATGCATTGGACGAACTTCAGATGAACCACTGTGCAAGGAGGCACTAAAAATATTCATGGCAAAGTAGATATTTTCATGCAAACATATGTATCGAGATGCCATTTGACAAACAAAAGAATCAACGGAGGGGATTCCGCTTCATCGCGTTCGATTCAGAGCAAGAAAGTTTAACGATGAAATATCGGTAGTGCCCACATTATTAAATTAGCGGTAAACGTCCCTTAGCAAAATACGGATATTATACAATATGTATATAAGTGTAAGCTCAGCCAGAAACACATACAGAAAAAAAAACTTCATACCTTCGATACCGAGAGCAACTTCTGTAGCGGCAAACGCTCTAAAATGCATTCACTCCTCCTTCCTTCTTTTGTCGCTACCACAATGAATTCTTTTGGAACTCCTTAAGAGCCGGCCATGCGCATTCCAGCAAAGTCTGTTTTCATTTCAATGTGTAAATGTCACTGAAGTTTTTATCGCACAACGCGTAGAAATTGCATTAGATCCGGAAACTAGTCCAGCACGAGTTATTGCGAGCGGGAATAAGAACCACGAGAAAATTTCATAATGCAAATTTGCGGTCATTAATTTGAGACTTTTGCGGTGAAGGGATGGGTGTCATGTTCAATGATACAACAAAACTCTTGACGTGGCCAAACGGAATAAATGTTCATTTCATCGAAGAAGACGGCAAGGAAACTTATCTGACTTTCACTGAATTTCCACCCGCTTTAGAGAAGACATAGGAAATTGCGGTCTTATTTAAAGCGCTATATGACTGAACAATTAGTTAAAGCCGGAGCTGGCGTCGAAATAGCTGAAGGTGATTCAATTTCTCGATTGCTTTATTTTCATGCTTGGATTCGTACAATTTGTGCAATATTCATGCACTTGGCAAATGGAGAATGCGTTGTATGAAGGACCGGAAGCTTAATATTGCCCCTACTATTAAGAAACAGACTATATGTGCAACGAAGGGTGCCGATTGTGTTTCTTATTTAATTTCGACAGTTGTCGATGAAACGTTTGTGAAAATTCGCTGAACAGGCCCTACTTCATGAAATAAGCGCTTGAATTTAATTTTGGTATTTATCCTCGCTAAGGTAGTTGAAGCTACTACTACGATTAAAAAAAAACAAACGAAAATTTGTAACTATAATCGAAAGCAAAACAAAACAACTTTGTTGTGGGTATAATGAGGCTACTCCAAAGAGATTTTGATTTTGAGCCACACATACACACCACGAAGTGATCAAGACTTTGCCTGTAAGATACAGCATTCCTAGACAACAAAATATAAAACGTAGGCGTATTAATTGAGCTTATATATACTTATCAGTAAAAAAGGAAACCCTAAATACCAATGAAAGCCTCCTCATTATAAACCTAAACTCTACTTTATCAATTAACTAGATGAAACTAGATGCAAGCAATAAGCTAAACATCTAGACTAGATACAATGATAAACACATACTGGTAGAACAGAATGATAAATAAATATATATTAATAAGAGAACACTAGCAGAAAAGATTAATAATTAAGCCCATATTGATAAGTGAATATCGAAATCGAAGGAGTCCCATACCCCCACACACACCCGTTGATGTAAGGGAGTCAAAGTCAAAGTCAAAAGCGCTTTATTTAATACTAATCGTTATAAATTTTTAAGAGAACATAAAGCAAATTCCAAACAATAAAACTATAAAAAACTTAATGGCCTAAATGGCTCTCTAAATTTATACGTTATCAAGTAAACACATTTAATTAAAAAAATACACTTGCAAATTTAAATAAATTAAGATTATTAGATATTTTTTGATTCAATTGGAAAAAGGAGAAAAAACCAACCAGCATTATTCAAAAATTACTCATACTAGATGTAAGGGAGTGTTTCGTTTTAAATGAAACACGGCAATGCAAATCTAAGCCACTGCACACTAATTATCATATGTATACCAGGGCATTGGAGAAATTAGATCCGTCAGAATTTCTTAATACCGAAATTTCATTCGATTTCTATATAATAATTTGTGTATGTAAGGTATTACGAAGAAGAAATTATGTTGACTCTAAACTTGCTACGATAAGAAAGAGAGTGTGAATATTAAAAAAAAAAAAACAAGAAGGGAAAATTGGAAAGTAACAAACAACAAAGTGAAATTGTGGTTACGTTGAAATATTTTCTTACGTATAAAGATTAATATTATAAAACGTAGTTGTTTATTATGCACTGCAATGAATATATACGCGAAAAGTTACCCGACGAGAATATTTAAGGCAGCTCATTAAGTTTAGCAACCTTTTTTTTGTTTGTAAGTCCTTAATCTCTTATGAATATGAAAAGTGTCTTATTTTTCTTAGACATTTTATTAAATCTGACTTTTCTATGATACGATAAATATCGAATTGAAGTCAATTGGACTTTGTAACGTAAAAAAAGGCAAAAGGAAATTTTATGAAGATATGAGCAATGTAAAGTAAACAACTATCCCTTGAAGCATTTTCCATCTGCACAGATCATTGGATTAATTAATCTTATATATTGTATATTACATGTGACCGTTAAATTTACCCTAGCACACTTCCGCTATAAAATAAAATTTTATTTAACATTACGTCCTACTCCACACTTCAGCTAGGCATTTCATAGTGATAAAATTTATTCAAATGAAGAAATGAGTATTTTAAATAATTAGAATACATAATATTATGAATTGCTAAAGATAACAACGACTTTCTTTCCAGCATGCCCTTCTCTTCCAGCAGGGATGGTAGCGAACGGTAAGTATGCTGTGGCGAGGGTAGGGTTGTAGAAATCCACGGATGGCTGCTTTCGCGTCGTGTGCGGTACGCGGTACCATAGTTTGATTTGAGGTTTTTTCTTAGAGTCGTTTATTTCGCAGTCGAATTAGAGCAGAAGATTTTTCGGTACCGGGTAGGTGAAATTCGGGAACATGAAGTTAAATCTAGTTTCTATTCTTGTCTGAAAGGTTAGAAAAACATACAGAATAAAGTAGAGATAGCTTTGATTTCCGTATGGTTGTGCTTTCGACGCGTTTAAAACGGGCGTGTGAGCAGGTGGCTGAGTTGTTATACTTTGGACTTAGTCTTCTCGCACAAAACCTGCGATCGGACTCCTCTCCAAACTAGCTAGCTAGCAGCCACCTCGGAGTAGACTAAGTTGTGGCCGGACTTGTTGACCTGTAGGGTATGGTCCGTTGTTGCGTCCAAAGACTGCACAACTAGAACCGATGACAGGTCGGTTCCAATTTCGTTCGAGCGTTTTGAAAAGAAAATCATTACAAGATCTCAAAGGCTGCCTGACATTGTTCATTCCAGACATATGGATGATTTTTCTCTGTTAGCTGATGGAGACGCTTAGCTGTTTTGGCAAAGTCTTTGACGAATCTTCGATAGTAGGTTGCCGGACTCAGAAAACTTCGTAGTTGGCGCTTGTTGTTTGGTGTTGGCCAGCTTTTCACGGCTTCAATTTTCTCAGGGTCTGTTTTGACTCCTTCTGCTGATACGACGTGTCCCAGATATTTTACTTCAGCTGCGAAAAAGGTACACTTGTCGGGACTAAGTTTCAAATTCGCCAATCGTAATCGGGAGAAAACCTCTTCTAAGTTCCGCACATGCTCTTCGAACGTTCTCTCGATGACGATGACGTCATCTAGGTACACCAAGCAGGGTTTCCAGGTTAGGGCTCGTAGCACGTACTCCATCAGGTGTTCGAAAGTGGCTGGAGCATTGCAAAGCCCAAATGGCATCACCACGAATTGCCACAATCCGGTCCCAACTGAAATGCGGTTTTCTCTCGGTCCTTCTTGTTAATTTCTACCTGCCAGTAGCCACTCTTGAGATCGAGTGCAGAAAACCATTTTGCGTCGGCCAAAATGTCCATAATGTCTACGATGCGTGGAAGTGGGTAACTATCTTTCTTAGTGACGTCGTTAAGCTGCCTATAGTCGACACAAAAACGAGTGTGACCATCCTTTTTCTTTACTAGAACTACTGGCGTTCCCCATGGACTGACAAAAGCCTCGATAATGCCTTGTTTTTCCATGTCCCAGATCAGCGCACACGCTTTTCCTTGTTTGGATATAGGAAGACGTCTCGGTGCTTGTCGCATCGGCTTGGCTCCCTGTGTATCTATGACGTGAGTTACCATACTCGTTCGGCCTTCGTCATCCGGGCTTGTTGAGAAGATGTCGCTGTATTTGGTGACCAGATCAGAGGCCTGTTTGATTAGTCGCACCAGCAATTTGGTCTGTTTGAATATTGCAGACATGAATTCCCGGGCTTTGTCTGTGTTTTGCCTCATTTTCCAATGATGGCCGTGAGTAGCTTCCAAGGAGTTAATGGTTGAAACAGGATGGCAACTGTCGATGACTTCTCCCGCTTTAATGATCGTGGTTGAGTCGGCAGTGTTAAGGACTCTGAACAGCACGTATCCGTTCCTTATAGATTTTGCAAGGCTTCGTCCTACAATCAAGCTGCGCAATACCGATGTCTTCGTTGGCTCTATCAGGTAAGATCGGTGGTCTCCAGAATCACCATCAAGCTTTGCTCATACAATACTTTCAGAAGATTTTCGGTACATCAGTGTCGGCACGTACTACCATAGTCATCTTGGGAACTCGGACGCAGGGATCCTTCATGCTATTTCAATGAGTGTTTGCCCAAATCCAACGTGATTCCATGTGGTCGCAGAAAATCCATTCCAAGAATGCAGTCATCCATAATGTTCACGACCAGAAAATTATGTCGGAACGCGAGGTCTCCCAACTGTATCTGGAGGTTGACCTCTCAATGGACAGGTGCAGTTTCTCCCGCAGCTGCCCGTAGTGAGCAAACTCTGCCCTTGTGAAGTAGTTTTTGCCTCACTAGGTCTGGTTGGATAATCGATCGGGTTGCACCAGTGTCAATTGTTATGGTGCAATGTTCTCCATCAACTTGACCCGGAAGGCATAAGTCTGCTTCTCCACGATGTAGTCTTGACACGGTGATGGGGGTGCTGGGGACGTCGATCCTCCTAGTCAACCTCTGCCCCACGAAGTTGGCTCTTACATGTTTCCCGACCCCTCGGCGCAGGGCTTTTATTCTTGGCTCATGACTCATAGCTCGGTTTTCTTCATTCCTTGCAGTCTCTTTGCAGGTGCCCCTTCTCTCCGCAATCCCACCATCTAGGTCCACTATTTTCCTGCGGGTCTGGCTCAATTTCCATGCGTTCACACCTGCACTCGTCTGCCACTACCTCGCGAGCCCGAGCAGCAGTACGAGTCACATTTTTCGCTGCATCCTTAACCGTTTGCTTTTGGGCTAAACGCACAGCTTGCTGCAATTCCTTGTCCTTTAATGCGCTGATGAATGCTTCTGTTGCTGCGTCATCTCGATGTTCTGGTTCGTAGGCTGGGTAAGCCAAAAGTGCCAATCACTCAATGTCTTGAGCCAGACTTCTGCATCCAATGCCGTAGCTGTGACTGATAAATCTGCTTTAGATGATCGTCTCCATAACGCATGGCCAGCGCATTCATTATAGCAGCCGGGTTTGAGTGCAACTCAACGGAGATCGTCTGCAAAAGCTCGGCAGCTGGGCCTCTTAGGGCAAGAATTAATGCAGTTGCTCATTCCTTCTCATCCTAGTGATTTATCCGAGCGGTGGCTTGAAACTGGGTTTTGTAAATACTCCAGAACGTTTGCCCTTTGAATATTGGTGTCTTCACATTTCTGGATGAGCTTTGTGCTGTGGTTGTAAGCGAGGCTGGTGAGGTGGTTACTCCTGCCTTCGCTGCTTCCAATTCCTTTTTTACTTTTTCCATCTCATTGTTGACTCTCTCCTCGACCTGGCTGACCTTTTCCTTGACCTGGTAAACCTTTTCCTCGACGCATTTAATTTGTTTGTTGAAACTTCTGAGCTCCGCTTTTATTTCAGTTGACTTTTTTTGCGAATCTGCCTTGATTCCGATCGCTTGTTGGTCCAGCTTCACTGTTTGTTCATCTAGCTTCGCAGTTAAATTAAGAGGCTGTTGTCGCTGCTCTTGCTGCATCAGCATCAACATTTGCATCAGCGCATTTTCGGGTTCTTTGATTTGGTTGTTTCTGCTTCTCCACCTTTTTGCGCAACTGAGAGCTCACCCGAATCCAGATACGTGCCTTCCGACTCGATCGCGTCACGCAAGCGGGCAATCAGTATACCTTTGTACCTTGTGTGGCCAGATTTCGCTGTTCCGACTCCTCCTTAAGCTCCGATATGGGGAATTCATTAATTTTTAGATGTAAGCTTCCTGGCATTTTTATTGTTTTGACTATTTTTCCACTAGTTTCCACGTTACATTTCACTATTGCGCACTTTAAAAATGTTTAAAAGTTTTCACTTTCAAAATTTTCTTTCTCACTTCTTGACACTACTGTCGCGTGTTATTGTTCGCGGCCGATAACTTTAATGTTCCGGGAAAGTGGAAACGCACTGTCTTTTAACTTAAGTTAAAAGAGTTTATTAACTAAGAACGCACAATCATTAATTTTTACTATTTCACAAATCGCATTTTAATCTAACTTTCACTGTCTACCAATTTTTATTTCAACTGTTTATTACTAAAATCACTCCACAATCAATCAATATCGCCTTAAGTTTGCGCACCACGCTTATCGCAGTTTTACTATCGTGGTTTTTACTATCTCTCCCATTCATTCAGCTCGGCTTTATGTAGGGTCTCTAGTAATTCAATCCATTTCTCGTACATTGGCGAAATACCTGGAATATAACAACAACTACACCTACAAAATACAAAATTCAGAAACATTTTGAAAGTATTTCTGGAACTCATAATCACTTGCTTTTAAGTAGATACTGGAAGTCGGGAGGTGCACAAGAGAATTTCAAAAAGAAAATGATCCCGATATAATAAACATTTCTTCAATAGATTGAGCTTCTTAATACCAACTCAGGAAATGAAATATTCATTTCATTGACGACAAAATTGGATTTGTTGCTTTCAGTTTTTGCACTGGTGTCACATGATTCCTATAAAGCACAACTGAGACTTGTTTTACGCGTTTAATTCAAACTTAGTTATCATTCTCGACGATTAAATAGCTTTTCCATTCAGCGAAATGCTTGAAAGCAATACAGTTCCGATACCGCTTGTACTTGCCTGCAAAGGTAAAAATATGTCTAAGCTTGAGAAGAAATTCATAAAAGTAGACTTTTTTCCAATTATGGTCAATTAATCTCTACCCAAAGTGGAAAATTGCTTTCTCTTAACATTGTTGTGGTTAGGAATTTTAATAAATCGCTTTCCAAAAAGTACTCAGAGCACATGAAAACCTTTTCCACATTGCTTCCGTCAAGATTACTTAAACTCCGATAAGTTACTCAATCATGCTCATGTGCTGGAAATCTGAAAAAAATTTATTTATGACTAATAATTTGATTTTTATATATGCTGATTATAGTAAAATAGATATGTTCTATAACTTCATATATATACAGCATCATTTAACATAATGCTAAACAAAAAATAAAATTGATTCTATCAATTCAATTATTCAAACAATAATACTCGTGTGCCAACAAAAACTCGCCTTCCGAAATTCAGGCGATACTGCGTGAAAATTAATCGAATGAAATGATCGCACCCGAAATGAAAACATGATCAAGCATGAATTGAAGGCAGTAATTTAGATAGAAAAAAATCACATCTAAATATTGAACTATATTTTCTATGTTTTACGTGAATACTTATGTAAAATGCTTTGAGAATGGAACACTGGAGTGGAACATCAACTCAAATTTTGTCATCATTTTCAGATGTGCCACGAACCTTTATCTTTTGATTTAATTTTCAAAGGGTGTAGTTCAAAAAGGGAGCTAAAATCTAGAAAATTTTGAATTTTTAAAAGTTAACTGTATTGCATAATTGAATGATGTTTCTATTTCAGACTTGATTAGTTTTTGAAAGTTTGTGAATAGAAACCTAATAGCGAGTTTAGTAACTGAAAAATAAATCTCTTTGTCAGGTAATAACAAATTCAACTACTCCTACAATTACAGTCCCTCTTCCTTTCACAACCGGACCTCGGACCGTCTTCGGCGGAATCAAGGCGCAATTTTTGGCTCCAAGGGTCTTATACTGCCGTTTTTGAGTGAAATATATAATCGTTGAGAATGATCTTCGCTATATGTGAAAGAACTACATGCCTTCAAAATGTACTAATTCGTTGAAATATTGCCAAGCGGAAATTTTTCAGTGCCAAACAGAATTTTTGTTCTTATCCTTGAGTGCCTACAAGAACCTTTTTTTCACTTGTAGCTTTGTTATTATATCATTCTCAGAGCGCAGTTCATTTCGACAATTCCTCTACTCAAATTATATCGGTTACAGAACAATATCTACGAAATTACAATCTCTTGAAAGAATTTTCACATTTACCTCCTAAACAAATGGATTTAGAGGGAGGTTGAATACAAGAGACTATACAGTTGACAAACAAAAGCAAACCCCGAATTATTTCAAAAATGCTAAATACTTGGAAATATGAAGACTAATTATTTCGAAACTACCTTTATTCATTTAAAAATTGAATAAAAATGTAATTAATAGCATTTATGGATAACAATGAAAATAATAACACAATAATAACATAATATACATTTCTTCAATAGTAGCCCATAGTTAACATAAGCTTATTCACCATCCTCGATAATATACTAGCTTCACCATGCAGCGAAATGCATGAAACCAATACAGCTGCTACACCACTTGATTAAGAAGATTAAAATATGACTAAGCTCTAGAAGAGATTCGTAAAAGTAAACATTTTACCTATTGTTGTCCATTAATCTCTACCAAAAGTAGAATTTCTACATTGCGTCCGTTGGGAATAATTAACATAAATTGCACCTAGTTGCCCGTGCATTTTCACTAGCAGGAAATCTGAATAACATTAATTCATTAATAATGTGATTTTTGTACATGCTGTACATAATAAAATATATATATTTTCATCTTCATATATGTGCAATATCATTTCAAATTTGCTTGAAAAAATCAATAAAATCAAATTTATCAATAAAATTTTTCAAGCATGCCAGCAAAAATTTGCCCCGAAGGTTAAGGCGATACTGCGCGAAAACTAAGCGAATCAAATGGTCACCCCCCGAAATGTAAACATGATCATGCATGAATTGGAGGCAATAATTTTCAGTGAAAAAACACTTCAATATATCGTCTTTTCTTTTCTACGTTTCATTTTGATACTACTCCTGTGTGTGGTTATATTCCTGCTTGTTTTCACAATGCGCCTGATTTTAGAAACTTCCTTGCACTTTTCTATTTTTCCGTCGAAATATAAAGTTTTTCTCACTGACAATTTAAGCCATAAATAGTCTCTTATAGTCTTGTTGATGAACAATACACAAATCGCTAATTTTCACAGATTTTAGCATGAAAATGACACATCAAACGAGTTTGTTTACGATTTTCCACGGCCGAATTTGACAACAAATGCAAAAAAAATCATCGGATGATATGAAGATTCTTCTTATCGACAGAGAGAAATGATTTCAAGAAAAAGCAGTGTTCCATTAGCAGGGCATATATACTAACCTGCAATCACGGATCTGTCAAAATGAAAAGAGAGGCAAATAAACGTGTAAAAGATGGATTAAAGTTTACCATGTGCTGGTTCAATCGCTTGCAAATTCAAGTTTTTGTTTACCACACATATGCACTTCCAGTCCAATTCTCTCTTCTCTATAAGTATCGTAAGAAATAGGATTTATTCTAATTGCAACTGCTATTTAATGGATATGCTCTGCCATCAGCATGGGGCCGTTTCTGTTAGCTACCTGTTCTAAGGTAATATGACAACAGAACAATCAGATGATTGTCAAACGTCATTCAATATAGCGGCAAAGCATATGCACTAAGTAGCACTGGCACTGTGAACAATTTTCCATTCTAACTGTAAACAACCCACAACATAAAATATTAAATGTATTTGTATACGCAGCGAAACATGTGCAGTTGGAAATTTGCTGAGAACGAGATAGAATAAGAAAGAATGACAAAATCTTGAAATTTCTAAGCGTGTACACGAGATAAAAGATTATCCTTAATTATGATTGGTTCATTCCAACTTAACGAACATCAAAATTACTCACGATAATTTTGACGATTCTTTTGACAGTTTGAGAAATGTCAGTAGTTTTTTTTTTTTTTTTTTTTTTGTGGTAGGGAGGTGAAGGCATTTATGCCCGCCGAGTCTGGCAGTGTGGGACTCCCATGGAAGATACCTTTGGACGACCCACTAAACACCTCCCCTGTCAATCTGAGAACCTAGCCTGGAACCGTTTGACACATTACTTCGGGCCAGGTCTCGTTTTGTTACGCCGTGGGGCACTTTCAAGCTGGGGAGTCCCTTTCCTAGCGGGAGGGGAGGGGGGAAGAGGAATTGCCAGAAGAGCGATTCCCCAGCCCCAGTGCCTCCGGCTGTTGTGAGTCTCTTTTATATTTTAGGACTGCCCGAGCATAATGTGCCACCTGGCTCCATTTGTCAACCGATTCGAGCATCATCGCAACTTTATTATCCGGGGTGAGCTCTCCCGTCTCCCTGTAGAGTTCCCTTCGCAGCCTGGCCCATTTGGTACACGCAAAAAATGTGTGACAGGCATTGTCCTCCTCTCCAGAGCAAAACCGACAATCGGGAGACCGTGACTTGCCGATCTTGTGCAGGTAAGACTGAAAACACCCAAGCCCGCTCAAAAGCTGGGTCAGATAGAAGTCAGTCCCACCATGCCTTCGATTTAGCCACGGTCTCACATCCGGGATGAGGCGCGCAGTCCACCTTCCCTTCGTGCAATTCACCCAAGACTGCTGCCAATCGTTGAGCGAGCGTTGTCTCCCTCGCATCCTCGTTTCGGCGCAGGTAAATAGCGCGGCGCTCTCTAGCAAGGAGGGCGACAGGTATCACACCTGCAATCACTCTCACCGCCGAGTCGGAGACTGTTGGATACGAAGATGCAATTCTCAGTGCTCCTCTTCTCTGTACCTGTGCCAATCGTTTTCGGTATACCTCCTTGCTGAGAGTGTCGCCCCATACCTCTGCTCCGTACAGTAGCACTGACCCTACAGCACTCATCAAGAGGCGTCTTCTTGATGGGCTGGGTCCCCCTACGTTGGCCATAAGTCGACTCAGGGCCGATATTGCCGAAGCAGCCTTCTCAGCCGTTGCCCTGATTTGCTCAGAGAAACTCATCTTCGAGTCGATCAGTAGCCCTAGGTACTTCACCGCTGGCTTCGATTCGATCTGTATATCTCTAATACTGATCATCCTTACTCTAGGGATTCTCATTTTTGTCAAGATGACCACTTCGGTTTTCTCCAGTGCTAAACTGAGCCCGCGAGCAGTCATCCAGTCCCTCACTCGGCGCATTAGCATACCTAGCCTAAGTTGCGCTTGTTCAACGGTGCGTCCGGTGACCAGAGCCGCAACATCATCCGCATAGCCGACCAAGCGCGACTCATCTGGCATCTCAAGTCTCAGTAGCCCGTCGTAAGACACGTTCCACAGGTCCGGGCCAAGGATAGATCCCTGGGCAACACCCGATGTAATTTCCATCCTTCGTTGGCCCTGTGTCGTGTCGTAGAGCAGGCTTCGGTCCTTTAGGTAGTTCCTCAAAAGCCGCATTAGATATTCTGGAACTTGAAAAGAGTTTTCTAGCGTGTCCAGAATATCCACCCATCTAGCGGAGTTGAAGGCATTCCTGACGTCGAGTGTCACCAACAGGACGATCCGTCGCTTGGTGCGACTATATGCCTCTGCCTTTTGGATCGCGTTCACCAACTCTGCAATCGCATCGATGGTAGAACGTCCTGCTCTAAAGCCGTACTGCCGAGGAGATAGGTCCCCAGCAGCACGAATCGCGTCAGTGAGTCTTCCCTTGATGAGTTTCTCTAGCACTTTCCCAGCCGTGTCTAGCATGCATAACGGGCGGTATGCAGACGGCGATTCGGGATTTCCCTTCCCCTTGCTGACCAGCACGAGCCTCGCCACCTTCCATCGTACCGGGAAAACCCCGTCCCGTAGGCAAGTGTTGAATGTGCTGAGCAGCAAGTCTGGACAATGGTGATAGACGAGCTGCAAAACCTCAGCTGGAACACCATCTGGACCTGGAGCCTTCCTCGCTTTCAGGGAGAGGACTGCCTCCTCCAGTTCCAGCTGTGTGAAGAGTGGGCACTCGACTGCTGTTTCACCATGGACAGCGTCAACACGGATGGGATGGGCGGGGAAGAGTCCCCGCACTATCGCGTCCATCTTTTCCGCGTCATGTATACAAGGCTTCCGTAGGGCGCCAAGTTTCCCCATGACCAGCTTGTAGCCAAGGCCCCACGGATCCCTATTTACATCGTCCACGAGGTCTTGCCAGCATCGGGCCTTGCTCTTGTTAATAAGCCTGCGAAGATATTTCCTGCCGGACCTGTATGCTGCTAGCCTAGTGTCTGCCTCCTCCCGTGTTCGCGCCCGCTGGGCCTCTCGCCGAAGTTTGTGACACTCGCTTCTTTGTTCGGCGATCTCGTTTGACCACCAGTATACTGGAGGCCTACCATGTCGGGGTCTCCGACGGGGCATGGAAGACTCGCAAGCAGCTATGATGGTACTCATAGTTGAGTTCACCAAGTCCTTGGCTGTAGGTCCTCCACTCCCTGGCGGAGCTCCCAGCAACGGTGCGCCTGCCGTAAGCGCGTCAGTGAACTTCTCGACGTCCATCCTCCCAGTCCTCCATCCGAGGATTGAAGTTTGGGCATATGCACGCAGAGTGGCACCGTCGTGAACCTCAACAGCTATATACTGGTGATCAGTAGCCGAGTAGTCCTCCAGTACTCGCCAGTTGTGTACTCTAGGTACCAGGGACTCCGAAGCGAGTGTCACATCGGGTATGGTTCCTACGCAACCCCAGCGGCGAAAAGTAGGGGTGTTACCAGTATTTAGGACAAAAAGCACTGTTCTGGCCGCCATGTCCAAGATTTGCTTTCCCCTTGGGTCGGATTGTGGTATACCCCATTCGATGGCTCTAGCGTTGAAGTCTCCCCCGACCAGCATGTGGCCCTCTGTGTTCGAGACAGCGTCCTCCAGGGCATCGAGTTTGGTTCGAAAGGATCGCATTGCCTCGTTAGGCGTCAGATAAACACTGAAATATGTTATCCCTGAACACCGCACCCACACAAAACCATCCCCGCGTCCATGGCCCTGCACCTGAAGGCGGGCGCTGTCTCGAACCCAGATGGCCGAGGTACCAGTTTTGTCAGGGTACCACGCTTGCGAGTCCTTGTTATGATGTTGCTCGCTCAGCAACAGGAGGTCAGCTTTCTTATCCCTCGCAAACTGCTCAAGTAGGTCCTGGGCGTTTGTGCTTCGGTGCAAATTGACCTGCAGGATACGGATCATTTGAGTATCGATTTGGCTTTAGTTAGGGCCTCCTTGAAAACCCGGCATCTCCCTGTCCCCGGCTCATGTTTGAGGTCGCCGGGTGCTAGCTTAGCATCCTTGCAAAGAATGCATTTTGCCTCGTTCGTACACTCCTTCCTTTTGTGCCCCGTTTCACCACATTTGTAGTACAGAGATCTCCTGTCGGGTCCCCTACAGCCATACGCGGTGTGTCCGTATTCGAGGCATCTGAAGCAGCGGATAGGGATCGCTCTTCTCCGTATCCTGCAGATCACCCAACCTATCTTAATTTTGCCCTTCGCCAGGATTTGCTGGGCGTCTTTATCAGCTAGTTCGACAATAGCCATGCGTTACCCCCTTGTGTTTTCACGTGTCAACCTTGCCTTGACTTCACTTAAGCTGGGGAACTCCCTCCTAATGGCATCCTCTACTTCAGCTTTGTCCGTGACGCAGTCGAGGTCCCTGATTTCCAGGGTGGCCATTGGTTCGAGCGAGGCAACCGTTGCCGCATCTCCAAGAACCTTTTGAACCACGTCACGGAATGCATCTTTGTTTGTGGCCTCTGGCCCGAATTCCACCAGCAAGCCACCGGTTCGGGTTGGTCGAACTGCTTTGATGGCAGTTTTGGTGTCGTCTGGCTTGACCGCTCCTTTAATTTCACGGAGGACATCTGCGTAGTTTCGGCCCTTAGTGGGTTTAATAAGCAGTGCCTCCCGCAAGAGTTTGCGCCGCGGTTTGCTTTTTGTTTTCTGCGGTATATCGGGGGCTTCTTTGTTCTTTTCGTGGTTGAGCTCTTTGTCTGTTTTTTTTAGGAGTAGCTTTTTGGCCGCTTTTTTCGCTGCCTTGTTTCGCACCACATGAAACTCCTCGCCTGGAGTGTCAACTTCGTTTATGGTCGAGTCTTTCCTCCTTTTCTCACAGTCGCCTTCAATTGGGCTACCGGCCATTCTTTCGCTGCTGCTAGGACCCACTGATGCCTCGAGGGAGAGCGTGTCTTTTTGGTGCTTTTCGGTTGCAAGCCACCTCCGCCTGTAGTGCGTTATGCGGCCAAAAAGCTCTTCCAGTTCAAGAATGCCATTCTTGACACTCTTGCCTATGTTTTTCTGCACTTCGCAGGCAGCCCTCAGTTGTTTGACGATATTCCCCGCTTTCCGAGTAAGCCGCTCCTCTTCGGCGCGGTCAAGGGCGATTGTGTTATTTGGCGCCACCTCTTGGGAGAGGCCCCCGTTTCCTAGCCCTTTTGCTTCTATCGCTTGGGTCGCGTTTGAAGTGGCATCGGCCAACGGCAAAACTTCTCCCTCCCCCAGTCTTACACTGGCCTCCGTTGGTGTCGCAGCTTGATCCGGATTGTGTACGTCTTGCACTGGACGCTCCGGGGTGCGCATAGTCCTTCTACTGCGCCCAAAGGCCGCAATGATGCCAGGTTGCACAACGCACTCTGCCTTCTTTCGTTCGTTAGTCTGTCTGTGGTCTGTCTCCGATGATTTAACCTGTGACGTTGACAGTGTTTCTGGGGTTTGCTGCCTCCCCCCGCAATCGGTGACTTGTTTAATCGGTGTTCTTGCCCACAGCTGTTTTTGCTTGAAAGGGTTGTCCGTGCTAGCGTCCTGTTTGCTTGTGGTTTCATTTGTTTGGTTCATTTTATTGGGTCCCCCCTTGGAGCCGCTATCTCCGTTCGTGTGTGTAGTCGCCTTTTTGGTCCCATGGTTATCTTTGCAGAGCAGGGAGGCCATGCGAGGGTTGGCACAAGCCCTTATGGGGACAAGTGCTCAGAGCCAGACCAGCGCTAATCGGGAGTCCGTCTCAACCGAACCTACACTACCAACCCAATGGTGCGAACTTCGAACGTACTCCGAGGCCTGCCAAGGTTTTACCGGGACGGAGACGGTATGATAGTTGAATTGGAGCCGTTCACACACGAGTTTCACCTCGGCGCTACTGTGCAAAGCAACTAGGTCCAAACCATCACATCCGCCAGCCCAAAGCGTCAATTCCAGTTCGTTGTCCAAAGCGTAATCCAGATACAATAAGAGGGAACCTCACGGCACCCCCCATATCCTCGGGTCCGTGGGGGCGGCACTCCCCAAAGAATGCTAGCCTCCAAGAATGTTCTTGTCGACCGGCTTTCTCCCTGCCAGTAGTAGAAAAGTGACTTACGCGAGTGTAAATCGTAAATAAATTTTCTAATTCGGTGTATATCGGGCTAAATCCTTATTATATATTAATCAAAATGAGTTACGCGTAATTGATTTAGTGAATACTAGTGAGAACAGAATGTATTTCATGATAGAAATACTGTTACTGTTAGTATTTCATGATAGAAATACTGTTAGAATTATTGTTATGTAAAGCTATTGCTTTACATAACGATAAATCTAACAGTTTTTCTATCATGAAGGTTGGATTAAAAATTTAACATCGTTAAAGAAACCATCAGCTGTTAAGAAAATTATCAATTGAACAAATCAATCAATAAAATTAATAAAATGATTTCAAATACTTAAAAATTTATTAAAAGTCATCCTAATATTATGGTAACTAGGTCTGATAACGGTTCAGTCCCAATCATTGTTGATAGATGTAAATATAATCATGATATAGAAGAAACAATTAGTGATACTAAATACTGTAAGCAGCTAGTTAAAAATCCTTCGGATGGATTGAAAAATAAAGTTAAAAATACAGTTGACAAATATTTTAATTTACAATATTTTAAAGCGAATGAAAAGTATAAATACAATGTAACGAATTTAGATCTAGCTCGTTGTTATGGATTGTAGTTTCATGTACTTTGGATTGTTATGGATTGTAGTTTCATATATTGACACCCCTGTTTCTTCATTAGAAAGGTTGTGAGGGATGTTTTAACTAAAGCTCTAAATCTGACGTTAAAGATAGTCGGCAATTTAAAGATAAAGTTGAAGAAAATGTTATTCCGGATGAATTTGTAAAGATTTCATTAGATGCTACCTCATTATTTACGAATATAAGTACTGAATCAGTTTTGAAAAGTCTAAGAAAATGATGGTATTTAATAAAAAAACACACTAAATTTAAACTAATAGATTTCCTAGATTTATTGAAATGTCTTTTGAGTAATACTCACTTTAAGTTGAACAATAAATTTTATAAGCAAATACTAGGCTTACCAATGGGTTCAAAAATGTCTCCTATATTATCAAACATAGTATGGAAGACTTGGAAATGGATGTTAAAAATAAACTAAAGGTTCGAATAAGGCACTATTGTAGATCCATTGATGATATTTTTACTATTGTTCCTAAAATACAATATAATGGTATTCAACAGATATTAATAGCTGTGATAATAATATCCAATTTTACTGTTGGGATTGAAAACAATAATCGTTTGAGCTTGTTAGAGCTCCAATTAAAAAGAAATAATAGTTCTATTTTAACTAACTGGTTTAGAAAAACTAGCTATACTGGCTGTTATATTAATTATTATTCACATTACCCTTTAAACCAAAAAATTGGTTGCAATGACAATATACATTTTAATTAATAACTAATTTTTGGCCGTACATTGACGAGAAATAATTTATCAAGAAAATTCCTTAAGATCCTTCCTGTAATCGCCATTCGTGTAAAATATCCTTCTATGTAAGCATATGAAATAAAAAGAAAAACGATATAAGAAAGCTCTTTTGCTCACCTTGTTTCTTCTGCGTACAGCACCACCACAAGAAGGTAAAACAAGGAGATTGAGAATCAGAGGTTGTGTTCATAATAACTTATTTATTTCACATGATTTCCCTTTAAAGGTGATGTCTCCTTCCAATAGAATGTATTGATGCTTAAAAGTTACTGTGTTACCAATTCGTGAAGAGGTTTTCAATGATGTTAAACACGTAAATAATTGCTGCTTATCAAAGCAAAAAAACACCAAAACAATTCCAAATAAATGCGGCTACTTCCTAAAATCATTCTTTTACTTATATCTAATAATATATCTTAGCTAAACTTTAAATGGATTATTTCACCCTGTCCTCATCAATTTAATGTAAATCTTTACAATATTTTTTTGCTCTACATGAACTTTCATTGCACCGTGTGGATATCGATCTCGTTTTCAGACGGTTCTGATGGTTTTTTAATTACTTATGAAATTCTTTGTAGCTACATGAATGAGTTGCATATTTTTAATAATGTTTTTCAGAAAAATTATTAGAGAAGAAAATTGTTAGAAGAAGGTGGTTTCGACGAGTGTACTAATTCTCATCAGGCCACCACTCTTATTAGATACTCACGGATGATGGCGACCACCATGCTTAGAGATGAGAGAGTTATTTTTAATTTTCCTACTTATGCGAACTCAATATGTTTTTGTAACTGCGAATTATGTTCAGGTTAAATTTCCTCCTGTAAGTACTTGTCTTAGCTAAACTTTAAATGGATCTTCTAACATTTGTCTTCTCTAATATTTTTTCAGGAAAACATTATTAAAAAAATATGCAACTCATTCATGTAGCTACAGGAATTTCATAAGTAATTTAAAAAGCTATCAGAGTCATCCGGAAACGAGATCGATATCCGCACGATGCAATGAAAGCTCATATAGAGCTGGTTTATCGTATAGATTTACATTAAATTGATGTAAAAAGAGTGAGATAATCCATTTAAAGTTCAGCAAAGACAAGTACTTACAGGAGGAAATTTAACCTGAACATAATTCGTAGTTACATAAAATATATTGAGTTCGAATAAGCAGGAAAATTAAAAATAAATATCTCAACTCTAAGCATGGTGGTCGCCATCACCAGTGTGCATCTAATAAGAGTCATGGCCTGATGAGAATTAGTACACACTCGAAACCACCTTCTTCTGACATTTTTCTTCTCTAATAATTTTTCAGAAAGAAATTATTAAGAAATATGCAATTAATCAATGTAAATTGCAAAACCTAACAATAAAATTTATTAACGCAATGGCAAATATATAACGTTGTTACCTAGATCTCAAAACAAAATCAAAAGTAAGTATTTATACCTACTACCTAATTGCACATTGTAGGAGATCGCGCATATCCGTGTATCTACCATGGAAAAAACGCATATTTACACCAATCCTTTAGTGTCAAAGGAGAAAATAAGAAAGGTGCAACACTATCATCATATTGGCATAATACAATCACTAACAAGTACGGTCAGTTCATACAAATTTCCGAATAACGGGACTTGCCGACGCGTGAGAAAGTATTTGTGCCAGCGTGCACAGACAGGGCATGGGGAACATGTCACAAATTCGACGAAAGTAAAACAGGAAAGAACAGTCATCAGCTGACTGGTGAATACATCGCATTGAAAGAAAAGAGAAGTCCGATAAACAACTGAACGATTTCTACGTTCAATTAAACGAATGTTGTCAAAAGACAAACGTCAAAAGCTGACGCTTTCATTAACTCAAGTTCCTGCAGTATTAGGATGGATTTTAATCGCTTCAGCGGACAGAGTTGAATTAATTTATGCCGGCCGATTCCTAACTGGACTTGGATCGAGCATGGTTGGCGAACCAGCTCGAGTTTATACATCAGTAGTAACGCAACCACATCTGCGAGGCATGTTAAGTGCGCTGGCAGCGGTGTTTATCAGTTTCGGTGTACTTGTGCAGTATACCCTAGGATCCTTCATAATGTGGAAAATTCTAGCAATAACTTCGACCATGGTCCCAGCTGCTACATTTCTGTTACTGTTCTTCACACCCGAAACTCCCAACTATTTGGTAGTGCGTGGTAAAGTTGTTGAAGCTAGAAAAAGTTTGGAAAAACTTCGAGGATCTACGTGAAACGTGAATTCAATGGAAGGCAAATGCTAATAAGTAAGCGAAAATATCAAATAATATGAAGATGATAAATTAATTCAATTTAAATGTTACAGCAAAGTGACGGCTAAAGACAAGATTGCCAGTTTCTTCAGTCCAGTTACGCTAGTCCTTTGGGATTTTAGTTCTTCATTTCATGATGTACCAATTCAGTGGTGTGAACGTTATCACATTCTACGCGGTTGAAATTTTCCGCGATTCTGGAACCACAATGAAAACATACACGTGTACCATAATGCTTCGAGCTATTCGTCTAGCATTTACCATAGTTGCTTGCATTCCTCTGCGAAGAATGGGACGAAGGCCGCTAACATTCATTTCGGGTAAGTGTCAATTAAATCAACACGAGGACATTATTTAATATTTTCGAATAACCTTACAGGAATCGGCTGTGGACTTTCAATGTTAGGGTTACTTGTGCATGAAACATAAGTGGGATACTGCTGATCCACCAGAACTCCCAACTGCAACCAGGTTCCCTGTAGATTGTATCTTCATTTTCACAATCGCGTGCACACTCGGCTTCTTGGTCGTGCCATGGGTGATGATTGGAGAAATTTACACACAAAATTTCGGGGCATTGTTGGTGGCTTCACTACGTGCAGTGCACATATCTTTATATTCGTCGTTGTCAAAACATATCCTTTCTTAACTCACGCAATATATCGCCATGGTAAGTAATCATGAATAATGAAAACAAAAAGCGGAATTCATTAAAAATTGTCTTTAACTTTTAGGAATGATATTGTTCTACTTCTGCCTGCCAGAGACCAAGGGACACACTCTACAAGAAATCGAAGATTACTTCTCCGGTCAAATTAAAACTCTCAAGAAGTAGAAGCCAAAGAAAGGTGAAAGTGCTCCTCCTCTACTAGAAAAGTAAATTATGTAAATGAGAAAATTAACATACCTTCAGTTAGGAATCTAAGAGAACACTTAAGTACCTTGTAATGTTAAAACTTAAGCGAAAATTCCATGTGATATCTTCTTAAATGTTTATCTTTGTATATTAAAGACACAAGTTTTCTTATTTAAACTCGTTTTTAGTGAAAGCAAATTTACTCAGTTCTCTTGTGACACTCTTAAAGGGGCAAATAATAGCGTTATATATTGTTTATAGCTAATTGTTAAATGAAAACTAGATAAGGTTCTTAAAGACAGTATTAAAATGATACACAAATGTTACAATACATAGGTAAATATGTATATGAAATATTATGAAATTGAGTCAGCCGTCAAAGAATGAAAGCTTCTGAAGCACCTCACTTTAATGTGCCACTTATAAAAGTAATATTACCGACAATTATAGCTTGTTGAAAGAATGCGTTAACAGTTAGGGGAACTTTTTTCTAGAAATATAAGAAACTATTTCCCTTTGTATCAAAATAAAATCAAAAAATTCAATGTGTTTATTTCTTCAAGTACGATCCTCCTTTTCATGCTTATCAATGCACTACCAAGTCTCTATGAAGTTAAAACTTAATAAATAAGCCTCATTACAAAAAAAGACAGCCAAACCACCTATTTGAGTTAACGGCTACGAATCGAGGGCACCGAAAATACAGGGTTTTCCAATAAGAGGTGTTATTTTGATATTAAAAGAAAAATGCAATTTTTTAATATAAATGATCGGATGTTTATTTCATTATGAAGGGCTAGGTATGCCGTTAATAGTGGAAAATAATATCAGGCAAATGCCGACCACGCTTACAGGACCATATCCTTTTCATGAAATTTTCCATAACCAAATCACAAAGTGGCTGCCCTATGTCCTCGATAGCCTCACGAATTCACGAATGAATCACCGCTAGGCTGTTGGCGTATACCTTCTCTTTCACGTGGCCCGATTGAAAGTAGTCGCAAGGTGTTACGTGGTATGGTCCGATGGAAGCCGGAACAATTTTCTGTATTCATTTTAATCACAATGCACTCTTTATTTTCCATTGCTCTTAAACGAACAGATTTCAAAATCACATTCCCGCCAAAAACTTCAGCTGTGTTATCAATCTGGCAATAATATCTTTCGTTAAGCAACAAAATTTGCTAATCTGGTAACACGAAAATGGCTAAATTCCAACGCACACAACTATAATTCCCCGCTTCACGTACAAACCCATACAAACGCAAGCGCGGGCAAACTTACTAACACAATTTCACATATGGGCCGCAGCTCTACCTAACTCTCTTTCGCTAAAGGGCAAAAGCCATTTATTTTCAGTCCTTTCTTGTCTCCATTTTACATTGCCCCATCAATTTTTGTTGTTGTAATTATTGACATCCAAGAGTGACCATACTTGTTAGTTATTGTATTATGATATTGGCTACTAGAGAGCACTGTACATATATGGTAAAAGTTTTGCGTTTTTTCTGTCAAGCATAACATGAAACATTTTTAGAAACAAATATTTATAACCTTTAGAATAATTATAATTATTTTCTGTGATCTATAATTAAATGATAATAGAAGCTTAATAATAAGCTTATTTAGCAAAATATAATTATTATTAATAGAAAACTGAGCTTAATAATAATTTTCTGTAGCATTTAAGAACTGGTGATAGTAGATTAATCATTAACTTAGAGTGTCATAAAATATAATTATAATAAATAGAAAATTTAACTTAATAATAAGTTTTATCATTGTAGGTATATATTGCGTACAGTATTCTCCGAAGGAAATAAGAAAAAAGCTATCGTAAGTAGAAAATAACAAAATTTCAACATTCTTATTCAATACTATAAAGATACATGCTTTTTCCAATGGTACAACCACGAATTTGCAGTTTCTCTGACAAAATGATTCTAATACATATGATCTAGCCTACCCCGTTATTTTTTATAAAAAGCTGGCACTCAAGCCTACGGACTTCTTAATACTTTAATCTACTCAATGAGACAATGTAGTCTCCTAGCTAAAAACTGATAAAAAGAAGTCACTATTATTCCTAATAAATCTAATGCTATTCAACAAAACAATGCTTGTATATGGTGTCAAACTCCTAAAACATGATTCTAAATAATCCGAGCAGCATCCCAGTACTCAATCTATGGCTCCACTATTGAAATTTGACCGTCTTTTAAAATGGTTTATGCTTCGTTATGGCGACTACCAAGCTTCCAAATATGATGTGAATCTGTTATAACATTTTATTTTGACTTATCTATACCTAAAAAAGAAGTTTCAACAAGGGCTGTTAGTTACTCCTGATTTAAAACTCTACCTTAAAAATCTACACTTTTTAAAAGATATCAAGGGGTACCTACTTCAGTAGTTATTCACTAAAAAATATTTTTAATGGAGTGAGAAAAAAAAAATACATTGTTCATGTAATTATTAGATCTACACCTGCTTTATCAGCTGCCATAACGGTTTGCTTCAAGTATTTTCAAATATGAGCTTTCGTGAGGAGCATTTAAAATTTACAGTGCGTTCACGACTAGAGGCATAAATGAAATCAGTTCATCGTAAAGTTAAAATAACATTACCATTTCTGCATTCCAATTCGTTGTTTTTATATTTTAAAATATATTTTAAGCGCACCAATACAAACGATTTGACAACGAAGTCACCTACATTAGCTTTACAGCAATAGTATAGTGGTATTCTTTTAAGAATATTAACCAACTTACTGCCAACACTGCTTTCAATTTTGCATTCTTCGAAGCGTGCTACGAATTCTTTGTGTAGTCTTTTTACGTAATTTACAAACTTCTTTGGCGGCTTGTGCAGTCAACTTGTGGGCTCAAACGCTCTGCAGTCAATATATACATTAAAAATGGAATCCTCTTCACAACGAGCGTTCTCTTCACTACTAGTTTCCATGTCGCAGCTGTTATCAATAGGGTTGCAGTTATGGTTTTCCCTCAGTCGTTTGTACAAATACCCAGCAATATAATGAAAAGTATTTAGATTTCCTAAATCCACATCTTCCAGTGCATCGTTATCGTCGTTCAGACTAATGCTTGAAAAAGTATTGGTTTCAATTTCATTTTGAATGTTCAAACGAATTGTTGGTAACACAAAATCCGGTTGTGGTTCGCAGTTGCCACTTTTCAAAAGCTGCAAATACCAGGTTGTAAACACATTCCTGTATGCGGCGCTAAATTGGAATGATGTTGGCTTGTTATTATTCCCTGATTTCCTCCGGAGTAGACCAAATGTATGCCCCAAAGAGTCTTGAATAACATGTCTAGTCAGGAGGTACTTAAAATCAGCCACATCTTTTAAGTCTTTAAATAACCCTGCGAGGCTATTTATGGAGACAAGCCAGCCCTTAATACATTTAATTTGCCCAGTGATAGTTTTACCTTTGTTATTCCGTACCTCAATCGTTTCGAAAGTACGTTTCATTTTGTTTAAATGCGCCATTTATTCCGGATTCCCAACAAATGGCCTGCGAAGCATTTTCGCTTGCTTGACACAGCTTGAATTAAATATATCAAACAATGTATCAACATCATCAATAAAATAAGCCGTGTCTACCGCACTCGGACGAATTCTATCAGAATGTTTAACTCTTGTCAGAATTGCCCCAGCAACGGTATGGCTGAAGACATGCGCAGCATATTTAACCTTCATTTTTTGAAAATTATTCGGAAAAATATGCTTGAAAGTAAGTTTTGGAGCTAGCTTAGCACTGGAGAAAACCAAAGTGGCCATCTTGACAAAAAAAATGAATCCCTAGAATAAGGATGATCAGTATTGGAGATATACAAATCGTATTGAAGCCAGCGGTGAAGTACCTGGGGCTACTGATCGACTCAAAGATGAGTTTCTCTGAGCAAATCAGGGCAACGGCTGAGAAGGCTGCTTCGGGAATATCGGCCCTGAGTCGACTTATGGCCAACGTAGGGGGACCCAGCCCATCAAGAAGACGCCTCTTGATGAGTGCTGTAGGGTCAGTGTTACTGTATGGGGCAACGCTCTCAGCAAGGAGGTATACCGAAAACGATTGGCACAGGTACAGAGAAGAGGAGCACTGAGAATTGCATCTTCGTATCCAACAGTCTCTGACTCGGCAGTAAGAGTGATTGCAGGCGTGATACCTGTCGCCCTCCTTGCTAGAGAGCGCCGCGCTATTTACCTGCGCCGAAATGAGGATGCGAGGGAGATGGTTGTCCACGAGGAGAGACAACGCTCGCTCAACGATTGGCAGCAGTCTTGGGTGAATTGCACGAAGGGAAGGTGGACTGCGCGCCTCATCCCGGATGTGAGACCGTGGCTAAATCGAAGGCATGGTGAGACTGACTTCTAACTGACCCAGCTTTTGAGCGGGCACGGGTGTTTTCAGTCTTACCTGCACAAGATCGGCAAGTCACGGTCTCCCGATTGTCGGTTTTGCCCAGGAGAGGAGGACAATGCCTGTCACACATTTTTTGCGTGTACCAAATGGGCCAGGCTGCAAAGGGAACTCTACAGGGAGACGGGAGAGCTCCACCCCGGATAATAAAGTTGCGGTGATGCTCGAATCGGTTGACAAATGGAACCAGGTGGCACATTATGCTCGGGCAGTCCTAAAAGATAAAAGGGACTCGCAGCAGCTGGAGGCGCTGGGGCTGGGGGATCACTCTTCTGGCATTTCCTCCTCCCCTCTCCCCTTCCGCTAGGAAAGGTACTCCCCAGCTTGAAGGCGCACCACGGCGTAACAAAACGAGACCTGGCCCGAAGTAATGTGTCAAACGGTTCCAGGCTAGGTTCTCAGATTGACAGGGGAGGTGTTTAGTGGGTAGTCCAAGGGTATCCTCCATCCCCGCAGAGGGGATGCCGGTCGACAAGACCACTCTTGGAGGCTAGCATTCTTTGGGAAGTTCCGCCCCCACGTACCCGAGGAAATTCCCGCAGGGAGAAAGCCGGTCGACAAGAACATTCTTGGAGGCTAGCAATCTTTGGGGAGTGCCGCCCCCACGGACCCGAGGATATGGGGGGTGCCGTGAGGTTCCCTCCTGGGATGACAGGTAACGACTCTCATTGTATCTGGACTACGCTTTGGACAACGAACTGGAATTGACTCTTTGGGCTGGCGGATGTGATGGTTTGGACCTGGTTGCTTTGCACAGTAGCGCCGAGGTGAAACTCGTGTGTGAACGGCTCCAATTCAACTATCATACCGTCTCCGTCCCGGTAAAACCTTGGCAGGCCTCGGAGTACGTTCGAAGTTCTCACCATTGGGTTGGTGGTGTAGGTTCGATTGAGACGGAGTCCCGATTAGCGCTGGTCTGGTTCTGAGCACTTGTCACCATGAGGGCTTGTGCCAACCCTCGCATGGCCTCCCTGCTCTGCAAAGATAACCATGGGACCAAAAAGGCGACTACACACACGAACGGAGATAGCGGCTCCAAAGGGGGACCCAATAAAATGGAGCAAATAAAATCAACAGATCAAAAACATCCAACAAATGAAACCATAAGCAAACAGGACGCTAGCACGGAGAACCCTTTCAGGCGAAAACCGCTGTTGGCAAGAACACCGATAATACAAGTCACCGATTGCGGGGGGAGGCAGCAAACCCCAGAAACACTGTCAAAGTCAACATCACAGGTTAAATCATCGGAGACAGACCACAGACGGACTAACGAATGAAAGAAGGCAGAGTGCGTTGTGCAACCTGGCATCATTGCGGCCTTTGGGCGCAGTAGAAGGACTATGCGCACACCGGAGCGCCCACTGCAAGACGTATACAATCCGGAGCAAGCTGCGACACCAACAGAGGCCAGTGTAAGACTGGGGGAGGGAGAAGTTATGCCGATATACCGCAGAAAACAAAAAGCAAACCGCTGCGCAAACCCTTGCGAGAGGCACTGCTTATTAAACCAACTAAGGGCCGAACCTACGCAGATATCCTCCGTGAAATTAAAGGAGCGGTCAAGCCAGACGACACGAAAATTGCCATCAAAGCAGTTCGACCAACCCGGACCGGTGGCTTGCTGGTGGAATTCGGGCCAGAGGCCACAAACAAAGATGCATTCCGTGACGCGGTTCAAAAGGTTCTTGGAGATGCGGCAACGGTTGCCTCGCTCGAACCAATGGCCACCCTGGAAATCAGGGACCTCGACTGCGTCACGGACAAAGCTGAAGTAGAGGATGCCATTAGGAGGGAGTTCCCCAGCTTAAGTGAAGTCAAGGCAAGGTTGACACGTGAAAACACAAGGGGGCAACGCATGGCTATTGTCGAACTAGCTGATAAAGACGCCCAGCAAATCCTGGCGAAGGGCAAAATTAAGATAGGTTGGGTGATCTGCAGGATACAGAGAAGAGCGATCCCTATCCGCTGCTTCAGATGCCTCGAATACGGACACACCGCGTATGGCTGTAGGGGACCCGACAGGAGATCTCTGTACTACAAATGTGGTGAAACGGGGCACAAAAGGAAGGAGTGCACGAACGAGGCAAAATGCATTCTTTGCAAGGATGCTAAGCTAGCACCCGGCGACCTCAAACATGAGCCGGGGACAGGGAGATGCCGGGTTTTCAAGGAGGCCCTAACTAAAGCCAAATCGATACTCAAATGATCCGTATCCTGCAGGTCAATTTGCACCGAAGCACAAACGCCCAGGACTTACTTGAGCAGTTTGCGAGGGATAAGAAAGCTGACCTCCTGTTGCTGAGCGAGCAACATCATAACAAGGACTCGCAAGCGTGGTACCCTGACAAAACTGGTACCTCGGCCATCTGGGTTCGAGACAGCGCCCGCCTTCAGGTGCAGGGCCATGGACGCGGGGATGGTTTTGTGTGGGTGCGGTGTTCAGGGATAACATATTTCAGTGTTTATCTGACGCCTAACGAGGCAATGCGATCCTTTCGAACCAAACTCGATGCCCTGGAGGACGCTGTCTCGAACACAGAGGGCCACATGCTGGTCGGGGGAGACTTCAACGCTAGAGCCATCGAATAGGGTATGCCACAATCCGACCCAAGGGGAAAGCAAATCTTGGACATGGCGGTCAGAGCAGCGCTTTTTGTCCTAAATACTGGTAACACCCCTACTTTCCGCCGCTGAGGTTGCGTAGGAACCATACCCGATGTGACACTCGCTTCGGAGTCCCTGGTACCCAGAGTACACAACTGGCGAGTACTGGAGGACTACTCGGCTAGTGATCACCAGTATATAGCTGTTGAGATTCACGACGGTGCCACTCTGCGTGCATATGCCCAAACTTCAATCCTCGGATGGAGGACTGGGAGGATGGACGTTGAGAGGTTTGCTGACGCGCTTACGGCAGGCGCACCGTTGCTGGGAGCTCCGCCAGGGAGTGGAGGGCCTACAGCCAAGGACTTGGTGAACTCAACTATGAGTACCATCATAGCTGCTTGCGAGTCTTCCATGCCCTGTCGGAGACCCCGACATGGTAAGCCTCCAGTATACTGGTGGTCAAACGAGATCGCCGAACAAAGAAGCGAGTGTCACAAACTTCGGCAAGAGGCCCAGCGGGCGCGAACACGGGAGGAGGCAGACACTAGGCTAGCAGCATACAGGTCCGGCAGGAAATATCTTCGCAGGCTTATTAACAAGAGCAAGGCCCGATGCTGGCAAGACCTCGTGGACGATGTAAATAGGGATCCGTGGGGCCTTGGCTACAAGCTGGTCATGGGGAAACTTGGTGCCCTACGGAAGCCTTGTATACATGACGCGGAAAAGATGGACGAGATAGTGCGGGGACTCTTCCCCGCCCATCCCGTCCGTGTTGACGCTGTCCATGGTGAAACAGCAGTCGAGTGCCCACTCTTCACACAGCTGGAACTGGAGGAGGCAGTCCTCTCCCTGAAAGCGAGGAAGGCTCCAGGTCCAGATGGTGTTCCAGCTGAGGTTTTGCAGCTCGTCTATCACCATTGTCCAGACTTTCTGCTCAGCACATTCAACGCTTGCCTACGGGACGGGGTTTTCCCGTGTAATGTGACGCCTACGCCCAGGAATCGAAGTGATTCCGATCCCGAACCCTTGTAACCTGCCAGATGGATATGTCCTCCAAGTGCCAGCGGACTTCATCTGTTGTGCGGATATCGTTGTGCAGAAAATATTTTTTTTTCTGTCCAAATATTTAGATCCGTGGATATAAATATTCGAAATATAGAATTAATCCAACCCCGGCACATTTCGAGACATAGCCATCTGGAAATGCCCCTCCACCGTGGCCATCGAGAAAACTATGCCACTGGCGACATCTGGAGAAGCACATTTCCGCCATATGAAGTGCCATTCCACGCACAGATGTTTTGTCCGAGGTGACAACCGAAATTTTTGACAGCCACATGTCGGCTTAGTTTTTCGTGGCTGTCGTCTTCGAATATGTCCAGTGTCGCGGAATATCGGAAGAACCAGAGATAGCAGCTGCTAATTGTTGGGTGCGGCAGAGTCCGGATTTCGCTCTCGTTTGTGCCGAAAATATCTATAGAAAGGTAAGTCTGCTAACGGATATTTCCCGAGTTCCGTCTCTAACCTCATTCTTGATAGAAAATCGCAAGAATCCGGAACGAAAATTGTTGCGTTCGTATGATAATTTTGGTTTCAGCTGGTTGCACGAAAGTTTTCACATCTGCAAACAATTTTCTTGAATGGTCAGATGTCTTTTTGAAAAGTGACAATTGTGACAATGAACTGACTCGGTATTGTGATCCACTAGAGCTTTGCTACTATTATTGCGAAGCTATGCAGCGGCTGATCACCTCATCAAATTTAACGTTGCGTGAACTGCGGACTAAGTGGAAATATACCTTCGATAAAACATTCAGTCGGTATCAAAGAAGAAGTTCCAGAAGAGGAATTGTTGGCGGATGTGAGGGCATTCGTGCGGCCGGCTGAAAACAAAACTAAAGAAATAGTAACAAATGAAGATGATGATGACGACGAGGATTGGCAACCACTTTCCGAATTGATTGCACGAAATCAGGAAAATAAACTATCAACGGCGATCAGCGATGATAATGATGAGAATGATGATAATCAAAAAAATTTATGAAAATGTCAAAGAAGAAATGTCACTGACAACATAAACAAGAGATTTTGTTGCTTAAATTTTTATCATATTTCATAGAGGATTTGATGATTTCTCGCAGCAGTTAATAATAAATTTTCAATGTGAAAATGAATTTCAACCAATTGTGTCGGATATGTGCCGAAAGTGATAAGGAAATGCATCATATTGCTAAATCCATAGCACCACGAATTAATGTTACTTGCAGGAGCGTTGTTGAATTATGGAACCTATTTTCAAAGTTGTTAGTCAGCGAGAATAATGATTTACCCGACCAAATATGCATCAGATGCCTTGACGTTATCCATCAATCGTACAATTTTCTGGAAAAATGTGAAACATCTCGCCAACACTTAATACAAATCAGAGACGCACAATATATATACCTATAGAGGAAGAAATTGTAACACCAAAGGAGGACAATTCAGGTTACAGTTTCTAATATCACTCGTTACCTATTTTTAAATTCTGGATGTCATAACATGAAATCAGGATTTATCTCAGAGTCAGCTGGTTTCCATTTAAGAAAAATAGTTAGATCAAACTGCACGATATTTACATTCGAGATTTAAACGTGATATCAAGGTGATTGGCTTAAAGAAAAGATTTGCTTGTACATTTGAATATTTACAACTTAATGAAATAAGGCTGAACGAATTTTGTAATTATCAAAGATTAATTAAATTAATTATTTTGTCATAAATATAAGCAAAATTTCATGTTATGGCGCCACAGTTGATATCATTTTGTACATAAACTCAAATTCTGTTAATTATATAGTAAATTTTATGCGAATAAGCATTCCGTTTGCATCGATTCAGAATGTTTAGTAGAAACATTATCATATACCTAAATAGGATGCAGAAATGTTAGCTGTAGAAAAAAGATTTTAACAACAAGTTAATATAGTTCTAAATATTCATTGAAAGTTGAGTGTTGTGGGCTGGGGTTTGTTTTTTTTTATTGAATCTGAAAAAAAAAGTAAGAATTAAAGAAATTCAGAAGTTCTCCTAGTCATTCGGCCCAAAAATATTAAGAAATATTTTTATGGAATAAGTTCCAAAATTGCCGGACGTAATCGTTTAATTACAACAAATAATAACCCATTTAAAATAAACACCTAGAGCAAAACAAACACTTAGTAATAATAATACACAAATAATCTAGAAACCCTACAACTAACCCATTTAAGAAAACACAATAAATAAGAGAATGAAATTTTATCAAACAGAAACGATAAATCTATTCAGCTAATTTAATTATAAAGGATAACGATACAATATATGCAACTTAAATTTAATTACACTAGATAAAAACAAACTAAACGGTAGAATTTCAGACTTAAGTTAATAACATCAATTTAAATGTATTGCAGGATTTAGAAGCATGTAAAGATTTAACTTTAGTTTATGTATCGATTATTACATTAACACCACAGAATTAACAACCGTAACAACTGTCAAGAGAACGCGTAAACGGCAAGCTGGAACGAAAAGTAGTCAGCACACCGATAGAGAAAGCACTTAATTTAAATACACAACAAGGCGGATTTGTTCGAGCAACAAACGACTGAGCCTTATTTTGTATTTAGATGAAGCAAAAATCCTTTACTAATAATATGAACACATGACAACCAACCAACCACAACACGATAATTTGCATAATCTTAGTTTACTTTACTTTAGCTTCGGTATGTTACCTTAGTTCCACACTCCTTTAACCTTTGAATTATTAAGGAGAAAATCAATTTCAACAAATTTGAACAAGGATTAGTAAAATAGCTATTAACCGTATTTTTCGATAATCATTAAACCTAATATTAAACACGAATGATTAATGGTATAAAATTTTCGTACAGATTACGTCAAAATAGGATATTTAAGTAAAGTAGCTTACAGGATAAGGATAGATATTGATAGAAAAATTATCTCGATTTGTAGGACCTGAATAAAAAAAAATAATATGAATTGCTAAGCAACTAACGAATTTCCTTTTTAGTGGCTCGTTTTTTTTTCAGCGTGAAAGGGAAGTGCAGGGTAGGTATGCCGTCGCGAGGTTAGGGTTTCGACAAATCCGCTGAAGTCGGTTTCGCGTCGCGCGCGGTACGCGGTACCTTTGTTTGTTTCGCCATTTCTTTAGAGTAGTTTTCTTCGGTTTAAGTTCGAGTAGTATATTTTTCGGTACCGCGTCGGTGAATCGGTAACGCGCCTGTGGATTGTTGTAGCGTTTTTGATTTGAGATCTGTGGATAGATCACATCCAGAACTAACGTAATGTAGGTTTCTCGTTCTGGATGAGTAATTGTTGACGCGTTTGAAAAACGGGCAAGTTCAGGTGACTGAAATATTGTGATTGAGCGTAATCCATTCGGAGACCCGCGACCAAAATCCTCTCCGAACTAGCTGGCCGACAAGCAGTCACCGCGTGAATGGATTACGGTGCACGGATTGGTTGACCTGTTGGTACCATCCGTTGGCACTACTCAGACTTAACGTCTAGAACCGATGAGAGGTCGGGTCCGCGTTCGAGCTGAAGGTAGAAAAATCATTACAAATGGCGCCCAACGTGGGGCCAAAAAACATCCTAAGGGGGAAAGAACTTCGCGTCTTCTGACGAGTTGGTCCTTTACGGAGGATGTAAGGTACTTTGGTACTCGAGTCCCACTATCAGGAGCAGTGGAATTGTGTGATACACATTAGAGGTCGCTTCACGTGAGTTGTAGCTTCCGCTCTCCTTTGTTTGATTTTGCTTTCGCGACAGAATCCTTCCGATGTGTTGTCCCAGGTTAACCCCTGTAAGGACCTTCTATTTTCTTGATGGAACTGCCAGTCTGATGGGTTTACCTATCAGCATGGACTCTCAAGAAAATAGAAGGCTACCTTGCCTTTATGTCGCGGAAGGATTCTAACTATTTCGTATGCGTGTTAGACGAGTGGTATCGGTTCAACGTTCGATGGCGTATGCTGGAGTTGCGAAGCCCGGAATGCTTCCACGCGTCGGGAATTTTGACCGCGTACAAAGTCGTTACGGTAGCTCTACCACTTGTCTCGTCGAGTCATTTAACGTAGATTAGAAACGGTTTGTAATGTATGTGGGTATGGGGATAAATTTCGTAAATCGACCGAAGCACCCTTTCTTCGGCAGATTACCACGCACTCTCATTTCCCGCTGAAGAGTTCGACCACTGGAAAGGAAAGTGTATATCAAATAAATTTTCTTCTCATTCGATATAAATAGTTCGCCACTATCGGCCACTAAATAAGTCTTAAGCGAATAGATATACCTATAGTTTACATTATTAGAGTAGGCGTAGTTTACATTTTTTTTTCTTTTTTTTTACCCTTTTAGTTACACATAGGATCAAACACACCCAGCAAGAACCAATATGGCAACGAAGCGGACCCCAGAAAAGCGGTGGACCCGGTCCAAAACGGTCCAACCCGCGAACTGTGGAATCTGTTTTGAGGACGTAGTGGAGGGCGTACACAGCGTGCGATTGGATTGTGGACATCTATTCCATCGTGCCTGTGTACAACAGCTCCTCCTCACGTCAGAGAGTTGCCCATTATGTCGGCGACCCATCGAGCGGACCGCCCTAGACGTCCCCATCGGAACGCCCCTACCGACGCGTGGAGCAGTGGCGAAAGGAGCTCCAGAAGCCGAACCGTCACAACCACTCTTAGACCTGCAAGGAGCAGTAGGCGGTGAAGTTCCGGCTGCAAGAGTCGTGTCCGAGGTGACAACCATTCCTTCCGCCCACTCCATTGACACCCTCGTGGCGTTGATGAGGGATATGTCGGAGAGGATTGGCAACCTGGAGGGAAAGATCCAGAATCTCCCGTTGAGCCAACCACCCAGCCGCGTGAGAACTCCGCTTGGCTGGGAGCCAAATCCCAGTGTGGCGATGCCCCACTCCCGACAATCCGAGCAATGGGTCCCACCTCCAAGGAACTCGGGAATGGATCCCAGAGCTCCCGAATACAGACCGCGACACAGTACCGGACCTCCGTTGGTACCTCCAGCCCCCGAGGCAGTTCAGTACAACAGGTCAATCGAGGATGTGATTCCCCCCGGGAACGCATTGGCACCTTTTCGAGACCCGACGCCTCGTATCATGGAGAGTTGGCGCCTGAACTCTACCGGGTTCAACGATATGATATCGGCGGACCGGTTCCTTTTCCGGATTCAGGCGTTGGTATCCAGCACCCTGGGAGGTGATTCCTCGGCCTTCCTCCGGCATGCACATCTTTTGTTCAGCGGCGACGCTGCCGACTGGTACTGGAGCTTTAAAGAGTCAACGCCACGTCCCACTTGGCACTCTTTCAGTGCAGCCTTCCGCAATCGATTTGAGGATGGCTTCACTGAGAGAGAGCTAAGAGAGCAAATAAAGAAACGGAAACAAGGCGCTCACGAACCGTTCGACCAGTACTACACCAGTATAGTGAGATTGAGCACTCGCCTGCGAAATACCATGCCCGAGGACGAATTAGTAGAAATTATCAGAGAGAACATGCGCTGGGATCTCCAGAACAGCCTGCTACATTTTCCCATCAACACCATACAGGGATTGCGCCTCCATGCGCGTAGACAAGAACACTTGGATGAGCGACGAGGTACCTTCCGTCCACAACCTCGCATAACGGGACCAAATCCCCGAAATCATCACACCGCGGAGTTGATGGCAGCAGACCACCTGCTTGCTGATCCAGTACCAGTACCGAGGAGCGGAGCACCACCGGAGCTTGAGGACCCAGCATTGATTGATCGACCCTCCCTTGAAGCAATTACTAGCCCGACGGTCTGTTGGAACTGCCGACAACCGGGACATCGGTTCTATGCATGTCCAGCGGAGCCAACGCTTTTCTGCTACCGTTGTGGGAAGGCCGACACATACGCACCTGATTGTGCAAATTGCAAAGGGCGAAAAAACTTGCCACCGAGTGCCGCGACCACCCGTCGGCACTCCTAAACCCCGGACGAACCAATCCAGACCCCATCACTAGTCAGGACCCAGCTCCCAACATGACTCCAACTCTGCTGACTCGCACCGCTAACCACAGTTCTCCCGAAGTTCCACAACCGACGCCGTCCTTCGCCGAGGCCAACGCGCAGGGAAAGGATAGCGAGACGAATGTTCCTTGGCATGTAAAACCTTTTCATGTTAGGCTGCGGAATTATTTGGCTACTCGACAGCGCATCTTCCATGAGGAATTGGTCACAACTGTCCCACCGCGAAGCAAGCGAGCCACGCGTCGGATGCGGAGCTTCTGGAGAAAAGTCAGGCAGTCGAGAAAAGTGTTGAAGGACATATACTTAGACGAATTATTGAGGGAGGATGTCCGGCCATATGCGTCAGTACACCTCCTGCAAAAACGAGTATCAGGCTTAGTCGATACGGGAGCCAGTGTGAATTACATCTCTGCCGAGTTTGCAGGGGAGGTTCTGGAAAAGAACGCGGACCAAATCCGTCATTTCACCTCCTGGTTAAGCACGGCGGACGGAACTCGTCACTCTGTAGTGGGAAAAATTATGACGGATGTCACCTTTAAAGGGGTAACTAAACCTATGGAATTTTTCATTATACCTCAGTTAACCCAGAATCTTTACCTAGGAGTGGATTTCGTTCGAAAATTTAACTTGGCCCCGGCACTATTTTCCGGTTCGACTCTGGAGTCCGTCACCACCGTTCCTGACTCATCTCCACCCACTCACTTATTACGACACACTCTGGATGTAAATCAGCAACTGCGTCTAGAATCGGCTATATCGGCTTTTCCATCGCATGAGAAAGAAGGTCTCGGGCGGACTGCCCTGGTGTTCCACACTATAGATGTGGGGGACGCTAAACCCATAAAACAGAGACATTTCGCCATATCTCCGGCGAAGGAAAAATCGTTATATGCCGAAGTGGATCGAATGCTATCATTAGGCGTAATCGAAGAATCACAGAGCGCGTGGGCTTCCCCAGTCACCTTAGTTGTCAAGCCGAACAAGGTCCGGTTATGCTTAGATGCCAGACGCTTGAACGCCGTCACAGTCAAGGACGCATATCCTCTACCGTTGATCGAAGGCATTTTGAGTCGATTGCCTAAAGCCCATTTCATCACGAGCTTAGACCTCAAGGACGCCTTCTGGCAAATTCCTTTAGACCCCGGTTCAAAGGAGAAAACAGCCTTCACAGTCCCAGGTCGGCTCCTATATCAATTCGTGACCATGCCATTCGGATTGTGTAATGCCCCCCAAACGATGACGCGCCTTATGGATAAGGTGATACCACCTCATTTGCGGCACCAAGTTTTCGTTTACTTGGACGATCTGCTGCTTATAACCGAGACCTTTGACGAACACATCGACCTGCTTCAGGAGGTGGCTCTACACATCCGGAGGGCAAGATTAACCATCAACATAAGGAAGAGCCAGTTCGTGATGACGGAGGTGAAGTATTTAGGTCACATCATTGGGCATGGGCATATCAAGACCGATCCGGAAAAGACTCAAGCGATTGACGTTTTTCCATTACCCAAGACCACCAAACAGTTACGCCGATTCTTAGGCTTATGCGGATGGTACCAGCGTTTTGTACGTGACTATGCCACCATTACCACTCCTTTGACCGACATGCTGCGTAAGGGACGTAAATTCGTCTGGGAAGAGCCCAGCTTGCGAGCCTTTGAAGAGCTAAAGAAGAGTCTGACTACAGCCCCCGTACTGCACAGCCCGGACTTTGACAAACCGTTCTCAATCCATTGTGACGCGAGTCAACATGGGGTGGGAGCAGTCTTAGTCCAGGTTGCACAAGACGGCGAGGAGAGACCTATAGCCTTCATGTCTCACAAGCTGAACCCAGCCCAGCGAAATTACACGGTCTCCGAGCAGGAATGTCTAGCTGCGGTGTTGGCAGTGAAACGCTTCCGAGCCTATGTGGAGGGACACACCTTTGAAATCGTTACGGATCACGCTTCTCTGAAATGGCTAATGAGCCAGACTGATCTCAACGGCAGATTGGCCAGGTGGGCACTGAAACTACAGGCATTTGACTTCACAATTCGCCACCGAAAAGGAAGCCAGCATGTAGTCCCCGACACCCTATCCAGAATGTTTGCCCCTGAAGGAGCCGAGTTGGTCCAGGAGGACGACAGCCCCCAATTGATCGATTTGGACCATCCTGCCTTCAAGTCAGCCAGCTACACCCAACTGATTCACACTATCCAGAACCAACAGCCCCAGCTTCCTGAACTGCGGTTGGTGGATGGATTTATTTACAAACGGATGGGACACGCATCCGGAGACCCCATACAAGAAGAAGAACAGTGGAAGTTGTGGGTGCCCGAAGAATTAACCACTGATCTTATCAGGCGGGCTCATGACCACCCATCAAGTGCGCACGGCGGATACGGTCGTACACTTAGGCGGTTGAAAACCTGTTTCTTTTGGCCTAAGATGGCACAACAGATAAAAGCGTACGTAGCCTCCTGTGAGCTATGCAAGTGCACTAAAGCGCCCAACACCATTCTTCGGCCACCCATGGGTAAGGTTGAGGTCCCCGAACGCGTGTTCCAGCGCTTGTACATTGATCTTATCGGTCCTTACCCTCGATCTGCTTCTGGTCACACGGGAGCTGTCGTGGTCCTGGACCAGCTCTCCAAATTCCCTATCATAGAACCACTACGTAACATGCACACTGGACCAATAATCAGCTTTTTGGAGAACCGAGTCTTTCACATGTTTGGAGTTCCGGAGAAACTTGTCTCCGACAATGGGGTCCAGTTCACCTACAGCAAGTTCCGAGACCTAATGTCCAAATACGGCATCATCCACCAACGAACCGCCGTCTATTCACCACAAGCCAACGCATCCGAACGACTGAATCGTACGCTCATAGCGGCCATTCGCGCCTATGTCCACCCGAATCAGAGGGACTGGGATCGCAAATTGTCCGCCATCACTAGTGCGCTGCGCTCGTCGTACCACGCCACGACCGGCATTTCGCCGTATTTTGCAGTGTTCGGCCAGTACATGATCGGTCATGGGAGCGCTTACCGGCTATTGCGGCAGCTGAAATCGCTAGAGGACCTAATCGTGGTTCTAGAACCGCACGAAAAGCTCCAACTTCTGCGAGATCAACTGCGGGAGAAGATTGAAGAAAGTAGACGGATGGGAGAGGAGCGGTACAACTTGCGATCTCATCCTTCTGGCTTTAAGGCCGGCGACGAAATATATCGTCGAAACTTCCGACAGAGCGATGCCACCCGCCATTACAATGCCAAACTAGACAAGAAATTCGTGAAGTGTCGAGTCATACAAGTCATAAGCCCCACCCGATACCTCATCGCGGACATGACTGGTAAGACCCTGCGAATTTACCACGCAAAAGACCTTAGACGATGAAGTGCAACTAATTCCCACGAGAAACCTTGGCTTATCCCAAATCTCTGCCTAGACGAAGGCCTCCGAATAACACCTGACTTCCTACTATATAGTCACTGTCGAGTCTTCACGAACATGGTTGTAGCCTATCCTTCGAAACCGATCTTCGACCCGCCACGTCCCTAACCAAGACCTTTTACAAAGGAGACGGGATCGTAATTACTTCGATTTTGGGGGGGGGGGAATGTGTAATGTGACGCCTACGCCCAGGAATCGAAGTGATTCCGATCCCGAACCCTTGTAACCTGCCAGATGGATATGTCCTCGAAGTGCCAGCGGACTTCATCTGTTGTGCGGATATCGTTGTGCAGAAAATATTTTTTTTTCTGTCCAAATATTTAGATCCGTGGATATAAATATTCGAAATATAGAATTAATCCAACCCCGGCACATTTCGAGACATAGCCATCTGGAAATGCCCCTCCACCGTGGCCATCGAGAAAACTATGCCACTGGCGACATCTGGAGAAGCACATTTCCGCCATATGAAGTGCCATTCCACGCACAGATGTTTTGTCCGAGGTGACAACCGAAATTTTTGACAGCCACATGTCGGCTTAGTTTTTCGTGGCTGTCGTCTTCGAATATGTCCAGTGTCGCGGAATATCGGAAGAACCAGAGATAGCAGCTGCTAATTGTTGGGTGCGGCAGAGTCCGGATTTCGCTCTCGTTTGTGCCGAAAATATCTATAGAAAGGTAAGTCTGCTAACGGATATTTCCCGAGTTCCGTCTCTAACCTCATTCTTGATAGAAAATCGCAAGAATCCGGAACGAAAATTGTTGCGTTCGTATGATAATTTTGGTTTCAGCTGATTGCACGAAAGTTTTCACATCTGCAAACAATTTTCTTGAATGGTCAGATGTCTTTTTGAAAAGTGACAATTGTGACAATGAACTGACTCGGTATTGTGATCCACTAGAGCTTTGCTGCTATTATTGCGAAGCTATGCAGCGGCTGATCACCTCATCAAATTTAACGTTGCGTGAACTGCGGACTAAGTGGAAATATACCTTCGATAAAACATTCAGTCGGTATCAAAGAAGAAGTTCCAGAAGAGGAATTGTTGGCGGATGTGAGGGCATTCGTGCGGCCGGCTGAAAACAAAACTAAAGAAATAGTAACAAATGAAGATGATGATGACGACGAGGATTGGCAACCACTTTCCGAATTGATTGCACGAAATCAGGAAAATAAACTATCAACGGCGATCAGCGATGATAATGATGAGAATGATGATAATCAAAAAAGTTATGAAAATGTCAAAGAAGAAATGTCACTGACAACATAAACAAGAGATTTTGTTGCTTAAATTTTTATCATATTTCATAGAGGATTTGATGATTTCTCGCAGCAGTTAATAATAAATTTTCAATGTGAAAATGAATTTCAACCAATTGTGTCGGATATGTGCCGAAAGTGATAAGGAAATGCATCATATTGCTAAATCCATAGCACCACGAATTAATGTTACTTGCAGGAGCGTTGTTGAATTATGGAACCTATTTTCAAAGTTGTTAGTCAGCGAGAATAATGATTTACCCGACCAAATATGCATCAGATGCCTTGACGTTATCCATCAATCGTACAATTTTCTGGAAAAATGTGAAACATCTCGCCAACACTTAATACAAATCAGAGACGCACAATATATATACCTATAGAGGAAGAAATTGTAACACCAAAGGAGGACAATTCAGGTTACAGTTTCTAATATCACTCGTTACCTATTTTTAAATTCTGGATGTCATAACATGAAATCAGGATTTATCTCAGAGTCAGCTGGTTTCCATTTAAGAAAAATAGTTAGATCAAACTGCACGATATTTACATTCGAGATTTAAACGTGATATCAAGGTGATTGGCTTAAAGAAAAGATTTGCTTGTACATTTGAATATTTACAACTTAATGAAATAAGGCTGAACGAATTTTGTAATTATCAAAGATTAATTAAATTAATTATTTTGTCATAAATATAAGCAAAATTTCATGTTATGGCGCCACAGTTGATATCATTTTGTACATAAACTCAAATTCTGTTAATTATATAGTAAATTTTATGCGAATAAGCATTCCGTTTGCATCGATTCAGAATGTTTAGTAGAAACATTATCATATACCTAAATAGGATGCAGAAATGTTAGCTGTAGAAAAAAGATTTTAACAACAAGTTAATATAGTTCTAAATATTCATTGAAAGTTGAGTGTTGTGGGCTGGGGTTTGTTTTTTTTTATTGAATCTGAAAAAAAAGTAAGAATTAAAGAAATTCAGAAGTTCTCCTAGTCATTCGGCCCAAAAATATTAAGAAATATTTTTATGGAATAAGTTCCAAAATTGCCGGACGTAATCGTTTAATTACAACAAATAATAACCCATTTAAAATAAACACCTAGAGCAAAACAAACACTTAGTAATAATAATACACAAATAATCTAGAAACCCTACAACTAACCCATTTAAGAAAACACAATAAATAAGAGAATGAAATTTTATCAAACAGAAACGATAAATCTATTCAGCTAATTTAATTATAAAGGATAACGATACAATATATGCAACTTAAATTTAATTACACTAGATAAAAACAAACTAAACGGTAGAATTTCAGACTTAAGTTAATAACATCAATTTAAATGTATTGCAGGATTTAGAAGCATGTAAAGATTTAACTTTAGTTTATGTATCGATTATTACATTAACACCACAGAATTAACAACCGTAACAACTGTCAAGAGAACGCGTAAACGGCAAGCTGGAACGAAAAGTAGTCAGCACACCGATAGAGAAAGCACTTAATTTAAATACACAACAAGGCGGATTTGTTCGAGCAACAAACGACTGAGCCTAATTTTGTATTTAGATGAAGCAAAAATCCTTTACTAATAATATGAACACATGACAACCAACCAACCACAACACGATAATTTGCATAATCTTAGTTTACTTTACTTTAGCTTCGGTATGTTACCTTAGTTCCACACTCCTTTAACCTTTGAATTATTAAGGAGAAAATCAATTTCAACAAATTTGAACAAGGATTAGTAAAATAGCTATTAACCGTATTTTTCGATAATCATTAAACCTAATATTAAACACGAATGATTAATGGTATAAAATTTTCGTACAGATTACGTCAAAATAGGATATTTAAGTAAAGTAGCTTACAGGATAAGGATAGATATTGATAGAAAAATTATCTCGATTTGTAGGACCTGAATAAAAAAAAATAATATGAATTGCTAAGCAACTAACGACTTTCCTTTTTAGTGGCTCGTTTTTTTTTCAGCGTGAAAGGGAAGTGCAGGGTAGGTATGCCGTCGCGAGGTTAGGGTTTCGACAAATCCGCTGAAGTCGGTTTCGCGTCGCGCGCGGTACGCGGTACCTTTGTTTGTTTCGCCATTTCTTTAGAGTAGTTTTCTTCGGTTTAAGTTCGAGTAGTATATTTTTCGGTACCGCGTCGGTGAATCGGTAACGCGCCTGTGGATTGTTGTAGCGTTTTTGATTTGAGATCTGTGGATAGATCACATCCAGAACTAACGTAATGTAGGTTTCTCGTTCTGGATGAGTAATTGTTGACGCGTTTGAAAAACGGGCAAGTTCAGGTGACTGAAATATTGTGATTGAGCGTAATCCATTCGGAGACCCGCGACCGAAATCCTCTCCGAACTAGCTGGCCGACAAGCAGTCACCGCGTGAATGGATTACGGTGCACGGATTGGTTGACCTGTTGGTACCATCCGTTGGCACTACTCAGACTTAACGTCTAGAACCGATGAGAGGTCGGGTCCGCGTTCGAGCTGAAGGTAGAAAAATCATTACACCCGGTACGATGGAAGGTGGCGAGGCTCGTGCTGATCAGCAAGGGGAAGGGAAATCCCGAATCGCCGTCTGCATACCGCCCGTTATGCATGCTAGACACGGCTGGGAAAGTGCTAGAGAAACTCATCAAGGGAAGACTCACTGACGCGATTCGTGCTGCTGGGGACCTATCTCCTCGGCAGTACGGCTTTAGAGCAGGACGTTCTACCATTGATGCGATTGCAGAGGTGGTGAACGCGGTCCAAAAGGCAGAGGCATATAGTCGCACCAAGCGACGGAACGTCCTGTTGGTGACACTCGACGTCAGGAATGCCTTCTACTCCGCTAGATGGGTGGATATTCTGGACACGCTAGAAAACTCTTTTCAAGTTCCAGAATATCTAATGCGGCTTTTGAGGAACTACCTAAAGGACCGAAGCCTGCTCTACGACACGACACAGGGCCAACGAAGGATGGAAATTACATCGGGTGTTGCCCAGGGATCTATCCTTGGTCCGGACTTGTGGAACGTGTCTTACGACGGGCTACTGAGACTTGAGATGCCAGATGAGTCGCGCTTGGTCGGCTATGCGGATGATGTTGCGGCTCTGGTCGCCGGACGCACCGTTGAACAAGCGCAACTTAGGCTAGGTATGCTAATGCGCCGAGTGAGGGACTGGATGACTGCTTGCGGGCTCAGTTTAGCACTGGAGAAAACCGAAGTGGTCATCTTGACAAAAAAGAGAATCCCTAGAGTAAGGATGATCAGTATTGGAGATATACAGATCGAATCAAAGCCAGCGGTGAAGTACCTTGGGCCGCTGATCGACTCGAAGATGAGTTTCTCTGAGCAAATCAGAGCAACGGCTGAGAAGGCTGCTTCGGGAATATCGGCCCTGAGTCGACTTATGGCCAACGTAGGGGGACCCAGCCCATCAAGAAGACGCCTCTTGATGAGTGCTGTAGGGTCAGTGCTAATGTACGGAGCAGAGGTATGGGGCGACGCTCTCAGCAAAGAGATGTACCGAAAACGATTGGCACAGGTACAGAGAAGAGGAGCACTGAGAATTGCATCCTCGTATCCAACAGTCTCCGACTCGGCGGTAAGAGTGATTGCGGGCGTGATACCTGTCGCCCTCCTTGCTAGAGAGCGCCGCGCTATTTACCTGCGCCGAAACGAGGATGCGAGGGAGATGGTTGTCCACGAGGAGAGACAACGCTCGCTCAACGATTGGCAGCAGTCTTGGAGGAATTGCACGAAGGGAAGGTGGACTGCGCGCCTCATCCCGGATGTTAGACCGTGGCTAAATCAAAGGCATGGTGAGACTGACTTCTATCTGACCCAGCTTTTGAGCGGGCACGGGTGTTTTCAGTCTTACCTGCACAAGATCGGCAAGTCACGGTCTCCCGATTGTCGGTTTTGCTCAGGAAAGGAGGACAATGCCTGTCACACATTTTTTGCGTGTACCAAATGGGCCAGGCTGCAAAGGGAACTCTACAGGGAGACGGGAGAGCTCCACCCCAGATAATAAAGTTGCGGTGATGCTCGAATCGGTTGACAAATGGAACCAGGTGGCACATTATGCTCGGGCAGTCCTAAAATATAAAAGGGACTCACAACAGCCGGAGGCACTGGGGCTGGGGGATCGCTCTTCTGGCAATTCCTCCTCCCCTCTCCCCTCCCGCTAGGAAAGGGACTCCCCAGCTTGAAGGCGCCCCACGGCGTAACAAAACGAGACCTGGCCCGAAGTAATGTGTCAAACGGTTCCAGGCTAGGTTCTCAGATTGACAGGGGAGGTGTTTAGTGGGTAGTCCAAAGGTATCCTCCACGGGAGTCCCACACTGCCTGACTCGGCGGGCATAAATGTCTTCACCTCCCTACCACAAAAAAAAAAAAAAAAAAAAAGGGTATCCTCCATGGGAGTCCCACACTGCCAGACTCGGCGGGCGTAAATGCCTTCACCTCCCTACCACAAAAAAAAGTGCAAGTTAGAATCTACTGCAAAAAATTGCTTGATGTGGCTCCAATCAGCTTTCTAACCTTCAGAAAAATGGAACGAGGCCTAAAGTAAATTATTTCTTAAGGACTTCAATAAGTGAGGCGTGTCGAAAAAATAAAAGATTTCTTCCGTTGCATCATCCACTTTGAAGGAACTTTGTTCGGGAGATATGGATAAAAGCTTAGGAAGCACCATTAAATTGGACCCTTGATCTGTAACGAGGGCTTTTGGCTTCATTCCAACATTTCTTAGCTTGGAAATGCATTCAAAAGTAATATTTTTGACCTCAATCGCAGGACACGCAGACTGCACAAAGGCGTACCCAATTAGTTGCCTATAATTATAAGCAATACCATTCACCATAACTGCAAGCACATATTTAGCGGGATGATGACTTTGTTTCACCCCATCGTCCTCAATGCCTATAGTAAAATCACGTTTTCGATTAAATTGTAGATGCGGCCGAATAACCATTTCATCTACGCATATGACACAATACTTCGTAATTTCTGGAAGGTCTTTAAGTTTTTCCTGCAAGCTTTGAAAATAGACTTGCTTTATCCCGGGACCTATAGGCCAGTCCGAAATAAATCGAGCCAAGGTAGTAGACTCACTACGAACGCACAGAAGTGGCATCATAAACCTGTATGCCATTGGAGATAGGTTATATAGGCATATAGATATTTCCTTCATCACATCTATGTATCTATATCCTTGTTTAGGCCTATCTGCATTAGAAATAATATTTTCTATTAAAGAAGCCATCTCTTTAGATAAATATTTATTAGCGAGGTTGACTAAGTGCTCCTTACTATGAACGCCTTTTTCAAGTCGTTCCCTCGCTGCTCTCTCACTTTTTAGCTGCATTTTTAAATCAGCGATTTCTTTCCGAAGATGTACCATTTTTTTCTCCGAAAGCCATTTCTCTGTCTGTATTGCTTTGTTGGTGGTTGAATTCAGTTCCTAATAAAGTAACTCAATTAAGAAATAGATGAAAAAAGGCGTGAAAATAAAGTTGGATTTGGAAATGTGCGGGAGGTAAACCATAAATTTAAATAAATTTGAAAAATCATAAACAAATGGGCATTCGAATATGCTTAATTTAATAATGTAGTTATTACTTGTTCCAAATGAAAAGAAGAAGGCTTAGTGGGAATAGCATTAGCCTTACATAGAATGGGATCGCCATTCCTGTTAAGCGCTTTCCCGATGGGCCAATCATTTCACGCCGGAAATAATTGTAGCATACATGCAAGCGATTTGCTACTGGAAAGAGATCCTCTCTTTCCAATATTTGTAAAAGCTTTGCTCCTGTAATTTAAGAGTATACACTAAGTTTGGATACTCTTCAGGGTGTACCTATGAGTTTTACTTCCACTCACCATCTTAATACAAACTTTTTATATTTAAATGAAAACCATCCCAATTTTAAATAACAAGAAACTTTGCATTAGTATACAATAAGAAATGCGAATTGTGAAAGAATTGATGCTAAGATAAGAGCGAATGAATGAAATATTCAATAAACATCTGATCAACAATAGCGGAAGATTGTAAGTTTCATGAATGCAAAATCCGTGAACCACTTGTTTCTATTAATACAATAGCATATTATCAGAGCTTTTAAGGTTCTTTTCTATACTATTTAAAATATTCCAACGAATAGAGGATCAAATGAGCCACTTGCGGCAATAGCAAAGCGTATTTTATGCGCTTTAAGCTAGTGGCAGTTTATATTAACAGCGGGGAATTCAATAGCAGAGATTTCAGCAATATTAACATTTATTGAAGACTTGAAGAAATGTCGAAGACGTCGAATCAGTGTGACGCTAAAAAACCAACGCCTCCACTAGTCATAAGCGAAGCCTCAATTGCTGACTAGCTATTTTAAACCGTCCTTCAAGGAGGCCATTTTAAAACACATTAGAGCCATCCTTCACTCTATTTTACAATTCCGAGCAAACCAAATCTGCGAGATTTTGCAGTGGAAGAACTGCCAAGAAATTGGACATGCTACACCTAACTGCAGCCTGATATATAGGTGCGTGTAGTTCTTTACCCGCTTAATCCTCTTCAATTTACAAAAAATAATATTCATCCAATTAATAAAAAGCAATATTCAGCAATAAAAGGAAGATTTTTCGTTTATTTAGTATCTTCAAAGCTAGGTAAAAACAGCCGAAGAGCAACAAAAAACATTGTCCATACTTCCTACCAACCAATTAAGAAGTCTCCGACACAGTAATAGACTTCACCGTTTATAAATATACCAAATTAATTCGGAAATATATTGACTGCAATATCCCGAAAAGAAAACTTGAATACAAGAATATGATCTCTCACTTTCACCAGAGGATTATAAGTGATATCCAGAAGAAAAAGTCTCTTCAAAGACCACTCTTCCGTTATTCAATTGAGAATCGAATTTCTACATGATTAAAACCGAGATCTCAGTGCAAAGATCTATTTAGAGATCAATGCACTCATCCATTCGCATATGATGGTGAAAATGACGAAAACCAGCTAAAGTACATTCAGAGAGCTCCGGAAAACTTGCCAGCTTCTTGAAAAGACTGCAAACAACACCAAACAGTTCCCATCCTAGAATGCCTCACAGGTCAAGAATGTCTAGCGGCCCACTTTGCTGCAACCCATTCCCTTTCGTGGGAGCGTCTAAGTATCAACGTAGGACTGTTATTGGTAGGAGGAGTACTGACAACAATTTTGAGCTATCGATATGTGGATGTTTGTCCAAAAGAGACTTATGGTAGTAAAGTGCTAGAATCATTACAATGGAAAAAGCCAAATTTATCTTCAAATGTCCAAAATTCAGTGAATCGGAAAAACTTCATTTGAAGATGGAAAAAACTTTGATTAAGTTTTTTTTTTTTGAGAAACACATGAAAAGACCATCTTATGATCTGGTTGCCACACATAAATAGCTTAAAGAAGCAATTAGCCTCAATAATAGGCTTGTTAAGAAGATATGAGTCTTTTCCAGTGCACATCAAGAAACTTGTTCTAAATGCATTTGTCCTGACGAAATTACATTATGACGTGTTTATATGGAGTCAATCAGCAAAGCAACATTTAAACAGTATATCCAGGCTGCTGACCAAAGCGTATAAAAACATTCTGAAACTACCAATGCTTAGTCAAACTAGTTTGGCTTACCAATTAGCAAAATCATTAACCTTTAGTCATATCATTATAATGGAGAAAGCTAAGTTTATTTACCCAAATTTTTTAACAACTAATGGATTGAAAGGAACAACATTAATTAAGGTACCACACATCAACCAATATAATGTGAGGAATGCAGATAAATTCGTAATACCTTTTTGCCAGAAGGAATTGTCTAAAGATACTATATACTCGTATACTCGTAACAATCTACCAGAAATGGTTAAGAAAGCCAACTCACTTTTGGGATTTAAGAAAAACCAAAGGGAACATTTAATGAACACTGATTGAAGCGTGGACCTGTGGCTCTGCTTTTATAAGCTCAGTATCTTCGGGCACTTTTGACCCTATCTGCGAGATACTGAAGAGACAGTTACACAGAGTTTTCTTTTTTGAATGCATCGTATTATATTGAATTTTTTTTTTTTAATCTCTGAAAGCTGATCATGATTTTTGGACTAGGTGTTCATGAAAAGGATTAGTTTACATTATTTTGTGTACCCCTTTATACCGATGTATTAAACATTGTCTGGGTGCCACAGAGGACGAAGCGACATAATGTGAATGTAGATCATAAGAGCTTTGTGCGACGAAGAGTGATGGAGGGAGTGGTAGTGAATGGGGGTATTTAAAAAAAAATTATATTGAGAAGTCATTCTTCAGATACTAATTCAGACTTCGATGGATTAGCATGATCTCAATTAGGTGTTAAGTAATGAAAAAGTTATGAGCATTACTTAACACCTAATTGAGATCATGCTATCCATCAAAGTCAGAGTTAGCATCTGATGAGTGATTTCGATGGTACCTCAATATTTCATGCATTTCTCTTAATTAATATTTAAGAAAAGGCTTGAGGAACATCTAAGAAATTCAAATTGATAAGTCCTGGGGATTAACTTTGCAGTATGGCATTTAGGCCCTATCGTCGATATACCTAAAAACATCTATTTTTTAAAACTTCAGATTTTTCTACCTAGCGCGGTCTATCTAGTAAAAATAAAAGCACAAAAGATTTAAATTGTAAAATATTTTACCTATCCACATCCGTTGGGAGAACCGCAAACTCCTTCGATGGTGCCACGCACCCAGCAACAATGCATTTTCTTTTTTCTGCCATTTCCCATGATTCTAAAACAATTAAAATGCAAAAAGTTAAACTATTCTATTAAGTTATTAATAAAAAATATTAACTTACTTGTTTTCGTTTTTCATTATTCAAATTTATTTTGACGTCTGACATTTCGATCAAGTTAACGACTGGACGAAACTTCCTAACAGTTGCGGACTGACGTTTGAACTCTCGAGCTGTCAACACGCGTGCGAAGCGATTATAGCAAAAAATTTTGGGAAAATTCCCGATTTTACTTCCATTTTGAATTTAAGTTGAGCCTACGATAGCCGGAATATCAACCGAGACATTAGACACCAAAACGTGCAAGAGGCACGAGAAGTGAACGTACATTTCGGGCAAGCGCCAAACACAGCAACTGTGGACCACATCGCAACATCCAAAGAATGGGCAACGCTTAACACGCAGGACGATACAATGGCGGATCAACCGAGGACTAAAGCGGCCCGCAAGGAATTATCATCGGAATTTACGGAATCCGAAGACGTGCAAACAAAAGCTTCAAACTTCATCGAAGATGCCAACCTAATTGACTCTAAGGTGAATGATTTTACGTTAGCAAAAGAAAAATTAGTTGTAAAGCGTAAGGCCCCGGCACCCACGCCCAATGCTCCTACACCCAATATAAACCCTTTTAGCGTTCTAAATAATCAGAACACAGAAAATTCCGCAAAGTAGACAACTCTAGAACCAAAAAGACTTGGTACCCACCAATTTTTGTGGAGCACGTAAAAGCGACGGTGCTCAAAGAGGTTTTAGACCAATATACCCCAGCAGACGGGACCCGCCTTGGTTACCGAATTACCAGGCTTTCAAACTCAAGACTCAAGGTAATAGTAGATAGGCTAGAAGCTCATGACTACATCCTCAACCTCGTTAAAAATACCTCGGCGGTGGGATATTCTTTTACCCCAAAGGAAAGGAAAAAGTGTGTTGTCATACTTAGAGGCATAGGGTCGGATTTTGGAGCTGATGCAATCCGAGAGGATATCAAAAGCCAGCTACCTGATTTAAGAGTTGAATCTGTCAATCCACTTACCACAGCGTGGTCGAGAGAGAATAAGATTTAGCTTGATCTATTTAGGATCACCGTGACCTGAGAAGACGATTAAAAACTCCTTTATGAAACTACGCTACACTCTGCACCAACGTGCCGTCTGGGAGCACCCCAAAAGGAGCGACATAGTCCAGTGCTACCGATGCCAGAGATTTGGTCACTCCCCCAATTGTGGATTTAATCTTCGCTGTGTAGCATGTGGAGATGAGCATATCCCACAAGCATGTCCACGAAAAGCCATGGAAAAACCCGTAACAGCCCCATTTTGCACAATGTGCAAAACACACGGTCACCATGCCAACTTCTCCGGATGCCCGGAAAGAAAACGCTTGATTGAAAGAGCTATGGAAGCAAAAACTAAACGAACACCTCCCCTAACCGTGCACTCCCCACATCCTAGCTACCAGCGTAGCTCCTCTATTCCCATCGCTTCACAACATTTCCCTCCGCTATTGCCAACCTCGCCTTACTCCGAAATTTCCAGAAATAGAACCACTATCTCTCCGCCGTTTCCACCTACACTTAACCCCGTCGAGCGCCTGCAGCAAATTACCCATGAATGGCTTGGAATGTCTCCAACTGAACTCCTATCCAAAATTCGATCTTTCCTCCCAACATTTGACTCCACTCCCAACCAAGACAATCTAATGGCTTTACTGAACTTCTACTTCATTCTTTATGGTGGTAAATAGGCTCAGAATCCTCTCACTTAATATAAATTCCCTTATATCTCATGACAAGCGACTCTTCATCGCGGATTTACTAAAATTATCCCAACCTGACATCCTCCTTCTGAGCGAGACAGTCCTTAAACCCTGCCACAAAGTGCGTGTGGATAACTACAATGTGCTGCGTAACGATACCGGAAGAGAAACGGCCATAATCTATCGAGATCACTTAGACGTCCAACAAATCCCTTTCGAGGAAAATAATTCCTCATGCGCGCTAGCAATCCTTTGCACTAAGCGCCCCAACGGGTCCCTCGCTAAAATCTTAATAGGATCCTTATACTTCCCGTGCAACCTAGGTGTCCTAACCACATCCACGCTCAATCGAATCCTTGCAACAGCCGCACCATACGAGTCATTCCTACTTGAAGGAGATCTTAACGCCAGACACGGGTACTGGGGTGACTCGACTCATAACATGAACGGAACATGTCTCTTTGAATGGCTTAACATGGAAGGCTTCCTCATAGCGTCCGTCGTAAACGCAGGCGTCCCAACATTCCCAAGAGGAAGTTCATACTTTGACAATTTCTTAATTTCATCCAACGTCTCCGACCCCACAAACCCGTCCACATGCTCTACGTTTGCTTCACTATCCGACCACCACGGCCTTTGCCTAAACATAACCCTCAAAGCCCAAATACCAGTCCCTATATGTCCCCCACACTACAGACCATACAGCTCAATGATCTACTCCCGAAACTGCCACCAGATCACGAGACTCTCTCGAACAACCAAATAGACGTGGAAATATCAGCCATAACAACGGCACTAATTGAGTGTCTAGACCTATATGCTCCTCTCCAGAAACCCCGCAACCAGCTTTATAGGTGTCTGACTCAGGACATCCTCCACCTAATCAAAACTAGGAAACACATACTCCAACGCCTAAAGCGCACTTTCCAAAGAAGCTATAACCGAACAAACGAGGAGTACTTGGAACTCTAAACACAAACTACAGCAATTTCCAGCGAAACCACAAACGCATCAGACACGACGTAAATAATTCCTACAAACACAGGTTAAAATCACTAAGACCATTGTCAAACGTGTTCAAAGAAATTGACCAACTCACTGGTCGCAAGAACGCCAAATACAACGTTGAGAAAGACCCTATAAGGCAAGGGGACGAAGTCTTAGCCACTCCTTCAGCCAAAATAACTGCATGTGAGGGATACATCAAATATCTATACCGCCGCCGTGAGTCACCTAATACAGCATTAAATATGAAAGCCAATGAGGAAGTTCAGCTTACAACTGCAGGATATGAAGGCTCTTATTTAACCATATTCTTGAACTCCAATAAAGCATCTTCTCCAAGACATCTAGTTTTTGGACAGTTCTTCACCTCGAAACAGGAAGTTGAAGATATCCTTAGTGCTTTAAATAGCAAGCTGTCTCACGGCCCTGAAGGCATCCCAAACCGAGCTCTCAAAAAATGTAGGAAAACCATCTCCTCGCACCTGACAATAATTTACAATAATTTTACAAATAACGGCTACTTTCCCCAATCATGTAAACCAGCAGACTCATCCCCATCCCAAAACCAAACTGCGAAGGAAGCATTAACAACTTCCGGCCTATATCCCTGCTTCCAAACATGGGGAAAATCCTGGAAAAGATAATCCTACGCAGTTTCACTGACTTCACCTCCCCCCTGATCCCAAGTTTTCAGTTTGGATTTGAACGCAAACGCTCCACTGAGCATGCCATAATGCTACTGCACAACAAAGTCACCAACAACCTACGACAAAAAAAGTGTACCCTAATATGTGTCCTAGACCTGAAAAAGGCATTTGACTCAGTATGGATTAATGGCCTCAAGCTCAAACTGAAAATAGCCTCCTGCCCGGTCGCAATCATCAGAATCCTATACAGTTTCCTATCGAACCTCAATTCATCCCCATCCCAATCCACTCTGGAGTCCCCCAAGGTTCTATTCTCGGTCCTTCCCTATTTAATTTCTTCCTTTATGAAATTCCTAGAGCAAACTGCACGAGTACAAATGTATTTATGTATGCAGACGACATCCTCCTCACTGCTACCAATAGCCTTCCAGCCCAAGCTCGGACCCAGCTACAGAGTGCAGTCAGCGACTTAGATTCATACCTAAAGAACTGGGGGCTTGAAATAAACGCCAATAAATCGGAGCTGATCTGCTTTCGAAATGCCAGCGGTAAGGGACACCATCTCGCAGTGTTTCAGAGCAGACATGTTCGAATACAAATCGGAGATGAATTCATTCCCCTCAAAGAAAACATAAAGTACCTGGGAATTCACTTCAACAACAGATTCAAGTCAAACATACACGCTACAAAAATGCTCAATAAAGCCAAAGCGGCGGCTGCACTTACGTCCTCTCCACTGTCCTCGAAAGTGTATGCCACAAAGTGAAAGCACTAATTTACAAAACACTCATAAGACCAATCATCACCCAGCTTGGCTAACAATCTCGCCAACGGTAGCCGAAGAAATCCAAATCTTTGAGAGGAAAATCCTCCGAAAATGCCTCTCTAAATACCGACGCCCCAATAAAAAACATTTTAGGAGCTCAATACTCTACAACGAAACAGGAATTATACCAATTTTACATTACATGTCGATAACAAGCAAAAACCGCCTAGGAAAATGACGAAACCACCCTCTTCAAGCTATTCACGCACTTTTTGACTCTCCCACTACAAGTGACCCCTATTACTTATGTCCTCTTAAAATCCTCGATAAATACCGCCCAGACTCCTATAACCCCGATGCACCCAGTAAACCCCGGTTTTATCTGACCTCACAACCTAACACATACTGGGGCTGACATCTAAAAACAAAAAAAAAGGAGACGTAAATTGCGTGTATGTTAAAAATAAAAATGTAAACATAAATAACCGGGCCAAGCCTGGCAAACATTAAAACAGCTAACCACCATAAGACGGGATCTAACAGAGGACCCATAAGGTCGGAATGGGCGGAGCGTCTATCCTTCCTAGAACCTACTGGAAAGGATGTGACGGAGAATAGGTGGCCTGCGTATACACAATTGAATTTAACAGCCAAAATACAACTAATATATTTACCCACTCGTAAACTTTACATAGCTTGTATTAAGATTCGCTATAAGATAGGTATAGGCATAGATTTAATTTAAATTAGAAATAGGATTAAGTTACTTTGAGTTTTAATGTATTTATATGAACAATTTTCCAAAAATAAGCCATAAGAGCGAATGGCACCCTCTACATCAATCAAAACAAAAATTCAACATATATGCAATGCATATCCGAACTGTCTAAGTTTACTTGACATCTATCTACTGTCAAATGTCATATAGCCATTAAGCACCTACTGTCAATGATATAAAAGTCTCAATAAAGTATTACTTACTTACTTCCTAACAGTTGCCAGATGCAGTTTTTCATGAAAACAAAAAAAGTTTACATCTGGCAAGATGTTTTTTCGTTAATATTTTATGAAACTCTCTCTCTCTCTGAGCAACGAAATATCTCACACATACTACGATTATTTTATGTTGCACTCACTAATACTTAAAAATTTTCATGTTGCATATGTAGCGCTGTCGCATTTTTCCTGAAGTGTTTTACTCACAAATCGAATGCATCTCTTTCTTTACTAATAATATTTCATTGAGTAATTAAATAATACTGGAGTGGACAACCACGTGACAATATGGTTGCAACAACCCCTGCGACCACTTTTCCTACTGCTACGCTCTTGTTTACAACCTTAGAGAGAGCCAAATTGCACAAGCAAACATGGCTGCTGCTCAATGTAAACAAATTTTCATACGATGCCAAAAATTTGCTTTCTATTTGAAAAACCTTCAGCATTGTATGAAAAACATGCAAAACATTAATATAATAACTACTCACTTGTGAAAGGAAACACGTACAGATCCTTTTCCACTATGATTTTTTCACGAAGGCACTACACATTTCATTTTGAAATTCTAACTTAATTACACAGTGTCACACATTAAAGTACCTTGAATCACAAACTCCAATCGAATGTTTAAACACTTGGAACGAATTTAGATCGCGAACACTTTCCATAGTTTTAATATCGGATAAAATTCGCGACGAAACTTGCAAACTGGCCAATTTGGCGTCCAATTTGCATCAGTCAACTTGACAGTCTGTTCACATCTAGTCAGCTTCTGGAACAAGAAAGTGACCAGCAAGAGGCAGACGGGGAGGAAATGACAGACTGTTCACTTGGAAGAGAACAGAAACCGGTCGCATGCTCTCTCATGCATTTTATATGAGCTTAGCCCATCCAGTTCTTATTAATCTTAGTAATATTTATTCTTCGGATATCTCGTTTCATTTGACAACCCGTCGAACTGACAGTGCTATTTAGTGTATATGCTCTGATAGCGGCCTCTTGTGCAAAATTAAGCATTACAATAATTTAAAATTATTAAGCATTGCCATAAATTCAGCATTACCATAATTTGAAATTATTAAGCATTGCCATAAATTAAGCATTGCCATAGTTTATTCAGCAACATAAAACTAATGCAAAAATGTCAGCAAATCAAATACTAAGTGAAAATTAAGCACTGTTAGGCTAAGTTAGTATGTAAGGCGAAAATAACTTCAATAAAGTCCTCATTCTCTTGTATACGCTGGTGTAATTATTGCGTAAGTATAAACAAAACTATCCTTTGCCAAGGGCGTGAAAACGTTTACATGGGATTCCTCCTTCGCTTAGATAGATGCAGACTGGAAGGCATTGCACGCTTGTGTCTGCATTCTACACTTTCGCGAGTAATTAATATAACGAAAAAAGAAAAATATAAAATACAAGATAATAATTATCTAAGTCAGAAACAAATTGGAAGCCATTGTGTGCTTGTGTTTGTTTCTGCGTAACACGAGCATTTATACCCACAAAAATTAACTCAAAAGAAGGAAACTCAAAATAAAACAAGTGAATAAATATATAAATAAACAAAATGTCGCCACAGGACAATGGCTGGAGTCTCTCACGTACCAATATCACCACACTTACCGAGAAATGATACTCCTGTTGGCTGACGGTGGTATTAATTATTGCATGTTTTCACAATGCACTTTATTGAACAAACTTTTGTGATAACCTCGATCCCTCGGATTGATATTCCGTAGAGATTTGACACCCCTCAAATTATATGTCCCGGCCAGCTAATATGTTCCAGCCAGCTGATTGGTCCCAACCAGCTGATACGGTTGTTTGACAGTTCTCCGAGTGGAAAGGTCGTCGCAGTTTAGAGCAATAAGAAATGGAGGGGCTATAGACAAGATAACTTCCTAAAAACACCCACTCCGTTGGAGACAGCACAGTTCCCAGAAAAGAATATAAGATGGCTGCCAGCAAAAGAAAACAATATTTTAAATAAAGTGCAAGGGCGCTGTGGAAAGGCTTAAACGTTGCAGGCACAGACACACACAATTCAGACACGTTTAGTTTGCAAGAAAATTACTTAATTCGGTTCGCGAGCTTGCAAACAGCAACGAAATAGCGTCCGAATAGGCTGTCAATTTTAACGTTACGACACGAGAGAGAACACCAGAGAGCAATATCGTACCAGTCTGACAGCCCGACATGAAAAGTGACTCTCAAATCTCCCCATATACTTTGTATGGGACTGTCCCCTCCATTTCTTATTGCTCTGAGCGTCGCAGTTAGAGGCGAGTAGTCTTTAGTAAAATCTCAGAATAACAGGTTCGGATCCATTCAAACCAGTACCGACTGCCTTCAATTCAAAGGAATAATTAGTGAAAAGTGCACACAAACCGTATCGAGTGATTAAGTGTAGCGACCAGCTTAAGAGGTAGTTACTACCAGTGTCTCTACACCAGCGAAGCCTTCACTCCCTCGCCCCACTGGACTGGCTCACTTCAAAGATTCTCAAGCAAAGCATAAAATCTATTGCAATAGCTAAGTGAGCGCCTTCAGCTAAATTTTCCGTCATCGACTCGCGATTGCAGCGTGTCTTGCGCACTTTTAACATTTATACAATCGCAGCGCGTAGTTTGGATGTGAGAGGAGCGCATATTCAGTAAATAATTTGTGATAACCTCGATCCCTTGGATCGATACTCCGCAGAGATCTGGCACCCTTCAGATCAAATGTCCGCGCCAGTTGATATATCCCAACCAGCTGATGCAATTATTTGACAGCTCTCTGCGACTGAAGCGATCGACGTCGACTGGTGGTGAGCGAATTGATGCCAGTGAACCACCGCTTGACGTTGGTCGTTTGACAGGTGTGAGTAATGGATAAATTAAAATCACATTCCCATAGCTTTAGGACGAGAAAAGTCGTAAAACTAAAAAGTAGAAGATTCGATGAAGACTGAAGTTCGTCGAGGTTTGATGTCCTGGTTGCTGGCGGTCGGATCCTCTGTTTGTCTCGGTATTTTGTAGCGTGTGAGGGAACATATTTCCTGCGCGTGAAGAAAAATGGTGGAAGGTGCGGGAGTGGGCACTCGAAAAAAACGGAAAAGCAAAGTCACTCGTTTCTCGTCAAACAGGATCCATCGATATTTAGTAAAGTTGGCTTTTTCATGAGTAATGTGGCGGCACTTTCACCTTCACGGTGCTCTTTATACCCTACAGCCACCGTCTTCATCCAACTTGTTTGTTAATTGCCAGTATTATTTCATGATATAAGTGTGCGGGGAGTAAAGGTAATAATTTCATCTGAAAAATAGAGATTCGAAATTGCTTATGATATGAAACATAAACTAAAACTAGGATAATGGCGGTGATAATTCTATGTAAAGTGCTACACTAGTTGAATACTTGAGCCATACATTTCTTATAAATCGTGGTGTTACAATATTCTGGCATATACGTCGGCAACTGGTGAAGAAAACGGGATTATAGTATTTCCACTATCATCAGGTGCTACAGACAAGAATGTTACAATCTAATACAATGAATCCAATAATTCTGATTCAAAGCGCTCAAGTTTCCCTATTGCACTTACTTATATGCTCACAGCTGGTCATTGCAGTATTTTGAATTGTAGCGCCTTGAATGTTAATATTCCTTACTCAGAGATACTGATATTTACTACATTTGCTTATGATTGAGTACAGGGATTTTTGGGCTTCCTACATTTTGCTGAACTTTGACTGAATCTTTTCCTTGAAACATTATTTATTTGCTTTTCCTTCAAATTGAGCCTAGAAAAACTGAATTTATATAATTTATTCTTTTCCTTTATAAAATAAAATATATAAAATTCGTAAAAAAGTCGCTGGTCATGTAAATATTGTAGCGGACATTTTTGAATAGTATATCAAGAATATATATTTAAAGTTAGACTAAAGAAACATTCCTAGTTTACTTTTAATTCAATTCCACCACCGAATTCGAGCGATTAATTTACATTAAGAATTAAGAAAGAAATTTTATGAAAACTGAATACAATATATATATATATATATATATATATATATATATATATATATATATATATATATATATATATATTTATATATATATATATATAAAAGGTTTAAGAAAGTGCTAAATACGTTCAAAAAAAAATTATAATATAGTGGAAAAGTGGAAATAATATGTAGATTCGGATTTTGTTTTGCAAATTTTAAGAATAATGAATTAAATTAAAACGTTCATTTAAAGAAAAATATATGATTGTATTTCAAAGATATAACTAAATAGGAAAATTATTATTGCCTAAGCAACTTTCTTCAATTTTTAAGTTCAACAAGTAATAACAATAATCTATGTTTAATTTCAAAATTTCCTACATATACAAAAAGATATGGATAAAAGAAGAAAGCAATCGTTGAAAACATTTGGCTAAAACCATTCAAATGAAAAACGTTTGATCAACGAAATAGATAAATTACTAGAAAATTAACGAATTCAAATCAACATGAAACGAAAACAGTCATATTTGTTGTAAGCTGAATAGAAAGTGATGCATTTAACGTTCTTCTTTCACTTTTGGAATTATTTTATTATTGAACATTCCATATCAGGACTGCAATTTTTTATTTTTTTTTATGCACAGCTTTTGTCGGGTGTCACAATCAATTTCAATCGTTCAATTGATTACGTAATAAATTGACGATTTATACAATATTTCCTGGCATCAGTCAACGAGCAAACAAACAATTTCCCCTAATTCATCACAATCGAAAAATGAAAATGATGTATTAAATACATCATTTTCACCCATGAACTTAAAACTAAGAGCATAACATCATACCAATTGTGTATACCATTGATTACGTGCATAATAAACATAATATTTAAATTTACTCTTGTGAATTTCGCAATCTAAAGCTAGAATTTATATAAGGCTAAATAAGGATAAACTAAAATAAAAAGCAACGAAAAAAAGTTAAAAGATGTCTAGTCGATTTTCTGTACCGATAATATAAAATTAAAGATTGATTAATTCAAAATTTTAAGATTATAAGCAAACTTGAGAAGCTAAAACAAACAAAAAAATTTTGATACAAAAGTGGTTGCTACAATTTAGGTTTTGATAAATTTAGGACAAATTGCTTAAGTCTTTTTATTTGGTAAAAACTTTAATTTATGAAGAATAAATTTAAAGCGCGTTATACTACATAACCAATAAACAGCATGAATCTCTGAATTAACCCACGGTTTTCCTTTCCAGCAAAACCGTTTCTCTTTCAGCAGGATCATTTCGGCAAAAGGTGAGTATGCCACCGAGAGTAGGATTCCAGTTATCGGCAAATGGTCGGTTACGCGTTGCGGTCGGTACACGGTGCTTTGGATTGAGTTTGCGTTTTTTATTAGAGTTAGATTTTTTCGGTTTGAATTCGAGTAAGTTATTTCAGGCACCACGTCTGTAATATTCAGGATCACGCCTTCTTTTCAGCGGTTGTCTTGGTTCCTCTGCCATGAAATGAAGCTCCGTAGTATGAAGTAGAGTCGTTGTAAATTGTTCGACTCATCTTAAATCGTGCATTTAAATCGGACGCTAAGTTTTGTAACTCGGGCTTAGTGTGTTCGCGTAAGACCCACGGCCGAAATTCCTATCCAAACTAGCTAGCTAGCCAACAGCCACCTCGGAGTAAACTAAGAGTGTCCGGACTTGTCAACCTAAAGAGTACAGCTCATTGCCACGTTCCATGGCTTCACGACTAGAACCAATGAGAGATTGATTTAGATTTCCCTCGGGAAATCTCGAGTGAATCAGCGTACGAGACGTGGTAAAAACATTCTCATCATTATTCATCTCCTTGATTTTATTTTTTGTGCGAAAGATACCTTCCGATGTGTCGTCCCAGCGTAAAACCTGTAAGGACTTTCCATTACCTTAGTGGGAACTGTCAGCTGGATGGGTTCCTCTTATCAGCATGGACTTTCAAGAAAGTAGAAGGCTACCTTGCCTTTGTAGTGCGGAAATAGATGAGTGGTTTTGGTTCAATTTTCGGTAGCGTATGCTGGAATTGCGAAGCCCGGAATGCTTTCACGCATTGAGATTTTGGCCGCGTACAAACATCGTTACGGTGACGCTATCACTCATCTCGTCGAGTCAATTAACGTAGATTAGAGACGGTTTTTGTAATGTACTTGGGGTTGGGGTAAAGTTTAAAATAGACCAGGAGCACCCTCTTATCGGCAAAACACCATTCATTTTAATTTCCTTATGGAGGAGTCGGCACTGCTGGGAACGAAAAAGTTCACTAAGCAAACTTTTTTTTTGGATAGGTTACTCATAGCCTGCCACTGTCGGCCACATAAATAGAGTGGATAAGTCTTTTTCATAGTTAGTAGGATTAATTTGTCGTTCGTATATAATTCCATAGATGACAACCAAGCGGACTCCAGAGAACCTCTAAAAATGTACATCCAGCCAACTGTGGGATCCGCTATGAGGACGTCATGGAGAGCGTTACCAGTGTGAGATTGGAGTGCGGACACCTGTTCCATGGCATTTTTATCCAGCAGCTGTAGTGAAACATGGTTTTATAAAAAGTCCGTGAAGGACTGCTGCGATGGATGGTGTGATTCGCCAAGGTTGCCCTTGTCTGAGGACGCGTGAATATACTGGCAGGCTAGCATTGTGGAACCTTTCGTCCATAACCTCGCATGACGAGACTTAGTCAACGAAGCAATCATACTGCAGAACTAGTAGCAGCTGGTCACGTAGGCACTAAACTGACACATATCAAGAGGAGTGAAGCCCTTCTGGATCGCGAATTCAAACGGGAAACAGACCAACCCGTCGTAGAGGTAGTTGCAAGCCCCACAGTCTGTTGGAACTGTCAACAACCGGGACACAGGTTCTCTGCATGCCCAGCCGAGCCAACGGTCTTCTGTCAGCGCTGAGGAAAAGCGGGCACTTACGCCCCGGATTGTGTAGATTGCAAGTTGCAAAAAAAACTTGCCAGCGAATGCCGTAAACATCCGTTAGCCTAAAACGTGACCAAAAAGACACTGAACTCGTTGCTTCGGATAATCAAACCCCAAATACGACTCCAACCTTGTTGACTTGCATCACCAAACACAGTTCTACCGAAGTTCCACAGCCAACGTCACGTGCTACCGAGCCGGACCTTCAGGGAAATGGCTATGAATCGAGTGCTCCATGACATGCTAGGCCCTTTCATGTTAGACTGCGGGACTATTTAGCTGCTCGCATGTGCAGCTTCAGTGAGGAGATGGTTCTCACCACTCCTCTGGGAATCAAGCGAGTCATGCGTTGGATGTGGAGCTTCTAGAGAAGAGTGAGGCAGTCAAGCAAGACGTTACGTGCAACTCAACTGGACGAATTATACAGATCAGATCTCGCAAAACCGACTGGTAGGCTTGATTGACGCTGGAGCCAGTGTCAACTGCATAGCAGCCAATTTCACAAGAGAAATCCTGACGAACCACGTGAATCAAATCCAGCATTTTACTACCTGGCTAAGCACGGTGGACGGAACCCGTCACTCCATAGTGGGGAAACTCACGACAGGTGTCAGCTTTAAAGGTGCGACCAAGCTCTGGATTTTCACATTCTACCCCAACTGACCCAGAACCTTTACTTAGGGGTTGACTTTGCCCGAAGATTTAATATGGCCCTGGCATTATTTTCTAGCATAATACTTGACTCTGTCGCCACCGCCCATGATGAGACATTACCTTTTCACTCATTTCAACGTGCATTAGATTCCAATCAACAGCTACGACTAAACTCGTGTCTCACATGATAGATGTGGGGGATGGTAAACCCCACAAACAGAGACATTTCGCCATATCTCTGGTGAAGGAAAAGTTGTTATATGGACATGGGCTTCACTGGTCACTTTAGTTTTTAAGCCGAATAAGGTCCAATTATGCTTAGATGCCTGATGTTTGAATGCCGTCACTGTCAAGGATGCATATCCCCTACGTTTGATCCTTAAGTCGATTACTTAAAGCCCATTTCATTACGAGCTTGGAGCTCAAAGACGCTTTCTGGCAGATCCCATTAGATCCTAGCTCAAAAGAGAAGACAACCTTCACGTTCCCATGTCACCCATTGTATCAATTTCTGATCATACCATTTGAACAGTGTAATGTTCCCCAAACAATGACCACCGCAATCACGGCACCATATTTTCGTATACTTGGACGATTTATTGCCTACAACCGAGACCTTTGACGAACACATCTGCTTGTTTCAGGAAGTTGATTTGCATTTCCGGAAGGCAGGGTTAATCATCAACATACAGAATAGTCAGTTCCTAATGAGGGAAGCTAAGTATTTGGGAAATATCATTGACCATGGCAGCATCAAAACTGACCCAGACAAGACACAAGCGATTGATTGCCTTTCTTCTGCCAATGACCGGAGTTATGCCGATCCTTAGGGTTATGCGGATAGTGTCAACAATTTGTATGTGACTATGCAACCATCACCACACCCTTGACCGACACACGACGTAAGGGATGAAAGTTCATCTGGGAAGAGCCCGGCTTGCGAGCCTTTCAAGAGCTGAAGAAGAGTCTGACAACAGCCCACGTACAATATAGCCGGGACTTCAATAAACTGGTCTCAATCCTTTGTGATGCGAGTCAACATGGAGTGGGAGCAGTCTTAGTGCAGGTTACGGAAGACGACGAGGAAATGACTATAGCCTTTATGTCCCACAAGCTGAACCCTGCTCAGCGGGACTAAACTGTCTCTGAGCAGGAATGCTTGACGGCGGTATTGGCATTGAATCGTTTTCGTACATATGTCGAAGAACATCCCTTTGAAATAGTAACGGTTCATGCGTTCCTGAAAAGGCTGATGAGCCAGACTGACCTCCGTGGCCACTTGGCGAAATGAGCCTTGAAATTGTAGGCATTCAACTTCACGATTCGATACCAGAGTGGAAGCCAACATGTGGTGCCGGATACCTTATCAAGGATGTTTACCCCTGAAGGAGCCGAGTTGGTCCAGGATCGACCTGGACCATCCCGCCTTAAAGTCGATAGGCTAAACCCGGCTGATGCATACTATCCAGAGCCAGTTACCACAGCTGCCAGAACTGCGGGTGACGGAGGGATTTGTATACAAGGGGATGGGGTACGCATCTGGAGACCCCATGCAAGAAGAGGAACAGTGGAAGCTATGGATGCCCGAAGAATTGACCACCGATTTTATTAGATGTGCTCATAACCACCAGTTGTATGCTACGGTGCCTAAAAACATATTTCTTTTGACCAAAAATGGCACAACAAACAAAAGCATATGTTGCCTGTGAGATGTGTAAGTGCACCAAAGCGCCAAATGCTGTTCTTTAGCCTTCGTTGGGTAAGCTACAACTACCCGAGCGTGTGTTCCAGCGCTTGTATATCGAACTCATCGGTCCTTATCCTCGCTTGACATCTGGTCACATCAGAGCTGTCGTGGTCCTGGACCAACTGTCAAAGTTCCCAATCATTGAGTCTATTCGAAACATGCATGCCAACCCGATAATAAGCTTCTTGGAGAAACGCGTCTTCCATGTATTTGGAGTACCAAATTATTTGAATTTACATGTGATTTGTGGATTACATCCATTGTTCTTTATGTAAGAGCGTATTATTTTTAAATAATTTTGTAACTATTCCTTTTTTTAACCGACTTTCAAAGGAATGAAGGTTATCAATTGATCACGTATATTTTTTTTTTAACTTTTTTTATGTGTTTTCACGCATAACTTTTAAACGGAGATAGATTAGAGAGTTCTGTTTTCAGCAAAAGATGCGTCTTTCTTTTTGTTAGGTCTCATTAAAAAGATAATAAATTCAAGTAACGGCAAAGGCCTTATACCGTTGAAACTTACAGTTTCTCGACTTCCACCCCGATTTTTCAGCATAAATTATCGACGCGTGTGAGGATTTTGATTGAAGAGGTTTCAAATTAAGAACAACATATTGATCTAAAGTGAAGAATTCTGTAGATATTAACAGTTCAATATGATTTATTGATGTCGAAAAACTTAATTTCAATTATCTTTCATACAGAAGGTGCCAATTATAAGGCACTCTTCGAGGATTCGATGGAGATACCAAAATCTTTGATAATGGACGATAAAAATGATCAGTATCCTTAATTTTCTGCATAAATAGCATATTTCACTTCATCATTTCTACCGGAAATAAGCAATAAATTAATTCTAAATTGTAATGTTTTTCTACTGGCCATTTGTAATGATTTTGACTCGCACTGAACGTTAAGATTTCCCGAAGGAAATTCGAACCAACCTCTCATTGGTTCTAAACGTGGAGTTTGAGTCGTGCCAACGAATGGTACACAATCGGTCAACCAGTCCGTGCACTCGTAATCCATTTCGCGGTGGCTGCTAGCCGGCCAGCTAGTTTGGAGTGGATTTTGGTCGAAGGTCTTCTAAACGGATTACGCTTGATTACTTTAATTCAGCCACCATTACGTACCCGTTTTAAATGTGTCTGAAAAGCAACCGTATGGGAAAGAAACCTATCTCTACTTTATTCCGTATTTACCTTCACTTCAGTCAAACAACAGCAAAAAAACTTGATTTAATTCCGTGTTCCCGGAAATTTTTGCTTATTTTGCTGACGCAGTACCGAAAAATATCCTACTCTAATGCAAAGTGCTAAATATCCTTCTCTAATAAAAAACCTTAAAACAAATTATGGTACCACGTACCGACTGCTACGCGAAACCGGCCATCCGCGGACTACAAGAAGCCTACGCTCTAAGTGGCATACTCGCCGTTCACTGACATTGTCCTGCTGGAAGAGAAGGGTTTAGCTAGAAAGGAAAGACTGGGTTAGCCTAGCAATTCGTATTCGTTTTTATTTCTTTCATAATAGTACTTTGTATCTTTTTTCTTTTTTTGAAAAATCAAATGTATTTGTATCTAAGGCTAACTAAATAACTAACGGTACACGCTAATTTCGCAAGGTTTCATTTTCTTTGCTTTTATCTCATCAAATCAGTCTTCGTTTCTTATTTCTCCCATGTTTTAACATTCTATTTTCTACAATTTATTGTAATTGCTTATTTTATATTATAATTTTTTGTTCTTATAAGTTCAGTTCTATATTTAAAACACATTACTATTTGCATCTCAATATTGAATTTGTGAACTGATCAATTTACAGTTAATCGAACAAATTCCTTACTTTTTTCTAATAAAAATTATTTACAATCTTATATAAACAATAAAAGTGTAAAGTTATCAATGTATTATGGATATAATATAACATATTTTAATTTTTAAATGGATTGTAATATTTAGCAACTAATTTCTCATTCCGCCTGGTTCAATGCAGAAAATGTAGGAAATTATTTAATGTAAGTTCATATACCTCAGATATAAACCTTCAGTTTCTCTTTTAAATATTACTTTGAAAGTAATTTACGCACAAGGACACTTTCCTTTTGAAATTTTTGCAAAGGAGGACCTAATTTGGAATTTTATATGGGTCATTGACTGGAAGTCGTCAAATAGAAAAAAATTGGAAGAATCAAAATTAGCAAGTTTTAACTTTCGTGCAACAAAGTGGCGCCCCAAAAATTATTTTCAATAATTTGGTTTAATTTTGAATGTTATAAATTTTTCTCGTTAATTTGTTTACACACTACTTTATTTCGTAGTAGTTAAAAAAAAGATTCGCAAAAATGCTGAATTTGATTTTCATCAATATCTCAATTATTTTATTAATTTTCCTTCATTTATTCTTATTTCGATGTATTAATAAAATAAGGTAATATTAATTCATGATCATCATTTTCAATCTCGAAAGCTTCAAAGCTGATTCAAATTAAATTCATTTCACTAGCAATATCTTAGAAATTAATTATATACATTTTTGACTCTTAATTTTTAAGTGCAAGGATTTTTTTTATATCGTAAGTATAAATAATATCGCATTTGGAAAAAATTATCGTGTTAATTTAAAACTTAAAAGAAAGTAGGCAAGATTATCCAATATTTCATAATATAAAAAAATAAAATAGTCCTTACTGAATATAGTTTGACCGGGAAATTAAGTAAATCGCTACTCCTCTTAATACATGATACTGTGTTTTTGGTCGTTACTTGCAGCACCATTTTTTCCTTATTGTAATTTGATTATGTCTTGTTGAATTGTAATTGTATGATATTAAATGTAATATGACGGTTATAATAGTTTTATTTAAAAATTGCTGTACTGCTATTATATATGTCCTTGATTACTAAATTGAAACTGCTCTCATTGTTGCTTTATACCGGTTTTATGTTGTATTGAATATCACTTCTATACACACTTTGGATATAATCGTTAAAAATTAATTTTCTTTCAATCAAGATGTTTCATTCTATGTTGATCATATATGATCATATTTTCATACATGAAATGTATATACCTAGTATTATGGAAACGCTCAATTTTCATTGCGAACGCACCAATAAATTCATGTTTTCCACGATATCACCCTAAGAAACTTTTGTGTGGGATTTCCGACATGTTATCATTATTTAAATTATTATCAATTTTACTTCTTAAGTCTTTTCACATTTCGAGGGTTGTATAATTTTATAAACATTATCTTTAATGTTCATTTTAATTAAATTTATATTAAATTTAATTATTACAAAACACCACCTTCAGCAAAGACAGAGATCAGATCTGAACCTCATTTATCTTTTAATTTTCTCAGTCGCGTGTGCTAATCGCCAAACACATGGACTACATACACAATGCAAAGCCCTAATGTGGTAAAAAACAGACATTACCACTTCCAATCTCAACAACTAAGCCACAAAAGTTTTTATTTCTTTATGTAATTTAAGAACCCCAACCCACATCATCCATGATTTCTCATCCCAAACTCCCCAATTAAATGGTAGTAAATGCTCTTGGGGTCGCACATTGGGTTTACTGGTTCCCCAATAATGTAACATTAAATGCCGATAAATGTTAATAACTGTAAATGCATCTACAACTCTGATACTAAACCCTATTTACACCTCCTGTGTGGGGGTGTAAGAGGATGACGGCGAATCTTTCGCGCCTGATAACAGAATCGAAGTAATAACCATGCCGCCAGAATGGAGGTTGGTGACGGGCTAACTCCCCGTCCCTGGAAAACCTTTAAATGTTTCGAAACCTGCAGATGGGCCTCGGAATGGATTGGATTCATGCCACCGACCTCGCAAACGAAAAAAGGACTCTGGTATTGGATCCTGGAACGTCAGATCACTCAATTACGCTGGCGCTGTTAAGGACCTTTTACAACAGGCCAGTTAATATCAATTACAAATACTGACAGTCCAGGAAACGAATTGGACTGGAAATGACATTCAAGTCATGAGATCGCACACAATATTCAAAAGTGGGAAGCCTACTGGAAAACGAGAATTCGAAGTGGACTTCATTGTGGATAGGGAGTTCAAATCAAACGTTATTGATTTTAAATGAATAAACTAATGGTTGTGAGCAATCCATATAAAAGCGAAATTCTTTAAAATCTGGCTGATCAATGTTCACGCCCCGACCGAAGAAAAGGACGAAGAAACAAAGGATACGTTTTATAATCACCTGGAGAGACTGATCGACTCATTGCCTACAAACGACACAAAAATAGTTTTGGTTGATTTCAACGCTAAAGTTGGCAATGAGCTATCTCATCGGGAAACTACTGGACGATATAGCCTATACAATGAAACAAATGACAATGGCCAGCACCTGATTGACTTTGTATGTAGCAGAAATCTAGTCATACGTTCGACTTGCTTCCCACATCGACGCATTCATAAAATGACCTCGGTATCACCGGATCGCAATACACAAAACCAGATCGATCATGTTCTGATCCAATAACGTTGGGCCTCGAGCATACTCAACGTCTATACATACCGAGGAGCCAATTGTCACTCAGATCATTACTTGATAAAATTAACCTATCGATGCCGTTTGTCAAATGCATATTCGGCGAAGACCAGCCCGCTGCAAAAAATTGACATCGAAAGGCTCCAAACGGCGTCTGTGGTTGAAAATTTCACGGAGACTCTCAACAATTAGCTGGCTCTCATCTTATCAGACACATCATTAAAGACGAGCAACAAGCTCTGGATGAAAGTGAAAGTGGCTATTAGGATCGTGGCAGAACAGACGATCGGACATCAAGCTCGGCGCAAGTGGAATGATTGGTTCGATGATGAGTGCCAAAATGCTTTAGACAAAAAGAATCAGGTGAACAAGGAATACGTAGGTAGGAAAACTAGGACGCAGAGAGATCACTATGAAAATCTCAGAAGAATAGCGAATAAGATAATTATGACTCAGAAAAGATAACATTATGACGACCAATTGAGAAGTATAGATGTAAATCTAGCAAGCAACAACACAATAAAAGCATATAAAGTAGTGAAAAGCCTGAAACGTGGTTATCACCCATAAACCACGCTCTGTCGTGATGACATCGACATTATCATCGCTGATGAAACCAAGATCAAGGAAAGATGGGCATCATATTTTAAGAACCTCCTTAATCCTCCGCACAGTTCCAGGGCATTGGAGCCTATAGATATCTGCAGAGAACGTCCATCGGTCCTACCAACTCTGGATGAAGTTTGTTCCATTATCAAAGCCCAAAAGAATAATAAAGCGCCGGGCATCGATGAGATTCCAGTGGAGCTCATCAAATATGGTGGGAGTAGTGTTCATAAAGCTATTCACAAATTCATTCAGCACGTTTGGCAACAAGAACATATACCGAAAGAGTGGAGCCAATCAATTATATTCCCTGTCCACAAAAAAGGGGACAAGCTACAGTGCGAAAATTATAGAGGCACATCACTACTTTGTACGGCGTACAAAATATTTTCAAAAATCGTAGACAATAAAATCACATCTAGACCAACAGTATTATTGGGGAGTATCAAGGTGGTTTTAAAGCAGGTAGATCGAATATAGACCACTTATTTACAGTCAAGCAGCTACTTGAAAAATGCTGGGAGTTCAACATAGACGTACATCAAATTTTCGTTGACTTCAAGCAAGCATACGACAGTATTGATCGTAACGTACTGTACCAAATAATGCTTTGCTTTGGCATCCCAGCCAAATTAGTCCGTCCTACCAAAATGACAATGACGTCGATAATCTCCCAAGTCCGCATCAATAACCAACTCACCGATGCCTTTGACACAATATCAGGCTATAGCAGGGAGATGAGCTCACACTTGGTGAATATATTGTAGTATCGAGAATGTTAGCGAAGTTTTGTATTTAGGCACCAAAATAACGAAAACAGGCAATGAATGAGACGAAAAACGCCAAAGAATACATCTCGCAAAAAAATGTTTTATTCAGTATTGACGATCTTGAAGACCAACTGCATACACAGGAAAACAAAGCTCCAAGTATGCAAATCTGTGATAAGACCTGTGTTTTGCTATGTATATGAAACATGGACGCTAACCCAAGCATCTGCAAATATATTGAACGCCTTTGAGCGGCGGGTCCTGCGGCGAATAATCGGAGCGGAGCTAGACGGGGACCAATGGCGAATTCGATACAACCATGAGCTGTATGAAATTTTTGACGACCCGGGGGCCTCAACGATTATAAGGCTGCGGAAGCTGCAATGGGCTGGCCATTTGAATCGTATGGATGAACAACGGATATCCAAAAAGGTATTCGATGCGAGAACTGAAAACCGAAGACCAGTGGGGAAACCAAGGAAATGACGGTCCGATTCGGTCAACGAAGGCAGTTTGTTGCTGCTCGGACGTGGTCAATGCAGCAAGACAGCTGGAGGCGCTATTTACAGGAAGCGAAGACCCAAGAGGGGCTGTAGTGCTAAGAAAAAGATGAATTTAAGAGCACAATTGAAGCCGAGACCGACTTTGATATAGTTATAACTACAAATAGACTGTTTTCCATGTTACTTTCGAGATTTTTAAACAATCCCAAATGGTGCAGAATCGCCACTTCATAAAACTTTTTCACCGACAATTTGGCTCACTTCAAGGAAATTTTTTCCACTTTTCTTAGTGACCAAATTCTTATCAGAATTTCACAACGAATGCGAAGCCTAATTTGGTTCAGTAAAAACGGCGAATTTAACTACACCACCACAAACAATTGAGACCGAACTAACCTGTAAGCGGTTGTGGGTTTGGCGCAAATCCCAAATCAATATGTGCTACTGATTTCGAACTGCCACGTGGACTTCTAGTTGGACTGGAAGAAGCTACTGTAGGCCCATCCTGACGGAGCAACGCCACTGCAACCGCTGCCCTTCCTTCTCGTTGGGAAGAGGCCGTTGGGGGGAGCTCCATGCCACTGATGCTGGGTTTGAAAATAATTAGACGCTGTATTAAAAATCTACAATAGAACTTACTTGATATTTAGAAAGGGCTTGCATGTCTAAGGGACTGCAAACATTGTAGGTGGAGGCGCAGCCATCTGCAATCCGGGATGGTATCCGGGAGCACCCAACTCGAGGCGACTGCCACTGACACTCACGTTGCAAAATCTCTAAAACCCTGTGCAAGTTTTACTGCGCATTGTTTTCCTCGCAGAGGAAAAAACTCTCATGATGCCCAGCGTTTGCCATACTAATTGAGCTCCGGGGCACAAATTTGCACTAACCAGATCCTCAAAGTGGAGGCTATGTTGTACCTTTTGCAAAGGGGGAAAACAAATTCTTTGCATCCGGGGATCGCAAATACTGCACATAACCAAAATTAGCGTATACGGAAAATTTAATATTGTACTCAGCTAATTGCTGGAACCATAACGATATGAAAAGTAACTACGAATCACGTAGGATACATAGATCTGCTGATCGGCGTCAGTGGCGTAGGGCTAATTTATTAGAAAATGCAAAAATAATACAATTCAACAATATTTACAGGGAAAGTTTTAGAATGCTTTTCTTTTCTGCATCCATTCTTTGTTTATAGATGAACTTCGTAAAGGATCCTTCTAACATCCTTAAACGTAAACGTCACACATAGGATTTATAAAATTCCCCGAAGAAATAATAAGGATTGATTGATTGCAAATTATAGAGTTGATTCGTTGCTCTCCAGTTGATATTACACATTATATGTACAGAAATCTAAAATTAGTAATTTCCATACTAAAGACTGGCAAGAATCGCAACCCAAAAAAAAAGTTACTTTTCCTTGTATAACTGATCATAACTTTAAAGATGAACACGAAAATGCATTGTCGAGTTTTCATTGAACTGTAAGGTATAATTTGCTTGAAACTTTCACGAAAAGTATGTGCCATAGTTAACTGAAAACGAAGGCAATGTGTATCGAATCAACGTGAACGGGTGATACTCGTACGGTTAAGAAGGATATTTTTAAGTAAATTTCTTAAAATTGATTGCGGAGTTGACCTTGTGTGCATATATATATATATATATATATATATATATATATATATATATATATATATATATAAATATATATCTATATATATATATATATATATATATATATATATATATATATATATATATATATTTGTAAGTCCTTTTCGATTGAATATTCCTTTCATTTAAAATAGATTTTATTTAAGTACATATTGTCCATTATTATCTATGATATTTTGCCATTTTTCGGGTACAGCCATTATTCCATCTGTGTAGAACTGCTGTGGTTTATCGGCAAAAAACTTGGCCAAATGATTTTCACAGTCCCTTTTTGAAGTGAATTTCTTTTCATGAAGGATGTTTTGCAGAGACTGAAACAAACGGTAGTCTGATGGTGTAAGGTCTGGACTATACGGTGGATGCATCAAAACTTCCCAGCCAAGCTCTGTCAATTTTTACCGGGTGTTGAGTTGGTCCTTTTATAATTAATTAATTAGCTAAATTACCTCTTTTGTCGTCCAGCCCGATAGTATCTGGCCAAATTGGACATGCACTGAAGCAAAGCTTCTATGCCGCAATATCTTCTATGTTTGGCCGTATAGTCCAGCCAAAGAATCCACAAATCAGAAAAATCCTTTTCGTCTTCAAATAAGTTCCAGCATAAGAATTATCAAAGGCCGAATCATTGTTTTTACGACGGGTCAGAAAGTTCTGATCCTGAATTAACATTTTACATTCTTTTTATACTTTCTAAAACCTAAAATCGATGTCATAAACTACAAAACAAAATGTGTGGTCTCATGACCCATTAATTACTTCACACATTTGTTTTCCTTGTTATACGATCCATTGATACAATCAATGGAACTACAAGTGCATATACTCTTTACGTAAATATTCTAGGTCAAGTCTCAAGCGTCTGCTATTGACCATCTGCAAACATATGGCAATTGTTTTCATTTTCTTTCAAGAATGCAGTAGAAAGTAAAAGTAAAATCAAAACAATTGAATGAGTGGGTGTCGTATTACATGTACATTTGTTTTGAGAATTCTTTAGGTTGGGTTTACGTTTCCATTGATGATTGTTTCTTGTTCTATTTTTTAAATTCTATTTTTGAATGATTACAATGTTCTAGTTTTGCAATTTGAATTATGGTAAGTATTGGAACTAATTTCAGGTAATAATGGTAAGTATGGGAATCATGAATCATTACACGGGTCATCAAAAGTTTGTGTGGCCTGGCATTTCTATTGATCAATACTGGCCGGTTTTTTAAATTGCTTGTTACAATCTGGTTAGTTGCTGACAGTAGAGAGCCAAATTGAGTGTTTGGCCAGGTTCTAGCACCTCATGATAAACAATTCCCTTCCAATCCCACCATACACACAGCATAACCTTATTTGGTGTCAATCCTGACTTTGAAGTCGTTTGTGATGATTAACTTTTTTGGACCATGATCTTCTTCGAACAACGTTCTCGTATCTTACCCATTTTTAATCGCCCGTAATGACTTGCTTCAAAAATGGATTGATTTTGTTGCATTTCATTAGCATTTCGCAAATGGAAATTTGGGCGATCAATTTTTTTTGTGATAATTCATGCAGTACCCAAACGTCAAACTTCTTTCTGTAGCCAGCATTACGCAAATGGCTCAAAACTGTTTGGTGATGGCAATGTAGATGGCACGCATGTATGTTTTGATGGTCGTGCTTTGAGTATATGATATTTGAGTATATGATATTTGAGTCCCTTACAAACACTGTGGCATAGTTTTCGGTGGGAGTGCATGTTTCACGCAGGTCCTATGACCATGAGCAAATGTCAAATGCCGATTGCAGATGCGCAACGTATTGTCGTTCAATATTTTAGTGTGGAAAGGCGTTAAAAACACGGAAATTTTCCTGCGTTTGCGACATCATTTCGGTAGTGAGTGCCTAAGTAGGGCTGCTGTGCCATCTAGAATGAGCCGCATGATCATCGACCGTGAACCAGCATAACGCCAGATAAAATCTGCCGCGTAGAACAATTTATTTTGGGGGACCGTGGGATGAATGTTCGAGACATTATAGTTGAACTCGTCATCAGTATTGGTAGTGTAGAGCCTTTCATCCTCGAACACCTTCAATATCGCAAACTCGAAACGGAGGTGCATTCCAGCAGAAGTGCGATTCTTCTCCAGGATAACATGCGTTCTCATAACGTGCGTCTCAGGCTCGATACAATTCCGGAATAGGGGTGGGAGATTCTGGAATACCTGTAACCATCGATTTCAATTGCCCGAAAATATTTGAGGAGACCATCATATTCTTTGCGGCTACACTGAACTGTGTCCGACAGTTGATCATACGTAACGATTAATTTTCGCTCGATGCAGTATTTATTTTCAGGCCCTGAATACCTTGTCATTTGTAACAACTCTCCAAGTTTTTTTCGATCGTGGCTTTATTTCCCGGCATTCTAAGTATTCATCGAAAATTTTCAAAACATCAATGCATTCTAACTTCCGGTCAACGGACACTTCTTCTTCATTGCTATTGTTCAGACTTTGGTCAGTGGAGCTGCTACCACCTTTAGGACCTTTCAGCAGAAACGTGCTTGTTGCTTGTGCAAATTTCAAATTTGGAACTAACAACAAACTATTTGAAATTTCGGCATCTTTTACTTCGTACGTTTTTGTTTCCGTACATACAACAACTTTATCGCGGAGTCCTCCCTTGAATTGAATTATTTGATCCCCTTTAATTTGTTGCATGAGGTGAGTATCTAATTCGAAAAGTTTGAAGCCACTTAGTGATCTTTCCATCCTGATAATAAACAGTCTGAGTAATTTGTGTTGAATTTCGTTCATCCAATTTCGCATGTTTGATAATAGATTTGACATCGTCCAGATTTCTTTCATAGCTTTCCACATTGGGATCATCGGCACGCGCTCCAAACTATGCTTCTTGACAATTCGCATAAATTCCAATTGGGTTTTGTCCAATTTTCGATCGAGAAATTTCACATTTGGTTCGCTGTTGCTGTTCCCGGATGTTAAGATGATTTGCCTGATGATATTACCCTCTAAGCGAATTATGTTGGTGTCGTAGAAGGATGTTAAGGTAATCCTTGTTGCGATTTGTGAAATTTAACTTTGCAAAAACTAACCGGGCTGAATCTTTCACGGGTTCGGACGATTTTATTCGAAGGTTAGGTGTTCCCATAGAGATACAAGACTGTAGAGAGGACAGTCAACAACTTTTTTGTCCAAATTTCCCCTTAAATACTAATATAAATTTACAACTGCCAAACAAATTTGTTCAGAGATAACGAAAAGTAGGGGCAATAATTCATTCATTTTCATTGCAGTAACACATGATAAATTTAATGTGGATTGTTTCATTAGAATCAATATTTTACAATTTATTTTGCTGAGGCTAAATAATTTAACAAGTTTTCAATGTTATTGAATTTCAGACAAAAATAATAGCATCCAATTTCTATACATTATCTCTTTTGCATTACTGATATTGATGATCGATCATTTCACACAAAATTACTAGCAAAAAAAACAAATCCAAGCGAAAAACTATTTGCAGCATCAAAAACTTAATAACGTACAGGAAAATTAAAATTAAAAATTACTTGCGGCGTCCGGAACTTCAAAAAGTAGCAAGCAAAATATTTCATACAATACCAAATAACAAAATTTAAAAATTTAAATTACCCCCATTAATATTTCCATTTGACAAACTAAACGGGAACGTAAGCTGAACACGAATAAAATAACACGAAGAATTAAGCCACGCCCATGTAAGCAAACGGATGGAGTACCGACTGATTATCAAGAAAACGCACGTAATCAACACTAACTAAATCAAAATGTTCAAAAAATACACCTGCACTCAAAAAATAAAGGAGTAACTGCTAACTTACCTTTGGAAAGATGTTCCTGGCAACCGGCATTTCGTATCATTTAAGCACGTAAACACTATGCACTTCATTATTAGTTTTCTATGTTTATAACTAGTGTCATTATCACTTAATCACTTCACTATGTTCTTTAAACCTCACCCCACGTATTACACGATATTAGAAATCAAATCAACACTTTCAATTTGAAATTATTTGATCAAATTCGACGGAAATCCCGACGCGTAAAATGTTTACTCACGTCTATCGGTCGATTTGATAGAAGTGCAACTTCGGGTTCAATTTAAGATATATATATATATATATATATATATATATATATATATATATATATATATATATATATATATATATATATATATATATATACGAGTATATATATATATACACACACGCGTATATATATGAATGTATGTATCAACAGGAAGCAAAGGCCAGAGAGGGGCTGCAATGCTGAGAAGAAAGAAAAGATATAGGTATGTATGCATAAAAAAACAAAAAAAAAAAAAATATATATATATATATATATATATATATATATATATATATATATATATATATATATATATATATATATTTACATACTTGTATATATATATATATATATATATATATATATATATATATATATATACATATATGCATATATATCTATATACACACAATATATATGTGTACAATACATATGTGTACATGTATATAGATATAAAGGATGGTCCAACCATAATGCATGATGTTAATTTTGAGTCACACCTTAACGTCAAGTTTTAGCCCAAAATAATTTGACATTTCTTTATTTCAGTCTTTGACAAATTCAATCATGGAGAGCTACACAATTGAGCAGTGCATTAAGTTTGTTGAAGCCTTGTATGAAAATTGGCGTTCAAATCAATATGCATTTTGTGCACTTCGTGATTTTTTGGTCAGCATAGTCGAACAAATGTGTCCACAATCGGTTGAGTTGTGCGCAAATTACAGCAAACCGGGCTTGTAGGAGTTGTGATTTCACCTATGCATGCTCGCTCAGCTCATTCTGTGGAAAATATTGCAGTTGTTCGCGGCAGTGTGGCAGAATAGCCGTCAACCTCGACTCATCGTCGTGCCGAACAATTGAACATCTCACGAACATCAATGATGTGAATTCCGAATGAAAATTTAAATTTACGCGCTTACAAGGTTCAATTGACTCAAAAGCTGAAGCCTGCTGACCATTTCAAGTGTCGACAATCCGGCGAATGGTTGGTTGAACAGACAGAAGGGAATAGTGACTTTACAAAGAAAATCATATTCAGCGATGAGGTACACTTGCACCTCGGTGGATTTATTAACAAGTAGAATTGCCACATTTAGGTAGATGAGAATCCACGAGTGATTGTTGAAAAGCCAATGTATTCACAAAGAGTGATTGTTTGGTGCCGTCATTGGGCCGTACTTCTTCGAAAATGAGGACGGCCAAGCAGTTAACGTGAATGGTGTTCGCTATTGCGAGATGATAACGGGCTGATTGTGGGCAGAAATTGAGGTTATGGACCTGGACGATATGTCGTTCCAACAAGATGGTGCCACTTGCCCCACAGCCAACGAAATGGCTCTTATGCGCGAGAAATTCGATGGCCGTGTTATCTCACGTTGTGGTGGTGTTAATTGCCCACCACGATCATGTGATTTGACACCGTTAGACTTCTTTCTCTGGGGACATTTAAAAGAAAAGAACAAGAGATAATTCAGCACAAGAAGGAAGAGATAGTTCAGCGCATTAAAAACATTGAACCTCAATTATGCCTCAAAGCCATTGAAAATATGGACTATCGGATAGAAGTATGCCGCCGTAGCAGTGGCAAACATTTGAAAGATATTTTGTTTTGTTACGGATGACCAGCTTTCATCCGGAGACCACACCACGACCACTAAGGAGATCGGGATGCATGTCATTTACACACCCCAAACCCGCTTGAGCATCGAGGTAGCAGTTGACCCATTGTATTTTTTGACACAAATACTACTCTCATACAAAAGAAGGAAATGTTATTGTTATATAATTCAGAAGAAAAATGTTATTTTTGTATGACAAACAATGTTATTTATCAGTCGAGCTAGAGTAGGGCGTTTAACTTAGGTAGGGAGCAAACGGCAGCAACGGATGACGAACGACATCAGAAGGGGGCCGGTCGACCATCACTCTTCCCAACAAGGATAACCTATGGCAACGCATCTAACGCAAGCGCTCCACAAAGGCTAGCACCTACTCGGAAGGCGTTAAGGGGCCCACTCCTGGTCACCGCACTAGATGGATCCACCGTAATCAAAGGTAATGTCAACAGCAAAACCGTGAAGGGATGCAGCGCGCCAAACGGAAACATACACCGGCGAGGCTACTGTAAAATACATGGAGTGCCGTTACGAATGCAAAGACTTACCTCGGGGAACTTGCCGTCTCCAATTTACACTTTCCTGACGGCGTCTCTGGTGCGACGCCAAGACGAGGCGAATCCCAAGTTGAACAATACTCGCGATGTAATGCAGGCATCACGACCAGGTACACATATCACCTGTACTACGCCCAAGTCGACTTTCGGAAATCTCTAAATCATTTCACTAATTCCCGACATGCAACCTTATCGCGACGTACAAACCAATCACTTGCAACATAGAAGTAATGAAGCGGACAAACATTTCGTTCGGGGACGCCATTCCGCCATTCATTTAACACTTTCTTTTAAGACAAATCGGAACACTGACTTGCGAGCCAACCACTTAAACTGATGACCTAACAAGCAATGGAATGCAGGGCGTGCGATTCTACCGACAAACACACGTTTTTCAGGAGGGAAATAAACTCAATGGCGTAAGCTAATTGACCGAAATCGCGTTTGTTTCCACTTTCTGCTGACAACTACAAAATGTCATTCGGCGATGTCATTCTAGGATGATCCAGTGACCCACATATTGGGACTGCCCAGCTGATCCCAAAATAATGGGTAATGCAGTCCAACTCGCGTACAGCAACCATGGGTGCGGAGCCGAGGTAGCGAAGATGGTTGGTAGCCGCGCTACGAACCGCGCCAAAAGGAAAGAAAGAGTTCGTCGTATGAATGGGAGGCCAACCACCTCCAATGTAGCGGACGTCCGTTAAGGCGAACGAATTTAAAGGGCTGAGGGATAACGGAGGCCCTCTTTTTTTGGTTTGACTTCAAGGCAGATCGATCGAAGGATACAGGACTGGCAGCGCGAAAAGGTGATTGGAACTAGGAACAACTTCGTCATCGTCACCACGGCACTCATCGATACCACAGAAGAGCAATTTCGTTCAGCGAGGAGCTGAACAAAACGAGAATCCGGCTCCCGAGATTGGCGAAAATAACCAGACGACCGTTTGCTGGGGCCCCAAGTTAAAGATAGTTTAGCGAGATTAGGAAAAGGTACCTATTTCTTTTTTTTTTTCTTTTTCTATATTACATTTGCTTTTATATTTATTCAATTGAAATCGTTTGTGTGAATATATCGAACTATTTAACCCGGAAATATTCTTATTGTTATTATTGGAAAAAAGGTATTTTTGGATTGTGCGCGACGTTCAAGCGGTGAGGTTTTCTTTTCCTCGTTCGGTTCAACAGATTTTCTTTCAGGAGGTCGTGGTGTGGGTAACCAGGGTAGTTTGGACAGGTTAGGGACGAGAGTAGCTAGAGGAGGCGAAACGTTTATATTTTTTTCTTTTTCCTTCCCTTTTGGTGCTAGTGGTTAACCCTCGTGCGTGCGCTGACGGATCGTCTACTCGCTGACGATCCTATTGTTGAATCCATCCAGCCTAGGGATAGCGAGTTGGCGCCTGCGCCGTCTCCGACGGAGCGAACCGGGCCTGCAAGGCTGGACAGCGCGTCTACCTTTGAGGCGTAAGGGTGACAAATTGGCGCCCAACGTGGGGCTCATTAAGTTAAGTCATTATAGAAGTGGAAGTCAGTGTGAATTCGCGGAAGTGCTTTTCCAGAGTGATTCAGTGAGTGAAAGTGATTAACTAGTGTGAATTTGCGGGAGTGGTTCTCTAGGGTGATTCAGTGAGTGAAAGTGATTAACTAGTGTGAATTTGCGGGAGTGATTCTCTAGGGTGATTCAGTGAGTGATAGTGAATATCTAGTGTGGAATTGCGGGAGTGTTTTCTTAGGGTGATTCAGTGAGTGATAGTGTGTTGTTTCCTAGTGTGAATTTGCGAGGGTGTGTTGCGACGGAAGTGCGAGTGTTGGTGAGATTGTAAATTTGCGGGGGTGTATCGTGTTAAAAGTGCGAGTGTTGGTGAAAGTGTGAGTTTGCGGGGGTGCGTTGGGATAGAAGTGTGAGTGTCGGTGTGAGGGAAAGGGCGTAGAATAAATCCGAATTTGCGGGTTGTTTGGAAGTGAGTGTTTTCTTTTTTTTTTTGGTCTGACTGTGGAATGAATGATTGCGGAGTGAATGTGTCGTTAGTGGTGAATTGAGTAAAAGTAAACCATTGGAACTGAGGAATGATATTTTTTTTTTTTTTTCCCTCTCTCGCTAGTGTTAGTATAGTGCAGGTGGAAATAGTAGCGGAATTCATATATATATATATATATATATATATATATATATATATATATATATATATATATATATATATATATATATATATATATATATATATATATATATATATATATAGGTATATAAAATAAGTAGTGCGTAAATTTAATTTAAATTAATAATAATAAGTTAAATATGGCCGGGAAGGGAAGGATGCTGATAAATCGTTTGGCCAGCGACGAGCTCCAATATGAATTGGCTATTAGGGGGCTGCCTGCTGGCACAGTGGAGGAGATGCGAGCAAAGTTGCGGGTGGCGGTACGGGCGGAGAATTTAAAAAACACCAGTATGGTGAATATCAAAGAGTACCCTTTCACACCCGCAGAGGACATCAAGGCGCTGGAGGAAAAATGGGCAGAAGTCAACTCCCTGGTGGAAGGATTCTCGGGTGATAGAGAGTCGGGAGAGTATTGGAAGATATTGGCCAAGATCGAGTTTTGCCAGCGAAGGTTGGCGAATATCCAAGCTTAGGATCCCGAGGAGGAAATGATCGTGGACAGATTGGAAAAAGATTTTATGATGGCGTTAGGGGGCCTGGATATAACAGCGGGTGGCAACTTGGAGGAGATGGAGGAGGAAACCGTTCCCAGAGCCAGGACATCTACTCCGAAAGCGAGGTTAACGGGAGAAAAAACCAGCACTAAGCCGGGAGGCAGAGTTAACGATGCACCCGGGCTGAAGGCAGGTCCTCCCGAAAGGATCACGGAGAAGGTAGAAGGGGAGAGTGACACGGGGGCGGGGAAACAAGTAGAGGAGCCGAGCGCAATCACTGAGGGGCGGCTACTTGAGTCGGAAGGGCCAGCAACTCAGACGGTGGAGGTACATCGGAATGATCCGGGAGCAGGCAAGGTTCCAGACGTGTCCAAGTGGGGGATCAAATTCTCCAGCGATTCTCCCGGTTCGGTAAGTGCTTTTCTGGAAAGGGTAGAGGAGCTTCGGTTAACGAAGGGCGTGACAAAGCCACAGCTGATGAGGATGGCCGCGGAGCTTTTTGAGGGTAAAGCCCTGATTTGGTTTCGTTCGGTACGGGAGCGGGTAGCTTCTTGGGATGAACTTTGCCAGGAGCTGCGGACAGAATTCTTACCCCCCAAATTACAGTAAAAGGCTGTGGGAAGAAATTCGTCAGCGGACGCAAGGAAGGAACGAGTCCATCGGAGTTTACGTGGCTATCATGGATGGACTGTTTCGCAGATTGGGAGAACCCTGCTCGGAAGCCAGGAAGCTGGAGATTTTGCTGGATAACATTAGCCCGTTCTACCAGGTGAAGTTATCATTAAGAGAGGTGACATCGGTTGCGCAGTTGGTGCAGTTGGGACGGAAAATGGAGGCTACTAAGGCGGCGGTTGATGCGTTTGTGCCCCCACCCAGCCGTAGGACGTCAAAGCTATTAGAACCAGATTTAGCCTATGAGGAGGTCAGTGAGTCAAGTGCTGGAACTGCAACGGTGTAGGACACATCTCCCGGGAATGTCGCCAACCACGTAGATGCTTCGGCTGCGGTCGGTCTGGAGCAACAAAAGTCACCTGTCCGAATTGTTCTACTCAGCGAGGTCGAGCGCCGGGCCGGGCGGGTCCGTCGGGAAACGAGCACGGTGCTCGTTAGGTGGCGAATTGAGCACCGGAGCCGGGGAGGAGTTGGGGGCCGCGGGTACGAGTTATTTATTTTCAAATAGTCAGGGGGACGAACGACCACATTTGGAGGTTTGGGTGTTGGGCAAGCGCTTCAAGGGCCTCGTTGACTCGGGGGCGTCCAATACAATTGTCGGGGGAGATGGTTGGTCCGAGATGCGGGAAATGGGGGTGGAGATGATTACTGCCCAGAATCAGGCGGTGAGCCTAGCCGACAACGGCCAGTGCCCGATAGAGGGGAGGGCTTGGGTAGCTTTTCGGTTGGAGGGCAGGGTGAAGTGGCTGGAGGTATTGGTGGTACCGGCTCTTGCTCACAAAGTTATCTTGGGGGTAGATTTTTTGCAGCAGTTTGGGGTTCTTTTGAACCTGCGGGATAACAGATGGGGTTTTGCATGCCATGAGGCGGTGATGTTGGGGGGACATCTACACAGTAGGTCTGTATGGACCCAGTCTGAAGAAGAGGAGCTAGGCCAGTTAATTGGGATAGAGTTCCAAAACATGGGGGAGGGGCTAAGTTGCACTAATCTGGTGGAGCACGTCATCAAGACTGATGCAGCGCCCATCAAGCAGCGTTATTATCCGGTCTCGCCTACCATGCAGAAGAACATTAATACGGAGCTGGACGAGATGTTGGCGCTAGGCGTAGTGGAGCCCTCTAAGAGCGCATGGTCTTCCCCGATATTAATGGTGAAGAAAAAGGATGGGTCGTACAGATTCTGTGTAGATTTCCGTAAGGTGAATCAAGTCACCGCACGGGATGCGTATCCCCTTCCGTATATCTCCGCCACTTTAGATAAGCTACGGGATGCAAGGTATCTATCCACTTTGGATATTAAATCAGCTTACTGGCAGGTCCCAGTGGCGGAAGAATCACGTCAGTTCACCGCGTTTACCATCCCAGGGCGGGGTCTTTTTCAATTTCGGAGAATGCCGTTTGGCCTGTCGAATGCGCCAGCGACCTGGCAGCGCCTAATTGACAAAGTGTTGGGCCCGGAAATGGAACCTTTCGTGTTCACATACCTCGACGACATTATTATCGTAACACGCACGTTCAGTCAACACCTGGAGGTTCTCGCCGAGGCATTCAAGCGTCTGCGGCAAGCGGGACTGAGGCTATCGCGGGAAAAATGTCATTTTTGCCGAGCCGAGCTGAAATATCTGGGTAATGTGGTGAACGAGAACGGGTTGAATGTCGACCCTGAGAAAGTCGAGAGCATGTTAAAAATACCACGGCCTCATACGGTGAAGCAGGTCCGACAGTTCCTTGGGATGGTATCATGGTATCGGAGGTTCATTCCGGATCATGCCTCTTTGGTAGCACCCTTAACCGATTTACTGCGCAAGCATAAGAGATTTGACTGGACCACCGAATGTGAGGAAGCCTTCGAACGCTGTAAATTGAAACTGGCCTCAGCACCTATTTTGACGTGTCCTGATTTCAGCATCCCATTCAATGTGCAGACGGATGCCTCAGATGTGGGTGTGGGAGCCGTGTTGAGCCAAACTTTTCCGGAGGGGGAGAAGGTGGTCTGTTATTTGAGCCGCGCCCTGACCAAAGCGGAGCGAAAATATTCAACCACCGAGAGGGAGTGCTTGGCAGTCCTTTGGGCGGTGGAGAAGCTACGCCCGTATATCGAGGGCTCGCATTTCTGCGTAATAACGGATCACCACTCTTTGGTTTGGCTCAACAATCTAAAGGACCCTACGGGGAGGTTGGCTCGCTGGGCTGTCCGTCTGCAACAGTTCGATTATGAGGTAATGCACCGCAAAGGCAGCGAGCATTTGGTTCCGGATGCATTATCGAGGTCAGTCACTGTGGAAACGGTGGAGGTGGCCAAGAACCAAGGGGATGTTTGGTACGAGCGAATGAAGGCGCGGGTACGCACTAACGGAGAGCTATACCCCGACTGGAGGATCAAGGACGAAGAGCTGTGGAAACATGTACCGGGACGATATCCTGCGTTAGAAGGAGCCGACTCGTGGAAAAGGGTTTTGCCCAAGGGTGAAAGGCGAGAAGCCCTCATGCGTTGCCATGACCAACCAACGGCGGGTCATATGGGGATCGACCGAACGATTCATCGGCTGTCGCAGTTCTATTACTGGCCGAAGATGTCCGCTGACGCTCGTACCTATGTGAACCGATGTAAGGTATGTCAGGCAATCAAGGTGGAAAGGAAGGTTCAGCCTGGTTTTATGGTTTCGCGTGCAGGAGAAGCGACAAAACCGTGGGAGATGATTTGTGTAGACTTGGTGGGCCCGCTACCTCGATCTACACGCGGACACTGTTATGTTCTGACCGTTCTGGATTACGTGAGTAAATTTTCTCTACTATTCCCACTACGGAAGGCCACGGCAAGGGAGATCTGCAGGTTATTGGAGGAACATGTATTCCTGCTGTTTGGAGTTCCGAGGTGGTTAGTGTGCGACAACGGTGTCCAATTTCGCGGGAAGGGCCTACAACAATTAGTCGAGGGGTACGGAACGCGGACTAAGTTTACTGCGCTATACCATCCCCAGGCGAACCCTGCCGAGCGTAGGAATCACGACATCAAACGCATGTTACGATCCTACGTGTCGGAAAATCATCGGGACTGGGACCGACAATTGGCAAAAATCGCTTGCGCGCTACGAACCTATAGGCACGAAACCATGCGAGTCACCCCTTACTTTTACAATTTTGGCACGGAAATGCGGGTTCTGCAGGAACCGGGTGAAGGGCCAGAGCGACCTCAAGAGGAGATGGATCCTGAGCAACGGGCAAGGGATCTAGAGAGACTGCGGACGGAAGTATCGCAGCGTATGCAGGCAGCTGCCGAACAAAACTCTAACCGGTATAACCTCAGGAAGCGGGATATGGGTTACCAAGTGGGGGACCGAGTATGGAGGAGGAATTATACTATCTCCGACGCATCCAAATTCTACTCAGCCAAGTTGGCTCCTGAGTACTTGGGTCCGTTTAGGATAGGGAAGAAAGTGTCCGGTTGGACTTACCAGTTACGGGAAGAGAAAGGCAGAGACGCGGGTACCTGGCACGTCAAGGATTTGAAGCCGTTCATAGAATAGCGGGACAAAGCTAAGACGCTAAACACCAGAGAAAGGGGGAGGGAAGCAGAAATAAAAGGGATATAACGACACAAAAGACATGTAATTCCAATTGCAAATGTTTACCTCTAGATTTAAGTTTTCGGAAGTAATTAAGTTGCTCCGCGCCGTCCGGGTTATGTCCGCGTTGTCGGGGCGTGTTGTTCCGATCGCTGCGCGTCGCTGGAACCGCCACATGCAAGACACGCGAACTCCATTTGCGTGGGTGCTTTTATCTTTTTTTATTTTATCCGCTGGCTTTGTGGGGTCCCGAGTCGCTAGTTTTCCCTTCCGTCACATGGAGTTTGCGATCTAAAAACGAGTAGTGAGACATTAGAATAATGATAGTTATTTAGACAGGTAGTTACAAGATAGGGGATCAGGGATGATTGGTGAAGGGATAGTTATTTAGACAGATAGTTATAAGATAGGGAATTAGGGATGATTGGTGGAATGATAGTTATTTAGACAGTTAGTTATAAGATAGGGAATTAGGGATGATTGGTGGAGGGACAGTTATTTAGACAGATAGTTATAAGATAGGGAATTAGGGATGATTGGTGGAGGGATAGTTATTTAGACAGGTAGTTATAAGATAGGGGACTAGGGATGATTGGTGGAGGGTAGTTACCATAAAAGGATATAGGATTAGCACTTGTTAGGAGTAGATCGGTAGCGTCATTGGGGTTGGAGTAGCAATAAGTGGTATGGCTCATATAATGAAAAGGATTATCACATTAATAGCAAAGCTATATACATATATATATATATATGTATATATATATATATATATATATATATATATATATATATATATATATACCCATACCGTTTTACTTAGACGCACAGGTAGAGAGGAGGCATAAATAGAGATAGGGATAAAGCTCGATAAGAAGTAGGGAGTAGGGAATTGGCCACAGTTTTGGAATTTTATTAAGATATCGGAGTATATGGGAATAGGTTTGGAAATTGAAGGCAGTTGCGAGTAACCTGTTACTTTAGAAGTGCAGCCGGTAGCAGTAGGGCATAGCTAAGGAGTGAATTTCCAGGGAAATTCACTTGAAGTAGGGGGGGAATGTTACGGATGACCAGCTTTCATCCGGAGACCACACCACGACCACTAAGGAGATCGGGATGCATGTCATTTACACACCCCAAACCCGCTTGAGCATCGAGGTAGCAGTTGACCCATTGTATTTTTTGACACAAATACTACTCTCATACAAAAGAAGGAAATGTTATTGTTATATAATTCAGAAGAAAAATGTTATTTTTGTATGACAAACAATGTTATTTATCAGTCGAGCTAGAGTAGGGCGTTTAACTTAGGTAGGGAGCAAACGGCAGCAACGGATGACGAACGACATCAGAAGGGGGCCGGTCGACCATCACTCTTCCCAACAAGGATAACCTATGGCAACGCATCTAACGCAAGCGCTCCACAAAGGCTAGCACCTACTCGGAAGGCGTTAAGGGGCCCACTCCTGGTCACCGCACTAGATGGATCCACCGTAATCAAAGGTAATGTCAACAGCAAAACCGTGGAGGGATGCAGCGCGCCAAACGGAAACATACACCGGCGAGGCTACTGTAAAATACATGGAGTGTCGTTACGAATGCAAAGACTTACCTCGGGGAACTTGCCGTCTCCAATTTACACTTTCCTGACGGCGTCTCTGGTGCGACGCCAAGACGAGGCGAATCCCAAGTTGAACAATACTCGCGATGTAATGCAGGCATCACGACCAGGTACACATATCACCTGTACTACGCCCAAGTTGACTTTCGGAAATCTCTAAATCATTTCACTAATTCCCGACATGCAACCTTATCGCGACGTACAAACCAATCACTTGCAACATAGAAGTAATGAAGTGGACAAACATTTCGTTCAGGGACGCCATTCCGCCATTCATTTAACACTTTCTTTTAAGACAAATCGGAACACTGACTTGCGAGCCAACCACTTACACTGATGACCTAACAAGCGATGGAATGCAGGGCGTGCGATTCTACCGACAAACACACGTTTTTCAGGAGGGAAATAAACTCAATGGCGTAAGCTAATTGACCGAAATCGCGTTTATTTCCACTTTCTGCTGACAACTACAAAATGTCATTCGGCGATGTCATTCTAGGATGATCCAGTGACCCACATATTGGGACTGCCCAGCTGATCCCAAAATAATGGGTAATGCAGTCCAACTCGCGTACAGCAACCATGGGTGCGGAGCCGAGGTAGCGAAGATGGTTGGTAGCCGCGCTACGAACCGCGCCAAAAGGAAAGAAAGAGTTCGTCGTATGAATGGGAGGCCAACCACCTCCAATGTAGCGGACGTCCGTTAAGGCGAACGAATTTAAAGGGCTGAGGGATAACGGAGGCCCTCTTTTTTTGGTTTGACTTCAAGGCAGATCGATCGAAGGATACAGGACTGGCAGCGCGAAAAGGTGATTGGAACTAGGAACAACTTCGTCATCGTCACCACGGCACTCATCGATACCACAGAAGAGCAATTTCGTTCAGCGAGGAGCTGAACAAAACGAGAATCCGGCTCCCGAGATTGGCGAAAATAACCAGACGACCGTTTGCTGGGGCCTCAAGTTAAAGATAGTTTAGCGAGATTAGGAAAAGGTACCTATTTCTTTTTTTTTTTCTTTTTCTATATTACATTTGCTTTTATATTTATTCAATTGAAATCGTTTGTGTGAATATATCGAACTATTTAACCCGGAAATATTCTTATTGTTATTATTGGAAAAAAGGTATTTTTGGATTGTGCGCGACGTTCAAGCGGGGAGGTTTTCTTTTCCTCGTTCGGTTCAACAGATTTTCTTTCAGGAGGTCGTGGTGTGGGTAACCAGGGTAGTTTGGACAGGTTAGGGACGAGAGTAGCTAGAGGAGGCGAAACGTTTATATTTTTTTCTTTTTCCTTCCCTTTTGGTGCTAGTGGTTAACCCTCGTGCGTGCGCTGACGGATCGTCTACTCGCTGACGATCCTATTGTTGAATCCATCCAGCCTAGGGATAGCGAGTTGGCGCCTGCGCCGTCTCCGACGGAGCGAACCGGGCCCGCAAGGCTGGACAGCGCGTCTACCTTTGAGGCGTAAGGGTGACAGTTTTACACATAATTGTCATAGATCTTTCTATTATAACAAAAAATAATAACATAGTTCTGTTAAAACTTTTTGTTTTATTTATAATTACCCTTTAGATGTATACATAGCATATATATATATACATAGCATATATATATATATATATATATATATATATATATATATATATATATATATATATATATATATGTATATATGTATATATATATATATATATATATATATATATATATATATATATATATATATATATATACATATATGTATATATATATATATATATATATATATAAGTTACGTTTATCGCAATTCGGTTTTATAAAAAAAACAATATTTCCGCTTTTAAGTAAACTTTATTATTCGACAATCACAAATCCACCGATTAATTACAACTAACTTAATCTTATTGCTTGCCTCTATTTATGATCTTAATTGAATTACTTTAATCATCAATAAAATTTTATGCTACATTCGCATTCATTTGTACCATACAATAGCATTTGCAACATTTGCATTAATTACGAATACCTATAGTCAATATGCTTTGCTTTGATCGGGTCCATGGTTCAAGTAAATAGGCTCGTGCAAATATTTATCGAGTATGCAAAAATGCGCGGAACAATGTACTTCAACAGGTGTTAGCGGTCAACGTTCGGAAAGGTGCATATGAAGGTGAATGTGATAGCTAAAGGTGAGTATGAAGATGAGTGTGATAACTCCTCCCTCCTTAAAATCTGTGTCCCACAGATCAAAAGGACAATTTAATTGGGACAGGATATGAGTAGGCTAGATCTGATTTCATCGTGTGCTTAGACCGTTTTGAGCGAAGGATGAAAACTAAAAGGATTATTGCCAAACTTATAACTATTACGAGAATAAAAATGTCTGAAGTTAAAGATAAAGTACTGCCAAAAGATAAGTTGCTTAATTTTTTCACATTATCGAGATGCAATTTGTGCAGGTATTGAAAATCTAATTTAATTTTGTTTAAGGTTATATTGTTATTTAAGATGGGGGGCAAGGGGTGAAATGATGTGGTCTCTTTGCTAACGTAGCTTACTTCATTAACACGGAGTGTATCATTCTGGAAGTTGATTAGAAAAGTACCGTTGAGAAATCTAGTTGAATTTCCGTAGTCAACGTTTCCTCTGAAATTTGTGAGATATAAGGTATTGCCGTTGATGAGTTCAATTATCGGCTTATCATAGAATTCGTAATCACAGGATGCGACTACTCCTTTTAATACTTGGGAAAGACAATCACTTGGGCTTAGTTTTTCCAATTGATCCCTACGGCAGATGGTGGTTCCTTGGATCTCGAGGCATTTATCTATAATGCTATACTTTTCCTTTTGTGTTATAAACAAACTAGAGTAATTCAGATGAATCCTAATATTATTTTTTATGGTAGGACGAACGAAGACATGATTGTAGTCTGTGGTTTCAGTTTTCGGTATACAAATGACGTACAACAGGGCGGTACCTTTTACTAACATCATAGGTTCCGCATATTCAATTGCCTGAATTTCGTTGCTAAAAGGAAGGGTTTCAACCTGAGAAAGTATTTCATTGATTTCCGTGTTACCTAGCAGGTTTGAATTTACTATACCTTTTTTTGCCATTTGACTAGCTAAGACTATTTCCTGGATTTCATCTTTAAGGATTAGCATTTTGTTAAAGAGCATCTGCTCGAATTTGTCATTGTTATGAGAGCTAATTTCAGAGAAAATTCTATTGTAATTATCTACTAGTTGCGTAGATACGCTTGTAACATATTCGTTAATTTTGAACTGCTTATTGTTGTTATTTACCATATTGTTCTGGCTTTTCACTATTGTGTCCCAGTCTGTAGCGTCTGGGCTTCCTGCGATCCATTTCCAGGCTGATCCTAGCCAATTCATGGACCGTTTAGTTTTTGCTGTTTTCCTATCTCGCAGTTGGTCAATAAGCCCTTTAATTACCGATAGTTGATGGTGAAGTTGAGGTACCAAGATGCTCGATCTGTTGATTTTTTGATGTTTGATTGATTCCGTGTATGCTATCACTTGGTCGTATTTATTGAGGTCAATAACGTGGATGATCTTGAAATTTCCATCTATTATTTTTCCAAAGCCTTTTCTCATTGTTATTATTGGACTATCGTATTCGTAGACGTCGACGGAGGCGTGCGCGCTGCACAGGATTAATCTGAAACAGAAGGAATATGTTTGATGTCAGACTTATGGATTTTCTTCCCCGTGGCTGTCGTGATAGTGGTTTGGTTGTTTGGAAGGACTGTTTCCTTTTTAAAAAGCGGTTTGTTTTTAGACTTAATCTGTTTATTGGAAATGAAAACGGTATCACCGGGTTTGTATGTTTTAGGTTTAACCCTTTTGGCGTTGTCGTTTTTCAACTGGTGTTTTTGTTTTCGCATGATTTCATGTTTTACGTCTCTATTTAGCTTGTCCCTAAAGTTTAACAAATTTTGAAAGTTAATTCGCTGTTCCCTTGCGAAAAATATATCAACAGGTTTTTTTTTTTTAGTTACGGAATGTATGGAGTTATTATATCTGTCCACAGCTATATTTACGATTACTTCCAAGGAAAGGTCGGGGTATTCACGGTGAAGACATCTCACTATTTCCAGTATTGTAGAGTGAAGTCTTTCGATCGCACCATTGACGGTTATTCCCAGTGATTCTAAGTAGTTGAGAATAATGGGACTGATGAAACTGCCCTCATTGTCTGAGACTAGGATTTTTGGAACAGAATAGTAGTGTAATATTTTTATAATTTTATCACGAAGATATACTGCAGATTTGTTTTTTATATGGAAAAATTTTTCGAATTTGCTAAATTTGTCAATACAGGATAAAAATTTTTCACCAGAAATTTCGAAAATATCAAGGTGCAGAATTTTGGCTGGATAATTGGGGATTTGTGTTTCCTGTAGATGTGGTTTTTGTGGATGACGGTCATACTTATTCAAGTTGCATATGTCACAATTTGCGGTGTACCTCTTAATAAGTTTGGTCATTCCAGGGAAATAGTACCTTTCCAGAATTTGTTCTTTATTTTCAAGATGGTTCCTGTGTGCTCGACGATGTTCTTGTTGTATCACCTGTAATTTATTATTTTCGTCTGCTAAATCCTGAACAATTCTTTGCGTGATTCGAATTCTGAAGTTTGAAAAATGTTCCTTATAGACTTCTTGCAGTAGTTGAATGTATTCCTCTGGGATCTTCATGCCATTAATCACATTAGGATTTAGCTTCTCACGCGATAAATCAACCAATTTAGATTTATTCATATCATTAACTTGGATGTAGTGTCTATGATACTTAGGATGTGGTTGTTCATGATCGCTGATCTGATTCTTGAATACATTCAAAGGGACTTCGCAGTGCGGTATAAGGTCCGAGCTATCCTCGCTTGCGCTATGAGCTGTTACTTGGTCAGATGTTAGGATATTTACCTCGATTGGGTCAACTGGTAGCCTAGACAATGCATCAGCCACGACGTTGGTTTTGCCTGGTTTATACACGAGTTCATAGTTAAACTCCTCAATCCGAGCCTTCCAACGCTTTAGTTTTGCATCATGATTTCTGTTACTTAGAGCAAAGGTGAGTGGTTGGTGATCCGTATGGATTCTCACTTTTTTCGCTCCGTACAGGTAAGTTCGAAGCTTATCCAGTGCCCAGAAGATTGCCAACATTTCCTTCTCGTTTGTGGCATAATTTTCTTCCGTTTTGTTTAATGAACGAGAAATGTAGGTAATCGGTTTATCTTTTAACAGATCGCCTTGGGATAACACTGCTCCAATCGCCTGATTTGATGCGTCCGTTGTTAAGATAAATGGCTTTTCGAAGTCTGGGAATGTTAATACCTCTGAGGATGTTAGCAACTCTTTGATGTCATTAAACGCCTTTAGTTCCAGTTTTCCAAGCTCAATTTCCATTTTCCTGCTTTGGTTTGCTTTTACTTGCGCATTTTCACCTCTCGTCAGATTGGTTAAGGGTTTTGTGACCTTTGCAAAGTCTCTTATAAATCTTCTATAGTAAGAGGCGAGACCAAGAATTGCCTTTAACTCTTTTAAATTAGTTGGCGGCTTGATGTTCTTAATTGCAGAAATTTTCTTAGGATCCGGCAAAATTCCTTCTTGGGAGATGATCTATCCCAGAAATTCGACTTGCTTTTTCAAAAAGGTTGACTTAGCTAGGTTAACTTTCAGATTCGCCTTAGTTAATTGTGCGAGTACTGTTTCCGAATTCCTTAAATGTTTTTCTTCTGTTTCGCCTAGGATGATAATGTCATCTATATGGACATAACAGATCTTCCCAAGGAATTGTTTCAGGACATCATCTATCATCTTTTGGAAGATAGCTGGGGCATTCTTGAGTCCGAATGGAAGCCTCGTAAATTCGTATTTCCCATTGGCTGTTGAAAATGCAGTTTTGGCAATATCACTTTCTTCCATCTTAATCTGATGAAATCCCGACGTTAAGTCTAATGTGGTGAAGTATTTCGACTTCCCAAAACTTGCCAAAGTGTTTGTAATGTCTGGGATTGGGTAAGTATCAGACACTGTTACCGCATTTAGTCGCTTAAAATCGACTACGAGTCTATATTGTTTTTCGCCTGCAGAATTAGGTTTTTTGGGTACGACCCATATAGGAGAGTTTTACGGACTCTTAGATGGACGTATTATTCCATCTTCAAGCATCTTCGATACTTGATTGTCGACTTCTTCTCTCATGCAAACAGGATAAGGGTATGAAATGGTATAAATTGGGTCAGGTGTTAACGTTTTGATCTCTGCGCTGATGACGGTGTCTACTATTTCGCTATCACTTATTGGACCAAAGAGGTTCGAAAATCTATCCAATAAAGATTGCAGTTTATGCCTTGTCTGCTGGGTTAAATGCTCAGAACTGAATTCGATTATATTTACTTGTCTTGATTCTTTAGCCTTCAATGGAATACGGATGTTAGGTTTAATGACGAGTTTGTCATTTTTCCTGTCAATAATAGCTTCTAAATCCTTCAATGTATCATCTCCAATGATACCATCGAATGATTTCAGCCCTGGTAAAACGTAAAAATCTATGGGTGTGTTGTTCCCGACACTTTTAAAAAATGGCCCAGTAACCTTTTTGGCTATGGGTATTTGTCCGGCAGCGGATCGAATTGTAAACGGTTTCTCAACAGGTTTAGAGTTATAAGCTAATTAAGGGGAAATACAATTTTTATTAGCGCCAGTATCTACAAGAAATTTTAAAATCTGGCCATTTTGGTCAGTATATTCTATATATGGTACGCTAGAAAGGCGTCCATTGTAAAATTTAGATGGTTCTCTTCAGAGTCCTCCAAAGAATCTTCAAGCTGATCCAGATAAGTGGCTTCCTCATGATTTGCGTCTTCTGTATGGTAGAAATTTCCAATGTGATCTTCCTCTGCTTGCTCCTGAACCTCTAAATTGTAAAGACGTTGAGCTTTCCTAGGGAAATTCGAAGACTCGTTCGACCTCTTGTTGGGAACATCAGTAGGTCTGTTGATATAGTCCACTTGGCGTGTGCGGATGGATGGATCGATTTCCATAGGAACTGGGGGTTTAGGGTGAATAGGCCTTGGTGGTGGGTGGTTTTGAGGCGTTGATGCAATAGCTCCTTTGTGCATTCTGTTGTAGATTTGATTGATTGATATTTGTGGACGGGGGAATGGTGGCTTGGGAGAGTTAAGGCTAAATCGGGGATTTTCGATTTGGTTAATGTGTGCAGAAATTGAATTGGCAAAATGTCCTTTATGGACTGGGTAATTCCTGAAATTAAGATTCTGAATCTCCAAGCAAGAAGCATAAGCTTCGGGGAGCGTTTAGGGTTTCTGAATAACCAACATTCGCGACAAATCTCCATTTAATCCTCTAATGAACACATCCAAAGCTCTGTTTCTATAGTTTTTGGTGAGCGCAGAGATAGTTTCACTAGAATGATCTTCAGTTTTAATTTTATTCACTAACAGTGAGAGTTGATGATTCACAGCAGCGTAAAATTCATCTACGCTCCTGTTTCTTTGTTGCATCGAATGTAACTGATGCTCTAGTGTACGCACGTCACGTTTATCTGAATAATGAAGTGATAAGCATTTCTTTATGCTAGACCACTCATTATCAAATATATTATACGATATGAGAGCAGCATCTGCTGGCCCTCGTATCTTTTGCCGAATGTGTTGCAAAATTGCCCTATAAATCGGCTTATTGCGCACAATACTGTAATCGTTTAAGATTGATTCAACGTTGTGAATCCAGGACACGTATTGAACTGGATTCCCTTCAAAAACCTGAAGGTCCCTCACACAATCTGGGAGCTTCTTTATCTCTTCCAGATCCTTTTCTGTTTGGGGGGAGCGCGAGCGGTTGTAAAACCGAAGAAGAAGAATGAGGCTGAGGAGTTGGATTCTGTTCCAACAAGGACACTCTAGCTTCTAACCTTTTGATTAACTCGACACTCGCATTGACCGCACCAGTTCATTCTCTAATGGATTGCTGTATAGCTTCCATTTGCCTTTCACCGAAAATGAATTTAAAGCGGAGAGGAGAAAAACTGAAGCTATTGAAATAGTTTTACACAAAAAGATATTCACGGAACACTTCTTCTAAATTCACGGACGCTTGCACGAGATCACTTTTTTAGATTTTGCACACGAAATTTAGATTTTGCACATTGACCATGGTTCACACAACAAATATTTAATAAAGTTCAAAAAATATATAGATGAAGCATAAATTGATATATAATGAAATGATTTAAAAAGATTCAGAAATATATATGTAGATAAAATATATTGGTATATTATTAAATTATTTAAATAATATTTAAGGATGAGTTTTGAGGTTTTCCTAACCTCATATGAAGGTAAAAATTCGTTTAATTGGTGAATTTAAAATATTTAATAAATTGAAATATTGGATTTCAGAAAATATTTAATAAATTGGCAATATTTAATAAATTGAAATATTTAACTTTTTTTTCTTTTTAATGAGAAAAATAGAGGTAAGCTTACATTAAATATAAGAACTCCATTGGTATGCAGCTTCTTGGGGCACTCCGTATTCTTCCTTTTTGGTGAAAGCCGTTGGATTTTTGGTCAACACCTACTGCGGTACGGTTGATGTGACTCCTGCGATACGATTGGATGCTTTCCCTCGACGGTAGCAGCTTACTCCTTTTCTCTTTATCGTGAAATATATTCCAATGAGTTGTACTTCGTGGTGTGGATGTTGTCAATCACTATGTTCTCACGGGTATAGCGTTAAAAACTTAGCGGACTACCGAACAATTACCGTGTCCTCATGGGAACAGTATTAAATACCGGTAGTTGATAATTGTTTAAAAAACCGAAATTACTTTAACGGGTTAATATGGGTTCTCAATCACAACAATGATTGGACTGCTCGGGCGCCAGTTACGTTTATCGCAATTCGGTTTTATAAAAAAAAAACAATATTTCCGCTTTTAAGTAAACTTTATTATTCGACAATCACAAATCCACCGATTAATTACAACTGACTTAATCTTATTGCTTGCCTCTATTTATGATCTTAATTGAATTACTTTAATCATCAATAAAATTTTATGCTACATTCGCATTCATTTGTACCATACAATAGCATTTGCAACATTTGCATTAATTACGAATACCTATAGTCAATATGCTTTGCTTTGATCGGGTCATTGGTTCAAGTAAGTAGGCTCGTGCAAATATTTATCGAGTATGCAAAAATGCGCGGAACAATGTACTTCAACAGGTGTTAGTGGTCAACGTTCGGAAAGGTGCATATGAAGGTGAATGTGATAGCTAAAGGTGAGTATGAAGATGAGTATATATATATATATATATATATATATATATATATATATATATATATATATATATATATATATATGTATATACATATATATATATATATATATATATATATATATATATATATATATATATATATATATATATATATATGTATGTATATATATAAACACATATTCATGTATACATATATGTTTATATATATATATATATATATATATATATATATATATATATATGTATATATATATACAGATATATACATATATACATATATATATACATATATATATATATATATATATATATATATATATATATATATATATATATATATATATATATATATATATATGTATGTATATATGTATATATATCTATATACATATATATATACATATATATACGATTATATATGCATACCATTGCCAGAAAAAGTATTCCTACAACATCAAAAGAAAGCTACATATTAGGAAATTCTTGCTACTACATTTAAATATTTAAGCAACAAAATTTATTAATTAATGAAACTATCTTTTCTATAAATTTTTCCTGAGGTATTCCTTTAAAAACTAGATTGTACAAAATAAAAACCTCACTTAAACGAACCAGAAAAAGTATCCGTCATGACAATATTAATTTGAAATATTCAAATATTTTATTACATATCACGGCTTAATGTTTTTTGGATAACCGTTTCTCTTAAGGACCTCCTTAAGTTGATTTGGCATGGAGTGAACCAATTTGGTTGTGTTCTGCCTGGTTGTTTTGCCCCATTCCTCGACGATGGTGTTTTTCAGCATTTCCTTCGAGGTTATGCTGTGCTAACATAACCTGCAATCCAGCATGCCCCGCAAATGATTTGCGTGGCGTACGCAGTTAGTGGTTTGTGTTGTAGAACAACCAAAGCCTCACATTGTGCGCTGTATGCTTGGGATCATTATCTTGCTGGAATCAGAAATCGTCACCAAGCCTCAACTGCTGAACGCTTTGCTTTAAATTCGCCTTCAAAGTATTAAGGTAATCATATTGATCCATATTTGACTCTATAAACACAAGTTGGCCAACTTCTTCTGCCGCCATACACCCCTTGATGATCACACCATCTCCACTATGTTTCTCAGTTTGTACAAGATTTCCTTTTTCGAGGGAAGTACCGCTCTCTCACCACACTAACTTTCTTACTTTAATGCTAAATATGCAAAATTTGTTTTCGTCAGAGAATAGAACCTGTTCCCAAAACTCTGGTGGCTTGTTTATATATTTTTTGCGTGCTGGAACTGCCGGCAGGCGGGACACCGTTTCACTGCATGCCAGGCAGAGGCTAGCATTTTCTGCTTTCGGTATGGGAAGCCAGACACCTCTGCGCCTCAATGCACTAATTGCAAGAAGACAAAAAACTTGCAAACGAGTGCGCACGACAGCCCACAGCACTCGCGACAGACTCAGTAACGGAACGGCACGCCATCCCGTCTACTGACAGTTCCACCTCCGCACTAGTTCCCCAGCCAGCTGCTCAACCTAACAACCCTGACGATAACCCACCAGCCATGACCACTATGACTGCGGATGTTCACTCTCTTCCGGAGGCCTCGCCAACGACAGTATTGAAGCGAACACCGCAGTCACTGCCTGAAGAACCTCGGCAGCCTCAAATACGCACATTAAAACCATATCATTTTCGACTGCAGGAATATCGGTTGGCTCGAGAGCGTATATTTGCTTCCAAAGAAGTCACTCCTCGCCCGCGCAAAACAAAATGGTCAACCCGTCGTCGGTGGAATTTCCGCAAGAGAGTGCGCACCTGCCGTCAAACCCTAAACTTTTGTAATATCTCGGAGGTTGCTGAGAATGAGATCAGACCTTATCACCCAATTAAGGTGTTGGGTGAAACCGTGTTTGCATTGATCGACACGGGTGCCAGTATCAGTTGTCTCGCTTCGAGCTTTGGCTCGAAGACGCTCCATGAATATCCTACCCTGATTAAGCCCTGGCGCACTGAAATCAGTACAGCTGATGGCACCAAACACCCTATACGAGGTAGACCAACAACACCCGTGACGTTCAGGGGTCAGACGAAGGATATTACTTTCTACATTATCCCGTCCCTGACTCAGAATGTGTACTTTGGCGTCGATTTTGTCCTTCATTTTGGATTGGCCTCCGATTTATTCACAGATTTGTCTTTAAATACCAGATATGCCAACGAACTCGCTTCTATTCCCGATAGGCATGAACTGACGCCTAACGAACGGCAATGCCTGGAAGCATCCATCGCTGCTTTTCCATCTTACGTTACCCAAGGCCTTGACCGCACCACCCTAGTCTCACACGTCGTCGACGTTGGCAATAGTAAGCCAATTAAGCAGAGACACTATGCCATCTCACCGACTATGGAGGAGTTGGTGTATGCGGAGTTGGATAGGATGCTCGAGTTGGGGGTTATAGAGGAGTCCCAAAGTGCCTGGTCTTCACCGATAACCTTGGTGGTGAAGCCAGGTAAAGTCCGTCTTTGTCTAGATGCCCGTAAGGTAAACGCGGTCACCATCAAGGACGCGTACCCTCTCCCACTCATCAATGGAATACTAGGGAGACTGCCAAAAGCCAATTATGTTACCAGTCTCGACCTAAAAGACGCCTTCTGGCAAATTCCACTCGATGGGGGGTCGAGGGATAAGACCGCCTTCACAGTGCCCGGACGACCATTATATCAGTTCGTCACAATGCCCTTTGGCCTGTGTAACGCGTCGCAAACGATGACCCGGCTGATGGACAAGGTCATCCCACCTCACCTTAAACACCAAGTGTTCGTGTACCTGGATGATCTTTTACTCATCACGGAAACGTTCGACCAACACCTCCTACTCCTGCAAGAAGTAGCCCTGCACATCAGTAAGGCGGGACTCACCATCAACGTACAGAAAAGTAAGTTTGTCATGAAAGAAGTCCGATACCTAGGACATGTCATAGGACACGGCACTATCAAAACGGATCCAGACAAAACTCGTGCGATTGATGAGTTCCCCTTACCAAAAACAGTTAAGCAGCTACGACGTTTCCTTGGTGGGTGCGGTTGGTACCGAAGGTTTGTTCGAAATTATGCAACAGTTTCAGCGCCCCTGTCAGACATGCTGCGCAAAGGGAAGTTCATTTGGACCGAGCTCAGCCGAAAGATATTTGAAGAGCTAAAACAAGCCCTAACATCAGCTCCGGTCTTGCACAGCCCCGACTTTATGAAGCCCTTCTCGATTCATTTTGACGCAAGTCAACATGGAGTTGGAGCCGTGCTGGTGCAATTGACCGAAGAGGGAGAAAAAGCTCCCATCGCCTTCTTGTCCAATAAGCTGAACTCGGCCTAAAGGAACTATACTGTGTCCAAGTAGGAATGTTTGGCAGCGGTAATGGCTGTGAAGAAATTCCGAGCTTATATCGAGTGCTACCAATTCGAGATCATCACGGACCACGCTTTGCTACAATGGTTGATGAACCAGGCAGATTTACATGGACGCCTAGCCAGATGGGCTCTGAAACTGCAAGGGTTCAAGTTTTCCATCAAACATCGGAAAGGGACCCAGAACATCGTACCCGACACTCTCTCACGAATGTTGTCCCCAGAGGGAGCCGAATTGACAATAAATGACGAGGACCCCATCGAGATAGATTCGGACAGCCCACATTTCGAATCAGACAGCTATAAAGAGTTGAGGCAAACCATCGCGACCCAGCAATCACAGCTGCCTGATTTGAAAGTGATAGACGGCTACGTGTATAGACGAAATGAATACGCCACTGGTGATCCATGGCAGGAAGAAGAGTCCTGGAAACTCTGGGTACCGGAGGAAATGACACAACATCTGATCCTCCGGGCACATGACCATCCTTTAAGCGCCCACGGAGGTTACGGTCGGACGTTGCGGCGACTCAAGAAATACTTCTTTTGGTCTAAAATGGCATCCCAGGTCAAAGACTACGTGAGCGCCTGTGAGACCTGTAAAGGCACTAAAGCGCCCAACCAGCCACTTCGACCTCCTATGGGTCAACTCAACGTCCCAGAACGCGTATTCCAACGTCTATACATAGATCTACTCGGTCCATATTCTCGATCATCCATGGGACACATCGGAGCTATAGTCGTTCTAGACTAGGTCTCGAAATTCCCACTGGTGGAACATATTCGTAAGTTCACGACTCAATCCATCGTGAAATTCCTAGAGAGTCGGGTATTCCACGTGTTCGGGGTTCAAGAGAGTGTGTTCTCGGACAACGGAGTACAGTTTCGGTCTCGGCAGTTGAAGGGCCTACTCGAACAGTATGGCGTTGAACACCAACTGACGCCCATATACTCTCCTCAGTCTAACGCCTCCGAACAATTGAATCGCACCCTGTTGGCCGCGATCCGTTCCTACGTCCACCCATCTCAAAGAGATTGGGACCGCAGATTGTCCGCCATCACATGCGCCCTGCGATGATCGTATCATTCCGTCACCGGTGTCGCACCCTACTTTGCCGCCTTCGGACAGCACATGATTTGCCATGGTAAATCATACTGGCTGTTACGGCAATTAAAGTGTTTGGGAGACCCCGTCGTTGCGCTGGAGCTCCACGAGCGTTTAGGAGACTTCCGCCAACAAATCGTACGGAAGACTAAGGCCGCGGGACGTGCAAATGAGGCGCAGTACAACCTCAGGTCACGATCTGCCAATTTTAAAGAAGGAGATGAGGTTTTCCGGCGCAATTTCCGCCAAAGTGACGCCACTGGGTATTACAACGCCAAGCTGGACCGGCGCTTCTTGAAAAGCCGTATACAGAAGGTAGTTGGACCCAATCGCTATATTATAACGGACCCATCGGGAAAAGAAGTTTGAATGTACCACGCAAAAGACCTGCGTCGATAGATAATTAGCCACGTCTGTTTTTTTCCGTCCGCATACAGTTTCAAAAACGCGCAAGCTTTGTATACTTCCGGCAAAACATAAACATACGTATCCGTCAGTTGTGTTTTCTTTTATTGTTCGTCACTCCATGTTCCGACGCCGAAGACAACCCATGCTATAATGAAAGATCCTTCAGCTCCTTTTTCGCAATCCGCGTCACCTTGGGATCGCGAGAAAATTAGCTGCCCTGTAGTAATCGAGCAGGTAAGGTTGTGGCAGCCTTCGTTCGCCCCAGAAAAAAGGATTTTTCACGTAGTTTTTCTTTCCGTTCTCGGTGGAAAAGAAATTTCTAATTTGCAAATACCATCGTATTGGATGCCAATGGAAGGGACCAGTTCATGAAGCTCCAGAACATGAACTAAATTGCTTACATCCAAAGAAATCGGGTTATGAAGTAATGGCCGCTTTAAAATCAAATGATGCTAAATATGAGGAAGAACGTAAACTGTTCTCCCCGTTGATTGAGTTATTAAGTTACGAAAAATTATTTTAAATGAACTCCAAATGAAAACCCTTATAGAAGCGCAACCCCGATGCTAAACACGTGGCGTAAAAATACAGTGGAAATGATGCAACCCCCGAATAATGATAAACATTGATCAAAAGAAAGAAATTGGGAATCCGCCTGCAACGAATTTCAATTTCCAGCAAGCACCACCACAACCTCCTGAAAATATTATTACAAAACAGGATCGAATACTTCAAATAAACTACGAGCAATGGCTGAACAAACAGAATGTGGCTTTGGAGAATCATTTGAAATATTTCGAAGACAAGATCACGAAAATTCGAAAGAGTAGAAAGTCGCTGAATAGTAAGTAACGGCTGGTTAAGAAGTCAGGAGGTGAACTGAACCCGCACGATGCCAAAGAGCTAGCCAAAATAATAGCGGAGCTACTTGGAATACAAAAGCAACTGAATAATGCAAAGAAACAATACAGGCAACATGGGCTTTTAATGCAGGAGTACAAAAGCAAACATTTAGCGAAAATTCAAATGACTTCACCTAATATCCCATCTCCAGCGCAAATGACTCCTCATTCACCGATGTTGTCACCTTCAACCAGTTCCCAGTCTTCTATACAAATGAGAACATCTCCTTCACCGCTAAGCGCTCATATGTTACAATCGGCGCGTAGTCCTAGCCAGTCACCAAGTCCACTCCTCTCACATAGCCCTGGTGGAATATCTCAAAGCCCAGTGCACCAATCTAATTCTAATCTGTCGCCATTCAATACCATCCAAGCTTCGCCACGCATCGAAACCGCGCATTTGCAAATGGACGAAAATTCGTTTAGCCCATCAGCAGCGACAATGTCATCACCATCGTCGCTACCAGGAAGACATGCTTCACCAGCTCCACGAATTACATCATCACAGCATCGAATCAATGTCCGACAATTACCAAATCGAGTAGTAACCAGCCCTGGTCATTCGTACAGCACAATAATTCCAACGCAAAGCTCTAAATTTAATCCACTACACTCGCATCACGGTAGGATAAGGGTACAAATTGGACAGCAACAACTCCTCCATCAATCGCAAATGAATATAGACGGGCAACAACAACAATCATCGGATATGATTCAAACCCAAAGAATGCAAATCATTGATAGCAGCCAGAAATCCGAAGCATTTTTCGAGCTTTGAATTTGCTTGTACTTGTTCAACGCTAACCAAACGATATGATACCAGTGAATGCAATTTGCAAACAATGAGTGATTGTTCATTGCTAGGTAGTAGGCATATTTAAATGCTTCTGTGAGTTGATTTTTCCTCGAGGAAGTGTTTTATAATGGGTACTCGAGATTCGGGTCTGTTGGCCGTACTGAAAAGGGTGAATTGCCGCCGCGCGGTTGAATAGTTCCGTTGGGAGTGGAGGGTCCAGTAACGGGGTTCGTTGCGGGAACTACTGTATGTGTGCTGGAATTGTCTGAAAATTGATTTGAAGATTCGAAAAAAAGGGATTCTGCTTGGAATCGCGGACGCCGCGTGTGGGGGGAAAGTAGAAAAGAAGTCTTGTGCCGCGGAACGTGTACGGCGAGAAAAATTTAAAACTTCGTTTGAATTCGCGAGTTATTGCATCTGTTTAGTGCAAAAAGTGGCAAGAATATCATTCGGAGCAGAGACGGGAGCCAAAAACGACAAAACTAATACGGAATGAAAAACTAGAAGGGAATTGAATGGGAAACGTTCTGGAGAAGTCGCCCGAAAATCAACGGCGACCGTAACGACGATAAAAACGGAGACAAAAAGCAAACGCGAAAATAATCGCGGAATTTGTTTACCAAATAAATAAATACAGACCAGAAAAATCGCGAAGTGATTAAAGTGCAGTGAAGATTTACAACACCTAAAGTTTAGCGCAATCGTGGGAATGTTCCGTACGGAAATAGAAGGGAATTGCTGCTATGTCGCAAACGGCGTCGGTTACCCGGCGGATTTTGAAAGCGCTTTCGATTGAGTAGAGTTTTACCGCGAAGAAAAGAAAAAGTGTATCTTGTTCATGGCGAATTGAATCGTATGGAAAAAAGGAAGGAGAACGTGTTAAGAATGAGTTCCAAGGAATTGTCGACGGAAAGAAAAGGCAGTTTGTTCGTCGGATCTAGTACATTTAGTGTTAATTTGATGCAAATCGTTGGAATCAAATATTATCGAGTGACCCATGTTCTGTTACTTTGAAATAACATAATCTGAGGAAAAGCAGATTTTCTTAAGCAATCCAATTTTACTAGTTCTCGTTCCCAATGTGCTATAAAAGTGCATAGTGATGAAAACGTTTCAGTGTGAGCAAGATTAATGCGCTTACCCAGTGATATTTCCATCTTTCGGTGACGTGATAACAATAACCGTATTCGGCAAAAGTAAATGTGGCGTACGTTACTGCCTAGCGTTAATGCTAACCATAAAACGTTTGGTGCATGGAATCTCAATCATGTTTCAGTTAGCGTCATAATTTTGTTAAAGTTTTTAAACGGAGAAAACAAAAATTTTATCGTGTTGTTAAGGTTTTTAAAACCCAAAATTAAGGTTGCAGGCTCTTACCCGCCCCGAACAAGAGCCCTCGTAGGAGGAGCTCTGGGTAAGTACCCTTTCTTTTCAAATTTTTTTGCATGTTTTTTTCATTTTTGCTTTTAAAATTTTATAAATATGTCATTTGAATTATATATACAGATATAAAAAAATATGTCATTTGAATTATATACACAGATATAAAAAATATGTTTTGATAAGAAAAAGAAAAAGGAAAAGGAAATTCAAAATTGATAAGAGAATGTGTGTCTGAACTTTTCCTAGCAATCGCAGTTTACAATATATTCCAATTTGCACACAAATAAACTGATTGAGAATTGTATTAGAAACATCTTTATGAGATAATAAAAAAAAACTAAAAATGCGGAATTAAACAAGAACCTCGGTCTTTCCTTTCCTTTGGTTCTAACTGGGTATAGGACCCGGGACGGTGGCGAGCTCTCACCACAAAACATGAGCCAGCCGCCGGGTACATAATAATCTTCTTTGTTTCAGGTGACTTCGCGGGTTGAGTGGCCCGAGCAAGGTGCCTCTTTATGACATAGAGTTATGTAATCAAATTGCATAATTCTATGGCATAAATTGGTCACCGGGGTACCTGGCCACGGCAACAACTATGGATTTTAATCCGGTTGGGTGGGTGCGCAGGGGCTCCATCACCACCCGGTTGCCCCTCTCTCATTTGTGGGCCATGAGCCTCTCCGGGTAAGGACGAGGTTATCCTGCTTCCACTTCTTTTTACTTGTTTCTCTTGTTCCATGAACAAGTCAGTTGTCCCTGGTGCAGTTGCCTACAATTTTTGGGACTTCGGTCGCCTTGCTTTTGTCCGACCCCAGAAATTCGTGAATGCGAAATTCTTTGTAGTGGGTCCTTGTGCTGGGGGAATGAACCCGCCCCACGACACCGCAATGCTAGCCTGCCAGTGCATTCACGCGTCCTCAGACAAGGGCATTCTCGGCAGATACTGACACCATCACTGCAGTCCTTTACGGACTTTTGAACTTATCTTTTTTCACTACAACATCGAGCTAATTTTTCACATATCAGATCAAGTCTCGGCTATAATAATAACCCGACTGTAAGGCAATATGTGTATATTACCAGCTACAAAAAACTTTTATTTCGGTGCCAGCTTCGAGAAGGGGAAATGGGAAACTGTTTGCCTCTAAAAGAAATAGTCGTACTTAATTCACAAGCTTCTTGCCCTCTTAGCGCAATCAATGAATCGATTGATCGACCAGCAACGCTTGAACAAGAAAGAAACCAACAACATGTCCTCGATGAACATAATTGTGCCGCTTATTCAAGCTATATATCTGAATTTGCGAGCCACGTTATTACCTACATCGCCGGTTTTATTTTATTCAAATTGTACAAAGTATTGAATTGTCAGCAATGCTTGATATCAGAGATTTTGAGCAATTTTCTCCTTGAATGGCTGACAAGCATTGTTGACAATTCAACACTTTGTACAATCTCTCATCAGTTCTAGACGTGAAGTCTTGGGACGTGACAATCGACTGTACCCTTCAGGTCAACAAGTCCAGACACCCTTAGTTTACTTCGACGTGGCTGCTGGCTAGCTAGCTAGTTCGGAGAGGAGTTCGGTCGCAGGTCTGACGCGAGCAGACTAAGTCCAAAATACGAAAATTCAGCCACCGGTTCACGTATTCAATTTAATAACGCGCCGAAAGCATTAACATACGGAAGAGAAAGCTACCATTACTTTATTCCGTATTTCTTATATTCCTCCAGACAACAACCAAAAATGTATATAATTCCGCGTTTCCGAATATCACCGGCGAGGTACCGAAAAGTATCATATTCTAACTCGAACCTGAAAAAACTTACTCTGATAATAACGCAAAGCAAATTATGGTACCGCGTACCAAGTGCAACGCAAAACCAGCCATCCGTGGATTTCTAAAGCCCTACCCTTGTAACGGCATACTTACCGTTAGCTGCCATTCCTGCTGGAAAAAAGAAGGGTTTATTGGAAAGGAAAGTCGTATTTATTTTAGCAATTCATATTATTCTTATTCTTTTTTATTTGTATTTGATTATACTCATTACAATTTGATATGTTGTTATCTTTGACAATGTCTTATATATGTATTTATATCAACTTCTTCGATCAATATACATAATTAGGTAGAAAATGATCATTTAGCATATCGAAGTGGTTTTTATTCATGGTTCATTTATATTTAAATTTAAAATATTTAGTAAATTATTTCAATTTGATCAAAAATGCCATCGATAACAATACACAACAATAAAAATTTTAAATAAAAATAATAATTACGTTTAAGATGCCGAGGAATTGAAGCTAAGGAGTATTTTGCGTTAAATTTTACTACTGGCTACTCCATTACATTTTATTATGATCCATTTGTGTCCTTTTTTTTCTCATAATTAGTTACCATAGCTAAAAGCGATATTTTATCATGCTACATGCTAAAATTTATTTACTTAAATATATTAACAACAAAAATTTAGAATCTACTGCAGCAATAATAGCGGCACAACTATCACATTAACACTATTGGCAATAATGTCGAGGCAATGAATAGATAATTTCTATACATTATGTACTGAGTAAGTCAATTTTACACACTACGTGCTGAACGGATAAATATAAAAAAAAATATTAGTAAAATTTTACTTATATTGTTGTTGTTCTAACTTTAAGCATACACGTGTATTGAATTTGTAGCGGAGAGCATATGAAAACTAAATATATCCAAAAAAAAATTTCTTTATATTGTAAGATGAATTCTGTCTTAAAATAAATTAATGAAAAATAAGCAACATTGTATTATATTCACTTCCGACGTTGTTTATAGTTATGAACGAATGGATGTATTATAAAGTCGAAAACTGCAACACCGTATGTTATTATCTATTTTTTATGCAATGAATTATTATTATTAGATTCTCTGATTTCTTATTTTGTGTTAGTTATGCAAATATGCATGCCACCTTAGTTTAGATTGTAAAAACTGGTTCAATTTGATTTACTGACTATAACGTAATTAAGTGGATGTAGCAGCACCAACGTAGGGATGTAGAGGAAAAGAAAACTAGAACGTTTCAAAACTAAATTAAGCATGAGTATCGGTGTATGATATTTTAAAGTCTTAACATCACGTTCAAATACAACATCTTGGAATATATACCTATTTCTTGACAGTGAAGCTTCCTCGAAAGGTTTTTTTTGGTACCTATATTTTAATATTATTACTCAGTGACGCACTGTGTTAAGAAAACATAATGTCCATTATAGGCAAGCGTACTTACGAGTGCATGGGCAATGGAAGTTCCTGGTTATGAAATATTTCTGTTCAATTTTTGCCAATTATTACTATACATGTGCGTATGCGAATTGTTAACTAAAAGAAAGTATAGGCCCATGCGTTAAGTAATTGTAAAAGATAATAGCTATCGTCAATAGTAACAATTTTAATGGATACCAAGTATATAAGCCCATACATTTTTATCTCAAAACTACCATCCTACAGTGTCCTTACATTTCAAGACTATTTACATATATTTACGGTAGTCTATATTTTTCTTTGAATATAATTTTTTGCTTTTTAGCCAACCAATTTGTGTGTTATCCGCATATAATAATGAAACAAATTTCAGTGACGCGTCTGATAAAATAATCTTTGACGCTTTCTTCGGATCCTTTGAGGAGCACAGTCAAAAATCAATAAAAAAATAAATCAATCCCATCCATTTTCCTTGATCATATGGGCCAACTCAATTATATATTTGCCTTCTTTATATTTAAGACATGGTGAGGATTATACAACAGTTTATGGGAATTTGCAACTTTTTTTCTATTTTCCATTGTTAAAATGTCGACTTTTCTAATCGCACTCCACTGCAACAACTGAGGCACTTTTCATACTCTCGACTGACCCATCTTGTCAGTTAATATTGTTATAAGTTTTATGAGCTCACTCATTAGGCTCCAGTTTTAATTGTTTCTTAGTGAAAATTCACGCAAATCATATGCAAAATAAAATAAACATGTATAAAACACGCGATATCGCGTTTTTTCGTTTGCTTAGTATGACAGCGATTCACATATTGTTGCCCGGAGCTTACATTTCATCATAAAACTTACTTGCTAACCTCCAAAGAGCCGTCTATATATTTACCCATAACTATGTCACCTCCCTCGACAAGGCATCCTCCAAAACAATGTCGCAGGAACTCTAAATCGAACTTGGTCATTTTTCATCCTCACCATTAACAGCAATAACCTCTTCGACCCGGGTCCGGAAACGATTAAATGCCCGAATCAAAAGTCGCTTGCTCATATTGACCATAACGGCATTAATAGCAGTCTTCAGCGAAGAAGTGGTAGTATGAGGACGCTTATTGATCTCACGCTCAACTATGCCCCATACGCAATAATCCAAAGGATTAAGGTCTGGGGAGCTAGGTGGCCATAGGTTCGGTGTTATGTGGCCATGAAAATTTTCAGCCATGCAATCTAGTGTCGCCATCGTTTTATGTGAAGGAGCAGAGTCTTGTTGAAAAATGGTCTGCCTTCGCTTACATTGTCTATCCAGGGTTTCAATACCGTCTCCAAAACCTCGACGTATGCAGCAGAGTTCACTCGAAGTCCTTGAGTAAAAAAGTGTGGTGGCATAACATGTCCTTCGGTGCTGACAACACCTAAAACCATAACAGTGGCTGGAAATTTTGTGTGCATAACAACAGGAACCTCCATAGGATTTGAACAAAGCCAACTGTAATTTCTACGATTGGTCCTTTGATCTTGGTCAAATTTTTTTTTTGTCGGAAAAAACCATAACATTATGGCACCTCAGGGTGTTTGATTTTGTTTAAAAGACGTTTTGATCGGAGAACTCTCTATTCCTGTGTTCGTTCCGATATGAACTGTCCTCTACGCATCACGTAAGGCTTATACCGAAGGTCTTATGAACAACTCTACGAATAAGGCACTCAGAAACATGAAGTTCACTTCCAAGGACCCTCATTGATTTTGAAGGGTCCTCGTCTATGATCGCTGGCACTTGCTCTAAAAATTCTACAGATGGGACAGTGTCACAACGTTGTTCGTGCTTTTTGCGTTTTGCAACCGATTTTGTATCGCCTCCTGATGCTTCCAATTCAGGGCGAACCTTATGCACGAATTAATGGGCGCAATTAAGAAATTAGAGATCTCTATATCTGTATGATCCACACATATAGCGACAATGACAGCAGGTATCTTCATTTCTTGAATGATGTTGTAGTCCGCCATTTCTTATCTGAAAATCAAAATAAAATGAAAAAAACAAATTCGCGAAGTTATAGTCACGTTCACCATGTATATACATACATATATATATATATATATATATATATATATATATATATATATATATATATATATACATACATACATACATATATATATATATATATATATATATATATATATATATATATAAATATATATATATATATATATATATATATATATATATATATATATATATATATATATATATATACATATATATGTATATATATTTATATATACAAATATATAAATATATATATATATATATATATATATATATATATATATATATATATATATATATATATATATATATTGTTGCGTGTTATGGTTCGCGGCCAATAATTTTAATGTTTCGGGAAGGTGAAAACGCAATGTCTTTTAAATTATATTAAAAGAGTTTATTCAATTACTTAAAAATGCACAATCACTTTACTAACTATTTCATAATTTTAATTTTCTCTATTAAAATTCTACCTTTCACTTCTCCATAAATTTCTATCGCAATTGTCTTCTAAAATCACTTCACTATTACTTGATCGCTTTTCAATTCGCTTTCCACACACTATCGCTGTTTTTCTATCGCGGTTGTTATGAATGATCTCCCCGTTCATTCAACTCGCCTTTATATAGGGTCTCCATCCATCCAATGCATTTCTCGTACATTGGCGAATGTTCTGCCGAGAGGTATCTGGTATATTCGAGCAGCTTAATGAATGGAGTGACGTCACTTTCAGATGTTGATCATGCTTGGTTGGTTCTCGTGGTTTCGAGTAAATTCATTTTGTTAATGTTCTTAATCGTTGTGAAAACAATTGCGACAGTAGCTCGCAGAATTCTTTGTACATGTAACAATACATATATATATATATATATATATATATATATATATATATATATATATATATATATATATATATATATCACTATTACTTGATCGCTTTTCAATTCGCTTTCCACACACTATCGCAGTTTTTCTATCGCGGTTGTTATGAATGATCTCCCCGTTCATTCAACTCACCTTTATATAGGGTCTCCATCCGTCCAATGCATTTCTCGTACATTGGCGAATGTTCTGCCGAGAGGTATCTGGTATATTCGAGCAGCTTAATGAATGGAGTGACGTCACTTTCAGATGTTGATCATGCTTGGTGGGTTCTCGTGGTTTCGAGTAAATTCATTTTGTTAATGTTCTTAATGGTTGTGAAAACCATTGCGACAGTAGCTCGCAGAATTCTTTGCACATGTAACAATACATATATATATATATATATATATATATATATATATATATATATATATATATATGTGTATATATATATATATGTATATATAAGGGTGATTCATAACAAGTGTACACATGTGAATAACATGTGTACACATGTGAATAACAAGTGTACACATGTGAATAACAAGTGTACACATGTGAATGGGCCTTAACCCTTATTTATCACCAACTTCCATATATTGACAGATTAAAACAGTTTGGTCTTTTCAAATTTTAACCATATATATATATATATATATATATATATATAAATATATATATATATATATATATATATATATATATATATATATATATATATATATATATATATATATATATATATATAAATATATATATATATATATACATATATATATATATATATATATATATATATATATATATCTATACATATATATATATATATATATATATATATATATATATATATATATATATATATTGTTACATGTACAAATAATTACATGTACAAATAATTCTGCGAGCTACTGTCGCAATTGTTTTCATAATCATTAAGAACGTCAACAAATGAATTTACTCGAACCCACGAGAACCCAACAAGCATGATCAACATCTGCAAGTGACGTCACTCCATTCATTAATTTGCTCGAATCTACCAGGAACCTCTCGGTAGAACATTCGCCAATGTATGAGGAATGGGTGAATACGTAGAGACCCTTAATAAAGGCGAGCTGAATGAATGGGGGGATCATTCATTCGACCACGATAAGAACTGCGATTGTGTGTGGGAAGCGATATTATTCGAGTAGTAGAAAAGTGATTTTCGTAATAGTGAAGTGATTTAGAAGACAATTGCGATAAGAAATTTATGGACAAGTGTTAGAATTTTAATAGTGAAAATTAAAATTGGGTGAAATAGTTAAATAAATGATTGTGCATTTTTAATTAAATAAACTCTTTTAACTTAAATTAAAAGACATTGCGTTTTCACTTTCCCGGAACATTAAAATTATTGGCCGCGAACGGAAAACACGCGACAGTGGTGTCAAGAAGTGCGAAAGAAAAATTTTGAAAGTAAAAATTTGAACATTTTTAAAGTGCACAATAGTAAAATTTAAAGAAACATTAAAAATGCCACGAAGCTTAAACTTAAAAATTAATGAATTGACCATGTCGGAGCTTAAGGAAGAGTTGGAACAGCGAAACCTGGCTACGCAAGGTACAAAGGCCACACTGATTGCACGCTTGCGTGACGCGATCGAGTCGGAAGGCATGAATCTGGATTCGGGTGAGTTCTCAGATGCGGAAAAAGGCACAGAAGGTGGAGAAGTAGAAACACCAAAATCAAAGGAGCCAGAAAATGCGCTAATGCAAATGTTAATGCTGATGTCATCGAGTCTGACTGCGAAGCTAGATGAACAATCAGCGAAGCTGGACCAACAAGCAATCGAAATCAAGGCAGACATCAAGGCAACATCACACAGAAGCTGGAGAAACAGTCAACCGAAATAAAAGCGGAGCTCGGTCATCTGAACAAACAAATTAAAGGCGTCGAGGAAAAGGTTGACCAGGTCGAGGAAAAGGTTTACCAGGTCGAGGAAAAGGTCAGCCAGGTCGAGAAGAGAATCAACAATGAGATGGAAAACATGAAAAAGGAATTGGAAGCAACAAAGGCAGTAGTAACCGCCCCACCAGCCCCACGTACAACCGCAGTGCAAGGCTCGTCTAGAAATGTGCAAGCACCAATATTCGATGGGCAAACGGTCTGGACTATTTACAAAACCCAGTTTGAAGCAGCCGCTCGCATAAATCACTGGAATGAGCAGGAACGAGGAACTGCATTGATTCTTGCTCTAAGAGGCCCAGCGGCCGAGCTGTTGCAGACGATCCCGTTGAATTGCACTCAAACTCGAATGCTATAATGAATGTGCTCGACATGCGTTATGGATATGATCATCTGAAGCAGATTCATCGGTCACAGCTAAGGCATCGGGTGCAAAGTCTGGTGAAACCCTACAGCAGCTAGCCCAAGACATTGAGCGACTAGCACTTTTGGCTTAACCGGCCTACGACCCAGAACATCGAGATGATGCAGCGACAGAAGCATTCATCAGCGCACTAAAGGACCCGGAATCGGAGCAAGACGTGCGTTTAGCCCAAAAGCAAACGGTTAAGGACGCATTGGCTTACAGTCTGAACTTTGAGGCGGCGAAGAATGCGACTCATACCACTGCCCGGGTCCGTGAGGTAGTGGCAGACGAGTGCAGGTGTGAGCGCGTGGAAATTGAGCGAGACCCGCATGTAAATGGTGCGCCTAGATGCTGGAATTGCGGAGAGAAGGGGCACCTGCAAAGAGACTGCAAGAAGCGAGGAAAACCGAGCTATTGTCCAGGGTGTGCAGCTAGAAGGAGATCCAGACCGAGTCAGGAGCCCAGAATGGAAACCCTTCAAACAGAGGGGTCGGGAAACATGTAAGAGCCAACTTCGTGGGGCAGAGGTTGGCTAGGAGGATCGACGTCCCCAGCCCCACCATCATCGTGTCAAGACTACATCGTGGAGCCTTCTGGGTCAAGTTGACGGAGAACACTGCACCATAACAATCGACACTGGTGCAACCCGATCGATTATCCGACCAGACCTAGTTAGACAGCAACAACTTCACAAGGGCAGAATTTTCTCACTACGGACAGCTACGGGAGAAACTGCACCTGTTCATGGAGAGGTCAACCTCCAGATACAGTTGGGAGACCTTGTATTCCGACATAAATTTCTGGTCGCAAACATTATGGATGATTGCATTCTCGGAATGGATTTTCTATGACCACATGGAATCACGTTGGACTTGGGCAAACGAGTATTGAAATGGCAGAATGTCGAAGTACTGATGGAAGATCCCACTGTCCAAATCCCCAAGATGAATGTAGTGGTATGTACTGACACTGATGTACCGAATTCTTCCGAAAGCATTATATGGGCCAAGCTTGATGGTGATTCTGGAGACCACCGATCTTATCTGATAGAGCCAACGAAGACGTCCGCATTGCGCAGTTTGATTGTAGGACGAAGCCTTGTAAGATCTTTAAGGAACGGATATGAGCCGGTTAGAGTCCTTAACAACGAAGACTCAACCACGAGCATCAAAGCGGGGGAAGTCATCGGCAGCTGCCAGCCTGTTTTCACCAGCACCTCTTTGGAAGCTACTCACAACCATCATTGGAAAAGGAGGCAAGACACAGACAAAGCCCGGGAATCCACGTCTGCAATATTGAAGCAAGTCAAATTGCCGGTGCAGCCATTCAAACGAGCCTCTGATCTGGTCACCAAGTACAGTGACATCTTCTCAACAAGCCCGGATGACCCAGGCCGAACGAGTTTGGTAACTCACGTCATAGATACACAGAAAGCCAAGCCGATTCGACAAGCGCCAAGACGTCTCCCTATAGCCAAACAAGGAGAAGTGAGCGCGCTGATCTCGGACATGGAAAAACAAGGCGTTATTGAACCTTCTGTCAGTCCATGGGCCGCGCTTGTAGTTCTAGTAAAGAAAAAGGATGGTAGCACTCGCTTTTGTGTCGACTATAGGCAGCTTAACGACATCACTAAGAAAGATAGTTACCCGCTCCCACGCATCGATGACATCATGGACACTTTAGCCGACGCAAAATGGTTTTCTACACTCGATCTCAAGAGTGGCTACTGGCAGGTAGAAATTGACAAAAAGGACCGAGAGAAGACCGCATTTTCAGTTGGGACCGGATTGTGGCAATTTGTGGTGATGCCGTTTGGGCTTTGCAATGCTCCAGCCACTTTCGAACGCTTGATGGAATACGTGCTACGTGGTCTAACCTGGAAAACCTGCTTGGTGTACCTAGATGACATCATCGTCATCGGGAGAACGTTCGAAGAGCATGTGCGGAACTTAGAAGAGGTTTTCTCCCGACTGCGACTGGCAAATTTGAAACTTAGTCCCGACAAGTGTACCCTTTTCGCAGCCGAAGTAAAATACCTGGGACACGTCGTATCAGCAGACGGGGTCAAAACAGACCCTGAGAAGATTGAAGCCATGAAAAGCTGGCCAACACCAAACAAGAAGCGCCAACTACTAAGTTTCCTGGGTCTGGCAGCCCACGATCGAAGATTCGTCTAAGACTTTGCCAAAATAGCTAAGTCTCTCCATCAGCTAACCGAGAAAAATCGTCCGTATGTCTGGAACGAACAATGCCAGACAGCCTTTGAGATCCTGAAGGAAAAGCTGTGTGAATCACCCGTGCTGGCGTATCCGAAACCCGGAAAAATGTTTGTAGTTGACACTGATGCAAGCAACGGCGGTATTGGAGCTGTACTCTCCCAGCAGATCAATGGCGAAGAAAGAGTCCTCTCGTATTACAGTCGAGTTCTTTCAAAAAGTGAGAGGAACTACTGTGTGACCAGGAAGGAGCTATTGGCTATAATAGAGGCCACGAAGCAGTTCCACAAGTACCTATATGGCCAGAAATTTGTTCTTCGAACGGACCATGCATCGCTGAGATGGCTACTTAACTTCGAAACCCCCGAGGGACAAGTTGCGAGATGGATCGAAAGATTGCAGTCGTACGACCACGAAATTGTTCATCGAAAGGGCGGAGTTCATGGAAATGCTGACGCCCTATCTCGTCGCCCATGTCCAGCTAACTGCAAGCATTGCCGACAGATTGAGGAAAAGGAGCCGCCCGTTGATCTGCGACTGATAACGGGTGAATTCGATGAAGGTTGGTCATCGGAGGAGATTCGAAATGCCCAGCTAGCCGATGAAGACATCGGACCATTGCTTGTATGGAAGGAGACGACTGGGCGACCGGAGTGGAAAGACGTTTCAAAGCATGGCGCAACCCTGAAAAGCTATTGGGCACAATGGAACTCCCTTCAGCTGGAGGGTGGTGTACTCAAGCGGAAATGGGAAACGGCGGATGGCAGCTCCTATAGGATGCAAACTATACTACCCAAAAGCCGAATCCACGATGTGGTAAAGGAAATGCATGAAGGATCCTGGGGAGGCCATCTTGGTGTTAACAAAACCTTAGCGAAATTGCGGGAAAGATTCTACTGGCTCCACGCTCGAGAAGACGTAGAGGACTGGTGTCGCAGATGCACAATTTGCGCCTCCGTCAAAGGTCCAAAACGACGACTGAGAGGACAAATGCAAACCTATAACGTGGGGGTCCCGTTTGAAAGGATTGCTGTTGACATCGCTTGACCCTTTCCTGAATCTGAATGGGAAAATCGATACACGCTGGTTGTAGCTGATTATTTCAGCAAGTGGCCCGAGGTCTACCCCATTCCCAACCAGGAAGCAACTACTGTAGCCGAACAGCTAGTGTTAAATTGGGTCAGTAGGTACGGCGTGCCTTGTGAACTACATTCGGATCAAGGCCGAAAATTTGAGTCACTAGTTTTTGGCGAAATGTGCGAACTGCTTGGAATACGGAAAACGAGGACAACGCCGCTGCATCCCCAATCCGATGGAATGGTCGAACGTTTCAACTGCACGCTCAATAAACACCTTGCCAAGATGGTTGACGAGAACCACTATTTTTGATGCCGTACAGAGCTGCCGAACATGCATCGACGGGCCAAGCCCCAGCCAAAGTCATTTTTGGAAAGACTATTCGTTTGCCAGCCGACATAAAGTTCGGAACACCCCCTGAGAAACCCCAAACGATCTCGGAGTACGCAAGTGATCTAAGACAACGGTTGAACCAGATACATCGGACAGTGCGAAAACACCTCGAATCGACTACTGACCGCATGAAGACCAGGTATGATCTAAAGGCTAGTTCTACTGGCTTCCAGCAAGATGACTTGGTGTGGCTATATAACCCGCAACGGCGAAAGGGTAGGTCTCCAAAGTTGCAACATAATTGGGAGGGACCATACCGAGTTACAAAGCGAATCAACGACGTCGTATACCGAATACAGGAACATCGTAAGCCGAGAGCTAAAATGAAAATCGTGCATCTGGACCGTCTTGCCCCATATTACACCCAGGGAGAATTGACAACAAATAGCGACACATCTTTTCGGGGCGAAAAGAACTGAGGTGGGGGCAGTGTTACATGTACAAATAATTACATGTACAAATAATTCTGCGAGCTACTGTCGCAATTGTTTTCATAATCATTAAGAACGTCAACAAATGAATTTACTCGAACCCACGAGAACCCAACAAGCATGATCAACATCTGCAAGTGACGTCACTCCATTCATTAATTTGCTCGAATCTACCAGGAATCTCTCGGTAGAACATTCGCCAATGTATGAGAAATGGGTGAATACGTAGAGACCCTAAATAAAGGCGAGCTGAATGAATGGGGGGATCATTCATTCGACCGCGATAAGAACTGCGATTGTGTGTGGGAAGCGATATTGTTCGAGTAGTAGAAAAGTGATTTTCGTAATAGTGAAGTGATTTAGAAGACAATTGCGATAAGAAATTTATGGACAAGTGTTAGAATTTTAATAGTGAAAATTAAAATTAGGTGAAATAGTTAAATAAATGATTGTGCATTTTTAATTAAATAAACTCTTTTAACTTAAATTAAAAGACATTGCGTTTTCACTTTCCCGGAACATTAAAATTATTGGCCGCGAACCGAAAACACGCGGCAATATATATGTATATATAAGGGTGATTCATAACAAGTGTACACATGTTAATAAAAAGTGTACACATGTGAATAACAAGTGTACACATGTGAATAACAAGTGTACACATGTGAATG
>OZ017740.1:176307557-176317557 GCA_963969285.1 Odontomyia ornata
CAAATAAATTTCTATAAAAGCTTTAGCCAAATCGATTGAATGATTATTTTGGCTAAAATGACTTTCAAAAAAATCAAAATGTGACTTGCTTATGCGCTGCTCCGTAACGTTTATTGATATTATGTCATAAACCTGTTTGCTTAAATGAAGGTGCTCAGTATTCTGCGGAACTAGTTGCATTCTTATAGACTTTTCGATGATTTCAAATAAAGTTACAAAGGACTTAGAGGGCGCAGAGAGAAAACATTTTCTCTTATATGCCAGAAGTGAATGCTTATTAAGTTCGCCTTGAATAGCTGACAAACACGTTTGACAATGCAATTTTTGTTGAAGTTTCTGAATTATAAAGCCCGCAACATATTCGACAACATGGGAGGCATACAATGATAAACTTTCAACGTCAAATATATGGCTATCCTGAAGAAGGATTGATTCATCATTGGAAGGCTGGGAGTGCACAGGGCTGGCATCAAAATGGGCATTAAGAACTAGTATATTCTGCAAAGGAATACCGTTTCCTACAGTAGTTTCCCTGATTTGACAGCATACCAAGAGCTTCCTGTAACAATTACAAAATTGCCTTACAGATGGATTATTGTTATGTCCTAGTCCACTCTTGATGGATGAGAAAAAGAGCTCAATATGATCCCGGTTCAATTTATAAGTAGGTATGAAAGAAAGAGGCTTGCTTTCTATAAATTTCTTATACAAAATGTTCAAATATTTTAGAGCTGCAATCATACCAATAAAACCAATTTTTCTGAAGGAGTGAATGAAACGATTGTACAAAGACTTGAAAAGTAAGCGGTGGCCCTAATCGCAAAATCTAAAAATGTGGGGAACTTCCGCTTATTTAATGGTTGTTTAAAACCAAAGTAACTAATTTAAAAGGTTAAAAGTAGCGTTGCAAAATCTAATGAACTCAGAAGTTGCACGGTTTCCATGGAATTCTGGAATTTTAAGCTAAAGTTTGAACAGCAAGCCTGACTTTCATTTTCTGATCTTTAAAAAGTAAGAGCCTTTCTCAATTTATTGCCTAAGTGATGTTGCTCCTTTTCTTGGAGGTCGACAAGGCTTTCAGGAAAGTTCCATTTGATCTCTTCTCCATCAACAGTTTTAAAGGCTTTCATTTGGGGTACTTGTTGGGTTCATTCAGTTACAACCTAATAGATTAAAGGTTGAAAAATTTACAGGAGAGCCATCGAAAGTAAACCCAATAATTTGAGCATCTGTTTTGATGAGTTCATTTTTACAATGGCTTATCAAATTTTTTTCTGATCGTAAAGAGTGAATGGGAAAGTACCCTAAGGGTATTTTTCAAGCTTGATTAAGGCAAATGGACATAAAAACTCAATTTGTGTGGCATAAACATTGCAATTTGAATCATTTCCCACTCCTACATATCACCATGCTCTATTCCTATCCCATTATATCTGTTGACGGATGTAAATTTCCTCAAATACGATGTTCAAATAAATCCTTCTTCCACTTTCATGTGCTTTTGCCACAGCTAAACGGATAGCATCAAATGTTTCTGTTGTGAACCCAGAATCATAATCAACTGTTCTATACCAGCTCGAAATAGTTCTAGGAGGGGTAGAACATCGCACAATTGCTCCCGAATAAAATTATACGCCTTTGGGGGTAGAAAGATCAAATTAAGAGTGAAAGAACGCAAAATACGAGAATAAACTTGGGAGACAGGAACTTTTTTTGACTTGAGAAGGACACGCTCAATAAAAGCTTTCTGTGAATCGTTAAGATTCAAAAGCAGATCAAAATTATCTTGTGATAAAGTATTTCTCTGCAAAGCTTGGCCTAGAAGAGTATTCAAACTATCTATTTTTTTCTTATCCTTCCTAGTTTTGTGATCTAACCTTTTAAAAATTATTTCTTTTTCGCTAATATATTTTTTTTAAACTTTAATCTTACCATGCAACCTTTTCCGTTTTGGTGTGGCCGGTGATGAATCGCTCTGAGTTGATGCCATAGCGTCCTTGAGAGTAATCTGCGCTCCCTGAAACCAAAAATTTTAGGATAAATATGCCAATGAACAAAAAGTTTCGCCAACCCTTTAGGCAGTCTAGATGTACTTGGCTTTTGTATGGAAATCATCATTGACCTCTGGCTTTATTCTTGTGCACTTTGTTTGCTCTGCAAAATACTAGAATTACAATTTGTTCCCCACAAATATAAATATTAGAACTTTTAAACTCTCGGCAGCCATAGCATTACCCATTGGTGAAAAGCTTTGCTGAGTAGCTTCAGATGAGCAGACAGAAGTTGGTGACCCAAATAATTCGCTCTGTTGGTAAAATTTACAAAAGATTACTGAAGTAAACGTATCCAATTATAACTATTGTATAATTTATACCTTTTCGTCCACTGAAGAATATACCCGTGTACTCGGTGGGTATCCAGAAACACTTGACATTGCTTCATGGCCCCCCTGAAATAAAAAAAATATATATAATTAATAAATATAAAATTTCTATTAAACTTTGTTTACTTTTCCTTGCGTTGGCTGTGGGCCTCCTATACCTGTTGATACGGGCTCGGGCTAAACTCCCTAGAAATAAAATTTTATAAAATCATCAAGCCGATTAAAAAAAATGTTGTTCGAACTTTACCTCAGTCTCACTGGAATCAGCTAGATCTAACAAGTAAGGGATTGCATGTAGACGAAGTCGCTTACGCCTACCAGCCTGGATGATGTCTTCTTCTTTAAAATGAAGAGAACAAACTTTATCTGTGTAGTGCGGAACGAGATCATTCCTTCAGATAGCTGCAAGCCACAACTTGTGCAGCTCACTTTCAGCAGGAAAACAAATGAAATTTCCAAAAAAATTTATATAGACAACAACAATATACATTAGGCTTTTGAAACCATTATTAATGCAATAGTATATTATAATAATTACTATTATGTCCAACTGCACAATCAGTGCAAATCATTGAAATATATCAGTTTCATTAAAAAGCATATGTTTAAGTCCAAGCCATTGGAGATAATTTTTTGAAAGCAAAAAATTGAAAACCAGCATGAATACAATTGCACCTGGCATCTCAATTATCGAAACTGGTGTACTATGCTCAAAAAAATCTGCACATTTTTTAGGGCTTTGTAACATACCTTCACAAAACCCGATTAGCTTATGTTTGACAAATCATGAAACATGAAATCAACATATGTACGTTTGAAAATTTTTGTAAACATTGTTGAAGTCTTGGATAGCTTTGAACTTTTCAGATTCAACTAATTTATTGAAAGTCTCTATCAAATATCCGTAGTGTCCCCATTAAAACGTAGTTAATCTACTCCAAGTAGAGTATTACAGAATCAGTATGTATTTCGGTTTCCCTCAGTCTATTGAGGCGGTCCCAAAAATTGGGACTTAATATATCCAGTGTGGGGTATTTAATTTTGCACTGAAATTTGAGACATCCCGCCAAAATCTGGACATTTGGAAAGTTGATCTATATATACATAGTTATATATTGTTGCGTGTTATGGTTCGCAGCCAATAATTTTAATGTTCCAGGAAGTGAAAACACACCGTCTTTTAAATTAAATTAAAAGAGTTTATTTACTAAAAATGCACAATCATTAATTTAACTATTTCACAAATCGCATTTAAACTAATTTTCACTGTCTAAAAATTTTTACTTCAACTGTCTGTATCACGAAAATCAATTCACTATTAATCAATATCGCATCTACTCCGCACTCCACTCTATCGGTGTTTCACTATCGCGGTTTTACCATTCACCCCATTAATTCAGCTCGGCTTTATATAGAGTCTCTAGTCATTCAATCAATTACTCGTATTCTGGCGATAACTACCTAGAATATTCGAGAAATTCTGAATACCCCGCAGTGAAGTCACTTTTAGATATTGATCATGCTTGGTCGATTCTTATGCTTTCGAGTACATACGTTTGTTGATCATGATGTCACTGATAATTGCGACAACAATTGCGACAGTAGCTCGCTGAAATGTTTGTACATGTAAAACTGCCCCCACCTCAGTTCTTTTCGCCCCAAAAAGATGTGTCACCAGTTAAGTCTCCCTGGATGTGATATGGGGCAAGACGGTCCAGGTGCAGTTTGGCTCTCGGCTTACGGTGCTCCTGTATGCGATATACGACGTCATTGATTCGCTTTGTAACCCGGTATGGTCCCTCCCAATTATGCTGCAACTTCGGAGAATTGCCCTATCGCCGTTGTGGGTTGTATAGCCACACCAAGTCATCTTGCTGAAAGCCCGTAGAATCTGCCTTTAGATCATACCTGGTCTTCATGCGGTCGGTAGCCGAATCGAGGCATTTTCGCACGGTCCGATGTATCTGGTTCAACTGTTGCCTTAGCTCACTTGCGTTTCCAACTTTATATCAGCTGGTAGACGAATAGTCTTTCCAAAAATGACTTTGGCTGGGGCTTCGCCCGTCGATGCATGTTCGGCAGCATTATACGCCATCAAGAATAATGGGATGTGCCGGTTCCAGTCCCTTTGGTTCTCGTCAACCATTTTGGCCAGGTTTGACCGTTCCAGTGAATTGGGAATGCAGCGCTGTTGTCCTCGTTTTCCGTATTTCCAGCAGCTCGCACATTTTGCCAAAAACTAGTCACTCAAAGTTTCAGCCTTGATCCGAATGTAATTCGCAAGGTACGCCGTACCTACTGACCCAATTTAATAAAAGCCGTTCGGCGACAGTAGTTGCTTTCTGGTTGAGAATTGGGTAGACCTCGGGCCACTTGCTGAAATAAACAACCACAACAGCGTATATCGATTTCCCCATTCGGGTTCAGGAAAGGGCCCTGCGATGGCAACAGCAATCCTTTCAAATGGTACCCCCAAGTTATACGTTTGCATTTGTCCTCTCAGTCGTCGCTTTGGACCTTTGACGGAAGCACAAATCATGCATCTACGACACCATTCCTCTACGTCTTCTCGAGCGTGGAGCCAGTAAAACCTCCCGAGAATCCTTCATGCATTTCCTTAACCACATCGTGGATTTGGCTTTTGGGGAGTATAGTTTTCATCCTATAGGAGCCCATCCACCATTTACCATTTCCACTTGAGTACGCCACCCTCAACTTGAAGAGAGTTCCACTGTGCCCAATAGCTTTTCAGGGTTGCGCCAGCAAGTTATGACTAGTTGTTCCGCGGTTTACGAAAAAACACAATTTGTAAATTTACAATTTGTTTTATTTAACACTTCTTCACTTAATAACCCGCGGAATACAAAAAGTGATTCAATAACTTGACCACTTGAATTTATAATGTTTAACTGCCAAGTGAACAAAATACTACCTGGGTGCAATTGACTTAATTTAGCATCGCAGCGGCGTTTGCGCAACGGTTGTCGCTACAGGTGAAACGATATGCTTGGTCATCGATTAGTTTCGAATGCTATTTCAGATCATAAAAAATGCGCATGTTGCGTCATTACAAATATGAAGAGAGTAATGGCCTCAATACAGTTTTGGGTCGAATGAAATGATAATGCGCGTGGAATAGTGATGAGTGAAGGAGGAAAGGTAAGTGTAAGGTAATATCTTAAATGCGCGTGGAAAAATGATGAGGAAAGGAGTAAAGGTAAGTGGAAGGTGATAACTCTCCCCACCTTAAAAATTGGTGTCTCACAGATTAGAATGGTAAAACAATGGGCTGCATCCGAGATGCTGGAGCCGGGTTTGTAATAGGTAAGTATCTTGAGCGTCGAAGGTGAAATACTAGGAAGATTCCAAATAGGGCTAAGATGAACAAAATTAAATCAGAGGAGATTGACATAGCGTTATTTACGGAAATTTCATCTAATTTCTCTACATTATCCAAATGGAGTTTAAACATGAGGTGGAGATCTAATTTAGCGCCGCTTTCAGTTAAATTTGCGTTTAGGATTGATGGTAGAACTTGGAATGTTCTTATTTCCCTGCTGGTATATGTTATAGCATCAAGCCAAATCGTATCATTCTGGAGGCTAATAAGATATGTCCCATTGAGGACTCGGGTAACGTGATCGTGTTTAAGGCTTCCATTGAAGCTCGTAAGACAGATCGTGTTTCCTTCGAAGAACTCAACGACTCGATTATTGCAATACTGGTAGTCGCATATTGCATGGAATCCAGTTAGTATTTGAACAATGTAATCAGAAGGAGCTAAGGCTATCAATTGATTTGGTCTGCAAATGTTAATATCGTGAATGCGATAGCAGTTGCCGCTTAGTGCGTAATTGTTAGGTTGTGCTAGGAAGAAGTCAGAATGGCTAAGATGTATCGTTTTGTTTTCCTTATTGTTGGGCGGATAATTACATGATTAAGGTCGAGGTTACTAGTTTTGGGTAAACTCAGGACATAAAGGAGTAACGAGGCCTTTAGAAGTTACCATAGGTGTCATGAATTCGATAGCCTGAATTTCGTTCTCATATGGGACAGTTTCAGTTTGGGCAAGCCGGTTACTGATTTTGGAACTGCTCAAAAGATTGGAATTGATTATACCCTCTTTAGCAAGTTGGCAGGCTAGAGCTATCTCGCGGATTTTGTCCCTACACATTGACATTGTATCGAATAGGAATTGCTCAAATTTATCATTGTTAAATGTTTTAAGGTCAGCAACTATCCTATTGTAATTGTCCGTTAGTTGAGCTGTTACTTTAGTAGTGTAGGGGTTCAATTTATACTGTTTATTATTGTAAGCAATTATATTGTTTTGTGACTTGATGATGTTATCCCAGTCAGTAGCGTCTGGATTGCCTGTGAGCCACTTCCAGGCCGAACCGATCCAACTGATTGAACGCTTAGCCCTTCCTTGATCCTTGCTTTGCAGTTGGTCAAGTAACGCATCTATCGTTTCTAGTCGATGGTAAAACTGCGGCAGAAGAATACTGGATCTGTTGACGTGATCCCGTACAATGGACCTCATGTTAGCCGCTACGTCGTTGAGTTTACCCAAATCGATTGAATGAATTATTTTGAAGTCTCCATCCATGATTTTGCCAATTACTCGCCTCACGGTGACTATTGGTCCCGTATACTCGTAAGTGTGTATTGAAGCCCGCGCTTTTGTTGCAGTTTGTCTGAAAAAGGAATATTACTTTTCAGATATGATTTATGGACTTTGTTGCCTGAATCAGTGGTGATGGTTACACGATTGTCCTTAGCTACTATCATTTTTTTAAAAATTGGTTTGTCTTTGGTCTTAATTTGTCTATCCCTTCTATATACTACGTCACCAGCTTGGTACGTTTTGGGTTTTGACCTCCGTTTATTAGTTGCATCGATTTGATTCTTCTGCTTGCGAAGAAATTCATACTTTAGATCATTTTTCAGTTTAATGTTAAAGTCAACGATACCTTGGTAATTAATTCGTTTTGATCTCCTAGAAACACATCTCTTAATACAGAGTGAAACATGTTGTTGTATCTATCGACAGCAATAGCTATTATTTCCTTTAGATTGAGTTCTTTAACTCTATTATTGTTGAGTGGAGCGTTTCGATAGCTCCGTTGATTCCACTCTTCTGAGGAGGGGTTACATATACCTTGACCCCTAATGCTTCTATGAGATTCATGACTACTGGGCTTATGAATCCGCCTTCATTGTCTATCACCAAAATTTTCGGTAATGTAAAACAATGTAGAATTTTGATCATCTTTCCCCGTAGGTGAAGTGCGGATTTGTTCTGTATTGAAAAAAATTTTGGGAATTTGCTGAATTTATCCATACACGTTATGTTTTTTTCGTCGGCAATTTGTATGATGTCCATATGCATATGTCCATATTTTCGATGGGTATTCTGGAACTGGTGTTTCCTGCAATTCAAGCTTTTGAGGATTGCGATCATATTTGTTGACATTGCATATTTCACACGATCTCGCATATTGTTTAATAAATTTACTCATCTTAGGAAAGTTAAAATTTTTCAAGCATTTGGTCCTTGTTCTCCCTATAGCTCTTGTGCGCTCGTCGATGCTCCTCTTTTATTATGTGCAGTTCATTGTCTTCTTTGGCAATATCCTCAACAATACGCTGAGTGATGCGAACTTTGTTCTTCGAAAAATACTCTTTATATATATCCCGTAGTAGCACTATGAATTTTTTGGGAATTTCGATTCCATTAATAAGATTGGGACTTAATAGTTGCTTAAGCTTTTCGACTAAAGCCTACTTCGTGATAGCTGCGAGACAGATATAGTGCCTGTCAAAGCCAGGGTGTGGTTGTTCGTGAGCAATCATTTCTCTTCACTCAGAGAAAATCAATTGCTTCCTAAAAACATTAATCAGCGCTTCACAATGTGGGATGAGATCGGAATTATCCTCAATAGCACTATGCGCCATTCCTGATGCTGGGATAAGAGCGTTTGCTTCTAGTGCAATCTCGAGAGGGCATCGGCTACCAAACTAGTTTTTCCGGGCTTATAGATGAGCTCATAGTTAAATTCTTCTATAATGGCTTTCCAGCGTTTAAGTTTAGCGTTATGACTGCTGTTGCTGATTGCGAAGGTAAGCGGCTGGTGGTCCAGCTCAGTGCAAAGGCGGTGGATTCTTACTATTTTTTCCCCGTATAAGTACGTTCTTAGTTTATCCAATGCCCATGCGATAGCTAGTAATTTTCGTTCGTTTGTGGCATAGTTCTCCTCTGTAGCGTTTAAGGATCTTGAAACATAAGTGATAGGTCGATCTCTGCCAATGTCACCTTGCAAGAGAACTGCACCGATAGCGTAATTAGAAGCATCGGTGGTTAAATTGAAGGGCTTCTCGAAATCCGGGAACGCCAATACCTCCAATGATGTTAGGAGTGCCTTTATTTCATTGAAGGATTTAAGCTCAGCTAATCCAAGCGAAATTGGTCTTTTCTTAGACTGATTCGCTTTAACTTGAACGTTATCTCCTTTAGTTAAATTTTTAAGTGGCTTTGCAACTTTTGCAAAATGCCTGATAAATTTCCTATAGTAGGAAGCCAAGCCGAGAAACGCTTTCAGGTCTGTTGAATCTATAGGAGGCTTAACTTTGGTAATAGCTTCTATCTTATTAGGATCCGGAAGGATACCACCCTGTGAGATAATGTATGCCAAATATTCAAAACGGGTCTTCAAGAACGAGAACTTATCTAAGTTAACTTTTAGATTCACATTCTCGAGTTGAGACAGTATGCTTTCGTCCTCCGATTTCCCCAGGATAATAATATCGTCTATATAAACAAAACATATTTGGCTGATAAAAGGTTTTAAAACGTCATCGATCATTCCTTGAAATATGGCGGGCTTGCAATTAGCTGGGCATGAATGACGAGACAGAGTGCCAGCATTTCTATGAACTCCACGCTTGCGAAGTAGTTGTTGCCTCACTAAGTCTGGTAGGATAATCGATCGGGTTGCACCAGTGTTGCTTGTTATGGTGCAATTTTCTTCGTCAACTTGACCCGGATAGCATAAGTCCGCTTCTCCACGATGTAGTCTTGACACGATGATGGGGGTGCCAGAGACGTCTATCCTCCTGGTCAACATCTGCCCGATGAAGCTGGCTCCTTCAGTTTGATGGGCTTCCATTCTAGGCTCCTGACTCGGTCTGGATCTCCACCATCGTAGACAATAGCCCGGTTTTCTTCGCTTCTCACAGTCTCTTTGCAGGAAGAATTCCAGCATCTAGGCGCACCATTCACCTGTGGCTCTCGATCCTTTTCCACGCGCTCACACCTGCACTCGTCTGCCAGTACCTCGCAAACCCGAGCAGTGGCACGAGTCACATTTTTCGCTGCCTCGAAGTTCAGGCTATAAACCAATCCGTTCTTAACCGTTAGCTTTTGAGCGAAACGCACGGCTTGTTGCAATTTCTGGCCCTTTAATGCGCTGATGAATATTTCTGTTACTGCGTCATCTCGATGTTCTGGGTCGTGGGCTGGGTAAGCCAAAAGTGCCAGTCGCTCAATGTCTTGGGCTAGCTGCTATAAGGTATCGGCAGGTTTTTGCATCCGATGCCGTAGCTGTCACCGATAAA